>OZ024697.1:7188099-7655109 GCA_964016905.1 Perithous albicinctus
TTATCAACTTTTGTAGCTATATTGAATCATTGACGAGTAAGAATTGTAGTTTTTTAAAATGCTATCTTATGTGGAAACATAAGACGACATATGGGGCATTCTAGCAGGTTTCGACCTGGGTCTGACCCTTCATCTTTCCAATTGTGTCCGCCATTTTTTATACGATTCACATCATTCTAAAAGCACTAATATAAAAACAAACATATTGACACATTTTTTTAAATGTCTATGATTTTTTTAAACAATTTATCGAACAACTCATTTTTAAAATCTGAAAAAGTCTTAAAAGCTTTTTGAAATTTTTTCAAAAAATGGAAAAAAATAGTAACTTTAGTAACTTTGATGGGCAGCAGCTGGAAAATTGTTGTATGCAACACATGACTTTTAGACTTTTTTCAGATATTTCCAATGTATATATATTTTCTTTCATAATGAACGTTACGTAACTATTAATGAAACGGCCTAATTTGATATTATTGAAGCAAAATCTCAGCATTTGACTGAATAAATTTGAAAAAATTCTCAAAAATCATGTGTAGCATACAAAAATTTTCTAGCTGCTGCCTATCGTAAAGCTACTATTTTTTCTAATTCTTTTCATTTTTTTTGTTGAAAAAAGGCTGAAAAAAACAGATGGAATCGCCGACCCACTTCGGCTCGGTTATCAACAATTTTCATTTTCCAAAAAAGTTTTTTTTATCATCTTTTCAGATTTAAAAAAAGTGTTTGATCATTTGTTTTAAAAAATCGTAGATAATTAAAAATATATTTAAAATTAAAAAAAAAGTTACTCCTTTTTAGCATTCATTTTTCGAAATTGCGGATTTGACAATTCATTTTGTCTAAAAAAAGATAATTTAAAAAAAATTAGACAATATTCTGAAAAAATCCATATGTACTCAGAAAAATTAATGATTCATTTTCATTAAAAAAATAAGTTGGTTTGCCGGCTAATTTGTTGAATAATTCATTTTTTAATTTAATTTGTTAATAACATTTTGATATTATTACTATCCAAAATCAATTTTTGCACCACCTTCAATATGTCTCATTTTTTTCAGATTTTTATGTCATTGAGAAGTGTTCGAAATTCTCTTAGAATCCCACGTTTACATGATAAATGACGATAAATGATGATTATTAATACGATTTTTTTTTGTTATCAGAATTTCTCTGTTGTAAATTCAATTACCAATCATGGAAATTTGGCTGCATGATTGTCACTCAATGCAAAAAAAATGTAATTAACTTTCCAGTGTCTTCAATACAAAGACACTTTGGGGGTATCAAAGGAAAAAAAAATTCTAACGGATCACCCTATTATATAAATTATTAATAAGAGAACAAAACCGCCTCTTCCATATTTGCCGATCGAAAAGTTTGAAAAGCCTTTGGACGTTGGCTGATTTATTACAACTTTTAAAGTCAGTGGGGAGGGGGAAAATTCGGGCATTATTAATCTTGTGGATATTGGAAATTTTGGAAAATGAAACACCGAGTTATGCATGAAATGAACAATTAATATTGGAGCCTATTGCTCACCATCGATACTGCGGTGAACCCATAAATAATCTTCTGACGCGATATCGCCACATCGATGTACCACAATTGCCAGAGCTTTAGTGAACAAAAAAATGTAATTAACGAAGGGATTTGTGATTTTTACATGGGACGGCTCAGTTAATTTTTTTTTGTTGGTTACACTATGTAATAGGTTTTGTAGATTGTCAATCAAGTAAGTTAAGGGGGGGGGGGGGGTGGTGGTGGTCAGCAAAAAAAGAAATTATTTTCAGACATCTATATTTTTTATTCTAGTCATCCAATAAATATGATATAAGCGACTATTTCAGGATTAGAATAAACAATTTTTCTGCCAGAATTAAACTCTATTTTGTTGACTGATATTGTGAATCAGTGTTAGGCTTTTTCAATTCTGCGTGTAATACAGAATTAAGCACTCATAAGATTCAAGTGTATAATCTCTCATTTTGTTTGTAACAACATTCTACACCAGCTAAGTGGATGGGATTTTTTTTAAAGGTCCCCACACCAAATATATCGACTGATTTACAAATTCAGGAAATAACGTTGGTGTTTTACAGGCATGGGCCTTTTAAAGTTTTGACTTTTCTTGATATTTGTTTCCCTTAGCTGGTGTAGAATATTGTTGCAAACAAAATGAGATGCCGTTGACTTGAATCCTGTGAATGCTAAATTATGGATCACGCGCAGTGTTGATAAATCCTACAACTGATTGACAATAGTATCAGTCAACTAAAACGCATTTTAATAATGACAGAAAAATAGTTTATTCTAATCCATTATTAATATATTTATTGGATTACTAGAATAATAAACTATAAATTTCTGAATTTTTTTTTTTTACCGACTCTCCCTTCTCAGAGCTTTTTGTTCTTGTTGTTGTAAATGGCGTCCTCAGTTTTATGTCTGCCATAATCATAATTCCCCGGATAAAGAAGCAGGTGGCACAAAAACACCGAGAAGAGGGTCTTCAATTATCAAAGTTTATTATTCGCGTTAATTATCTCTTCACGAATTTCCCTGCTTCTTCATGAATCTCTCATCGTCGAAATTCCACACAGTAGGTCAATAAGGCGGGGAAGATTCAGCGAACCGCGCTGTTTTTGTAATGGGCTTCTCGAGAAATTACTTCCCAGTGCGTTTGAGACCCGTGGGTGGAAACGCTCAGAATATATGATTAATTCAAAGTGGGAATGTCCGGGGAGAAATTTAATGCTCGATATTCAGTAGAAAAAAAAAATCCAGCCAACCAACACGCTGAATCTTCCGTCTGACCCTACATCTCCGTCACTAATTCTAGAGTCTAGACTACAACTTATTTTTTTTTACTCTACTAGCGCATAATAGATTCAGAAGTTAATCAAAATGAACGGTTTCACTTATATGGGGCATTTCACATCAATTCAGTCACACAACGAATAATCTCTGAAAATCAGATTCAGTGGCTCCAATAGATACACCAAATTTCAAATAAAAAAAAATCAAGAAATTCGTTGGTCTTGCCGAAAAATATTACCTGAAATGACACAATTAATTCCGAATATTTTTTTTTCTTGTGGGCCATGAAAAAAGCACTTTTTATTTTTTTTAGAGTTGTTGATACGATCAATCGTTCCTAAGATATTATAGATTAAATAAAAAATAAAAAAATTTGGCATATACGTAGGAAATTTTTTTACAAATTTGAAATTTGGTGTATCTATTGGAAGCACTGAACCTGATTGTTAGAAGTATTTTTTTTGTATAGCTGAATTCTTATGGAATTCCTCATATAAGATTTGTCAAATGCACACAATCATGTGAAAGAAACAATATTCAAGGATCTACTTTACATACTTTTGCTTTCTCATGGAGAAAGCTTTGTTTTCGTGAAATTGTTTTTTTTATGCTCATTTTTTTTCAAAATGTTATAATACTTCAAACAGATGATCTAAATTTTGGCATAAAACTTAAATAGAGTGTGTCAATGTTAAATAATGAATTTGCAGAACATTCAATAAAGTCTTCATTATTCAGAGAAACAATTTTTTTTTACTAAACTTCCTCTATGAGGAAGTCAATATTGACCTTCCTTCCTCGTAGAGGCAGCTTTGTAAAAATTTAAATATAATGAGAAGCCACACTCTAAATTCAAGCATGGTACGAAGTGTGTTGTTCCCTATCCTTTAACACTGTGACACCTTTTTACACACTTAAAACATGTTGTTTTTCCCTACCTTTACCATGCAAATGCAACATGCTCTAAGTGTGTAAAAATTGTGCAATAGTCGTCAGAGTTCGTATCTCCAGCATACCAACATAGCTACCCAAATTCTCAGAAATATAACGTTAAGTTGCAAGAAATGCTCGCTACGTGCCGCACGTTGTGCAAAATACTTCAATAGCGTGTATATAGAAAAGCTCTCAGACGCTTCTCCGTATAACGTGATAATAAATACCAACGTTGTATCGCCTAGTCGACAGTCCGCGAACCGAAATTCTATCTGGAAAATACCTACGAAGCTATGACAATATGTCGGGCAAAAGCTTGAGCACGAAACCCAAGAGAAAGACATAAAAATAGCGCTCATAGTTTTTTACTTACATTGCCAACGTGATATCAAAGTAATGAAAAGTACTGTAATACACTACGACTTCGATCACCGGTGCATCTTTCTTTGGGACAGTCCCCACTTCGCGGCGCGTATCGATCGATGATAGGCTCATTTGCAATTCCGAAAGCTGCGCAGAGTTAGCATTCGTATTATTCAATATTAGGTATTGCACGGTCAGCGGAGTCGGTCCCGTCGGTGTACCAGTGAACGAGGCCGTAGTGTAATTCACAGTATCGTCACCGCTGCTATCACCGCTTTTTGTATACTTAACTTCTCCTGCATAAACGTGATCCAAAAACTTTCTTTTTTCAAAATTTAATTTACACTATTATCTTCACACTTAAAATATTTTGTTATAAGCTTTCATTAACAGATATAGGGAGAATATTTTTCGTAAACTTGCATATTAAATTTAATATATAAGGGGCATTTCATATCGATTAAATTCAATCTCCAATTTCATCCGCAATTTTATATGTTATTGCTCCAATTCTAAGAGACAGCTATAATTGAAAAAAAAATTTAACATTTGATATAATTATGATTATTTAAGACCAACATATCGTTCGACAGGATTTTAAAATCTGAAAAAATTCTTATAACTTCTGTATCGGACGTCAATATAAGAATTTAAGAATTATAAGAATTTTTTTTTTTTTTAATAAAAATGAAAAAAAAATTGAGGGGCGCAAGTCAGTATTGCGAGTTGTTTCATGAACATTTCTATATATTAATCGGGACTTCTGAAATGTTTTTTTTCCAAATCTCTCACAAGTGTTTTTTTTTTATTAAAAAATACCGGGTAAAATATGATCTATCTATACAAAGTTAAATCGTGATCGATTTTATAAATATATGTACAAACTATTTGCATATGGGGCATTCCATGTAAAATCAGAGAGTCATTTCCCTCGACTCAGCGAATAATTGTGATTTACCATATTTTGATTTTCTTTTTTAGAAAACAAAAGTAAGACCCAATTTCTTTTTCGAATTTTTCGCACCTTTCCTTGTTAGTGTAAAATGTTTTTTTTTCGTTAAAATTGGATGTAATTCAATTAAACTAGATTAATTTTCGAAATTTATAGTGAAAAAATTAAAGATAAACATTTTTTAATTTTTTTTTAAAATAGAAAACAATATCAATATTTCCAAATTTTGCGGTTTTTTTATTTTTCGATTTTTCCAAATGAATTTAAGAAATATAAGGAAAAAAGTTATATTTTTACACCACAAAATTTATAGATACATTTTTTAAAAAGGTATATTTTGAGTTATATCTAATTTTTTAAAAAAGCATGCTAAATCAACAAGGAGAGGGTCGGGGGATTTCGAAAGAAACTGAATCTTATTTTTTATATAAAAAAAAGAAAAAATGATAAATTGCAATTATCCGCTGGGTCGAGGGGAATGACTCCTTGATTTCACTTGGACAATATACAATCACATATACAATCCTGGTTTATATATATAAATACAAGTCAAGATTTCAGAGGATTTTTCAGATTTTTTTAAAGCGTTTTGTTCATATTTTAAAAAATACAAGATAACATTATGATGTATTTATAAAAAAATGAAACCGTGACTGTCAAAATGATTTTATTTAACCCGAGATTGTACTTCCTTTTTAAAACTCCGCCCATCGTGGTGTTATTTAGATGCACCTGTTCATATACTGACAGCAGCATAAAAAATCAAAAAGTTCTTTGATGAGTACAAAAGTAAAGTAAAGTAAAGTGATTAAGTAAAAACATCACTTAAAAAATAATCTGAAAATATTCTCAGAAGTCCTGACTCACATATAGAAATATTCAAGCAATAACACGTAGTGGGGAATGATATAAGCATCAAATTTGTTTCAATTTTTTTTTATAATTCTTAAAAAAATAGAAGCGACGTCCGCCCTGTGTGAGTCCAAGCTTAAAAACATTGCTATCTGATACAGAATTTTAAATAATGTCTTCAGATTTTTAAATTACGCCGAAAGATATGTTGTTTTTAAATTCTCATAAGTATATAAAATGTTTAAAACATGTAATAAAAATTGTGATTGCCTCTTAGAGTTGGAGCAGTAACATAAAAAATTGTAGATCAGATCCGAAAGATCGAGAGTCAGACCCAGATCGGATCAATATGCTCCATAAGTGAGATTTAAAATTACAGTAGTTAATACTAATTATTTCGAAATTTAATGAGTTTAATATAAAGACTTGTAATTTTACCTTACTTGTCTAAGAAATTTAATATACCAGATGACGAATAAAATTGATCGGCAGTCAAAGTTTGCAAATATTTTTAACAGCGATTAGTAAATTATCGTCATACTCATTTATTTTCACAATATTATTAATAACCTTATTATTACATATCGAATTATTGGTATATTCTTTATTTTTCAGGTTTCCTTTGGTGAATCCCTCTGGTAAATTTTACACATTATAGCTGTACAGAATATAGACTGGGACTTGTATAATAATGAAGAGCATCGTATTTCGTGGATTCCACATTGACTATATAATCGAGCAGACAAACGTATGTATGTACGTCTTCTGATCGAACGTATGAAATTCCAAGGCGAGAGCTCAAGGATGAACCATAATCAAAAGGATGGTCGAGGATTGTGCTCGATGGTGGAGATGATGGTGCTGGTTTAGGAGATGCCGTGCCACCAGCTGGTTTACGGTAGATCCTTGGTTGCATTGAGACCTCGCTCTAAAGGCTCCTCGACTATGAATTCGCTTACCCCTTATCGAAGATATTGAATTCGAATGTTCGTACCAGAGGCAGCCACCTAAACCACGATGCAGTTATGTCTGGAGGATGTATATATATATATATATATATGTACACACATATATATTGCAGGGAAGAGATGCTGAGCATATCCTCTAGAACGCAACTTACTGTACCACTTTCGCTTTCACGTGCAAGTGCTCTGTGTGATAGCACTTTATCTAATTTTTTCTTAGATATATAAATACCTGGTTATATTTTCCATAGATGAGAACGAAACATTGAAGAGGCTATAGATCGTTGACGAACGAATCTTTCATATCATTTATTATCCTATTTGTATAACTTTACATGGAACTTTGTAGTGCAGTATAGCAAAGTGAAAATAAAGAAAATGATTTAAAAGTGAACATTCCGTTTATCGTTTTGACTATACCCGCTTAACAGATTGTTGGGAAAATGTTTGCACTATCTAATTACAATTAAAATATTGCTGCAACATTGTGGTTGAATAATTGAAAATAAATTAAATCGTCATGTGACGTTTCTGTTTGGAAGACACTATAAGTTGTTGACGAACGGTCTTCAAATGGGGCATTCCACCTGGTTTCGACGGAAGTCTGACCCTTTATCTTTCTGATTGGGTACGTAATTTTTTATATGATTCAGATAACACTAAAAAGGGTTGATTAAAAGAAATGTACACATTTGTAATTATCTAAGATTTTTAGTAACCGAACCGAGGCCGGCGATTGTTTCTCTTTTTTCGGCCTTTTTTCAACAAACAAAAAAATGAAAAAAAATATAGTGACTTCACGAAGAGAGCATTTTTTATGTCTATTGAAAATGAAGATGATTGTATTTTTGTAGACTTCTGAAACATCACACCAAACAGTACTAACTCAGTGGCCGACGCTGGTCGCAAACTGGGCCACTCACTCGGTTCAGGATTCGTGTTCTTAACGCGTGTTCTTTCTGGTTTTTCTTCGTAAGTCTCTATGATTTGCGAACTGCTATTCAAAATTGCCGCCATGGCCTACCCGTGTACGATACATTCAGGGAGAGGGAATAATCGAAACAGGGAGCCAATCAGAATGCTTTTAAGCTGGCTTCAGTTTTCGATGTTTCGACTTTCGATGTGTCATGTCCTTTTTAAGAGAGGATAAACTCATCCACAATGACGGTTTGAAAAGAAAACGCACTGATTTGTGCATATGTCCGATGTGATGTTTTTGGCATCCAGTTTTATATTAGACAAATTCATAATATCAGTCCAATTATGACGAGCAATAATTCATTTTGTGGATTGAAAGAGGCTTTATTGATTGCCCGACTAGACTTTTTGATCGTATTAGTTGTTCAAAAGTTACAGCCGACCAGTATGTTTGAAGTTTGGTTAAATTGGATAAACAAATGGTTATACATTTTTTTAATAAAAAATACAAGTAAAAAGATCTCTTCGGTCAATTAGTTTGAAGTATTCTTTAATAAACAAAATAAGCTATTGCTTGTCATAATCAGACTAATATTATGAATTTATCTAATATAAAATTGGATACCAAAAATTTTCTTTTCAAACCCTGATTGTGGTTGAGTTTATATAAAGAATACATGCTGAACTGAGTGAGCGATCAACGTGGGCCACTGAGTGAGTACTGTTTGATTTGATGTTTCAGAAGTCTACAAAAATGTAGTCATCTGCATCTTCAATACACATAAAAAAAAGGCTCTAATGGTGAAGATTTCAAAAAGAAAGCAAAGCACCCAAACATTTTTTGCAAAAAAAAAAACCATACGCCAAGTATAAAAATTGTAGCCAATTACAAAAAAAAAGTTTACTTGCAAAAAAAATAAAAAAATAAAATTACCCTGAAGATTTCTGCATCTGCAAATTTGACACTTCTTTCAGTTATAACTTTGAATACTTGCATTCAATTAACTTATTTCCAAGACAGATTTTTTCGGTTTTTGATTATCTAATGGCGTTTATTTTTTTATTTTTTTTTATGATCCTTAAAAATTGGCAGTCATTTTTGTCATTATTTCGCTTATTTCCAGCTGTAACATTTCACCTGTTTGTGTAATTATTTTTTTCCAAGGCACATTTTTTTATCTTTTCATTATCTATTGATCGTTATTTTTTTGCCTTTATTTTGTTCATTTTATAGAATTTACGGTCACGAGTACGCTGCAGGAGTAAGTCGCCAATAACCGAGCTTGAAATTCACCGTCTCATCTCGTGCTGCGCGGCCCGCAATTACCGAGCTATGCGCTCACCTGTTTATTCTTGCCGCGAAACCATATCCCACAAACCACAATCACAGTTGAATATGATGCTTGACCATGAAGTTTGACACTGAAAAAGTGATATCTGCCGTAGTCAAGGCAGTTAAACACATTGATGACTTAAACAACGGACCATGCAGTCCAAGTGTACTTAAAAAAGTATTCAAAATCTTGAAGATTTCGGATAAACCACTCCAACGAGCATTGGGCACAAATTTAACTTTCAGGTGGTCCAGAAACAAAGACGAACTGCGGGATAGAATAACCGAACAATTCTTGTGCAAAATCCTAAGCCAGAGTTTGTCCGTAACTCCAGAGTGTAACCAAAAAAGTATAGAGATAAAGCGAGTAATAGGTACGGCTAAACGAGTAGACTCAGTAGAGAACAGAAAGTTGACAATACGCAGGACAACGCAAACGAAATTCGTCACCTCTTACTTGGCGTGAGTACTTGCCGTGAGTTTGGTAATAAATTACCAAACTCACGGATCAAGTGCTGCCTGATTTTTAATGGCTTTAGAAAAGGCAGCGTCACACTAACTCGCTCGACGTTTTGCGACTATGCTTATTGCAAACAGCCGCATTGTCAATCCAGGTATAAATTTGTCGAAATACAACGACTGAGGCGTATGTGCATAAAGATTTTCGCGCCAAAGAAGCAGACTCCAAACCACACGATGCCGCTGTGCTATCAATTGCGGGGTACAGAAAGGCAAAAACTAAAGGCGAAACTTCGTCATGAGTTGCCGAGCAGAATTCATGCTGAAAGTTAGAATTTCATGGTTGAAGATTTGGCAGTGTCCGATGGAAGCTAGGCATTTACCCGATCGTTGCCGGTGTGCCAAAAAGCACGTTTGGAAGAAATGTGTAAAAACGATAGAGATCCGGATGATACATTGGATATTATTCGCCGAATGTCAGTGTCTCCTTCACATAAACACGAGTTCATTAGACGGTTTGTGACGCCATTCAGTGTATACCTAGGTTGCCAGGAGCAGGTACAGTTTTTAAAATCGCATCGGGGAAAAATATTCCACTTCGACGCTACCGGGTTCATCATACGCAAATCATACACAGAATCAAAGCAAGTATACCTATACTCAGGAACCGTAAGGGATCGGATCGAAACTACTCCACGGTTTGTGATGGACTCAGAGTCCTCACAAACCGATATCAGTTCTGAAGCAATTCTTAACGAAGCCGACGTTGTCAAGATCGTGCCACTCCTGCAAATGGTTTCAAACCGTCACGATGCATCAGCTATTAGAGATTTTCTAATGTTTTTCAAAGAATTGTGGGAGGATGCAGGTATACAGTGGCCACCTTTCAGAGGGGTCGTTGTTGATTGGTCGTGGGCCGGAATCAATGCAATAATGACTGCTTGGAACGGTACGAGTGTTGCTGAGTACCTGAAAGCTGCACATAATGAAGTGACGGGTGGAAAAAAATGGAATTCCTGCCGTTATATTTTTGCTATGCTCACGTCATGAAGATGATCTCACGCAACCTCGAGAAAATGGGCATTAAACGTTCTAAGAAGTCGGTGGTAATGGAAGGTAAGAACGACTGTTCTTGCCCACTCTAGGTCTTTCGACGAGTTGCGGGAGCGGGTGACGGATTTTGTGACAATGTTATTGACGAAAAAGAGTTGCGACCAAGTTGATTTGTGTATGAGCCGTCTGAGCAAAATATATTCGAGCATAGATGAAGCTGCAAAGTCCGAAACCCATCCGGATTCGGCGGAATGTGATGGGACAGCGGTGAAAACTTGTTCGAAAATTCTTTCTGGGAAAACGGCGGTACTCCAAATTCAACGGCTACCTATGCCTCAAGTCCTTTTTACAAGGGTTTCAAGAAGCTTTTCGAAAATTCCAAAAGTCGTGGCAACAATACAGGAATTTACGATAATCCCTACAGTGCCGAGATATTCAGTGACTATCTTCTGAAACGAATGGTACCATTTGCACCCTTCTGGAGCAGTCTGTTAATTCGGGAGTCATCAGTTCAGCACTATACAAATGCGACTTCGGAAAACTATTTCAAACAATTGAAAGAATCGGTTTGTAAAGGTCGTATTCATGAAAAAACTGGTCGAGTTCTGGATAACATTTACGAATGCACCAAGGCCACCATGAAAGAGGTACGTCTGAAAAATCCCACACAGCATATAAATCGGAAAAGAAAACTCATCTCGAAGAACGTAAACGCTTCATACGAAGATAAATTGTTAGGGAACGTTGGCGTGCTTCATTCTCCCGGAAGTCTGGTCACACAGGACGTGCTTGCCGACTCACTTTCCGCTTGCAATACCGATCGAAAAAAAATCAAAGTTGATAGTACTTCCGAAAGCATTGTGTCTCTGAACAACGGAGTGACGGGAGTACGAAGCAAGTACGAGACAGATAACATGAAAGCGAAAGAATATTGGAAACGGAAACGCATTATGAAAACGACACGAATATATCAAACTCGATCTACAATTAAGAAAATTGTAGAAGATAAAGTAGCGAACGATGAACTTGAGAGGTCCTCGAAGCCGCAGAATGCAGAAAACGGTATTTCCGCAACGAGTCGCGTTCTCCGCTTTAACGCAAACGGAACCGTTAGCAACCGAAATTATTATCACGTCATCGACGCTCCACGCGATTACTTTATAGGTGTGGTGCCGAAGAGCCCAAGAGATTCGCATAACTATAGGTACCTTCGACAGGAGGACTATAATGCGCTTTTCGGCGAGGAATGGCTGACCAACGTTCTCATTGACTACTGCTTTAGCTTTAAAATTATGAATTCTTTGAACGGAGACCGTTTCGCGTATCTTGAAGTAGAGGTTGCCACGAAATTTCTCGTCGATGAATGGACCGAACTGAACCCCAGCTTTGTTAGCAGGTGCGAAAGAGAGTGGTGGGAAGTAGACGGGATCAAACTTCCTCTTCAAGTGAACGGAAACCACTTCATTTTAATGTACGTCGATGTTACAAAGAGGATTACGTACATCCTCGACTCGGCTTCCAAAAGGAGTTCACAGGAGTGTCATAAAACGTGTCACAAGAATTTCTCTCGAATTTGGCAAACCGTTTTCCACAAAAATTTTAATGGCAAAACAAAATCCTGCAACTGTATCCTGCAACCGTATCATGCTGATGGATAGAACTGTGGTATCTTCGTCATCCACTACATCAGCGAAATAATATTCCACGGAAAGGTAACAATAAGAGCGGTTGATCCAGATGAGGTGCGGGTACAACTGCAAAGGGATTGTGTGAGCGAATCACTTGACACATCTGAGCGATGTTTGAGATGCGGTTGCATTGAAACGAGGAAACAAAATACATGGGTTGGCTGCGTCCATTGTCAAAAATGGACGCATATAACGTGTTTGCATCACCTCAAGAAAAATCACGATGAAATAAGCGACCCATTTTTTATCTACGTCTGCGATTTGTGTGCGTATTGAATGAACCAGATGTAAACGGGCAATATCAATGTGAGTTCGATTGCTCATTATATCATACAAAATCACAAAAAAAAAATGTTACGATGTAAAAAACATGATAAGCCGGGGAAAAACATAAACATGCAATAAAAAAACTTAAAAAAAAATAATTTAGAAAACGTACGAATCAATAAACGAAACATTTCGAGACTCTAGAATCGAACGAAACTTTCGTGTTGAATAAATAGGGGTATGAAGAAAAAAATTGAACCCGTTCTAAAATGAATTACTACTTTTTTTCTTGAATAATACGTGCTTAGGAAAACAGTAACTACAACAAACATTATATACATATTTTTTAATTAATGATTTTTAAACACATTTGAAAGAAATGAACAATAATTTTTATTTAGAACTTGGCCATTTCTGCGAATTTCGGCTGATGACTTTACATATTACATTAAATTATATACAACTACATTTATCAGCAAAAAAAAACTTTTTTTCTTCATTTTTGACTCCGTCATCTTAAACAAAACGGCTGAAAATCAATCAGCATAACTTGTATTCGTGACTGAAAATTCTATAAAATTAACAAAACAAAAACAAAAAATAACTATCAATAGATAATTAAAAAGTGGAAAAAGTGCCTTGGAAATTAATTTTTTAATTCAACAGGTGTAAAGGTACAACTGACTACAAGCAAATAAATTACGGAAATGACGGTTAATATTTCAGGATCATCGAAAGAAAAAAAAACTTGAAATAACCGCCATTAGATAATCAAAAAACGAAAAAATCTGGCTTCAAAAAAAATTAATTCCACAAATAGGTAAAATGTTACAGCTGGAAATAAGCAGAGTAATGACACACATGACTGCTAATTTTTCAGGATCGAAAAAAAATAAATAAATAAAATAAATGCCATTGGATAATCAAAAAACGAAGAAATTTACCTTGGAAAAAATTTAATTACACAAACAGGTGAAATGCTACAGCTGGAAATAAGCAAAATAATGACAAAAATGACTGGTAATTTTTGAGGATCATAAAATAAAAAAATAAACGCCATTATTAGATAATCAAAAACTGAAAAAATCTGCCTTGGAAATAAATTAATTGAATGCAAGTATAGAAAGTTATGACTGGAACAAGTATCAAATTTGCAGATGCAGAAATCTTCAGGGTCATAAAAAAAATTGCTTGCATAAAATTCGTTTACAAAAACAAATTGACTATCGATCTAAAATATATTTTAGAAGAATCTCAACAAAACAGTTTGAAATAATTTCTCCCAAAATTAAAAAAAAAAAAAGGTATATCGTATATAGAATCGGAAGAAGCTTGTTCGAATCAAGCTACCCGAACGTCGTCACGTATATCCAATGAATAAGAGAATTCACTCGATGAATAATTAATTTCTATTGTTTTTAATCGGTTTCTACGGAAATGAAAAAGTTTGTAGAAAACGTTTGACGTGAGGCAGTTGGTTTGTGGAAGTTTGTCAAATAAGACGTGTTTTCGCTCAATTGTATTTTTGTATCCGATTCTATACGTCATCCTATGTCGATATAAGTCGATCCTATAAGCCAAGTGTGTTTTCATAGGTACAGACCAAAATCATGAAAATGATCCCTATTTTAATTTTACTCCAAAGTTGAGAAAATTTTCGTTATTATATATAAAAAATGACAAAAAAATTGGCACGATCATAATATTTCCTAAATATTTCGTTACTGTGTGCGTAATTTTTTTAAGTATTCCTAGATGTTTTCATTTTTTCACTGCGTTTCCAAGCGTTTAAATAGAGTTTCATATTTTTCTTAAAAATGTAGTAACCTAAAAGTTTACAGAAAAAGAATATTTTTTCTATTGCAAATACTACAGTTCTATACCCCTGATTTTTCTGTGGATTCCAGTCACATATCTGCAAATCTTGTAAAATTCGAAAGTAAAACCATCGGTGCCGCGTTGAGTGGGTAAACAAATTTATTTGATTATCTTATTAAAAAGTCATTGTTTATTTTAATTAATCTCAAATGCAAAATAAAAAATCGCTAACGAAAATATAATTTGTTTACCTTGTATTTGCTCGTTCGATTTCCTGTCCAGATAAAAAACGATTAAAAAAAATGTAAGAATAATTCCTGAAAAAAATGACAGCACTGACAGAGAATCCCTCATTTCTCTTAAATTAAATACAATTTTCAGTTTTATACAACTCAACAATTTGAGTTGAGACTTTGTTTGAGAATTTGTTAAATTTTTTTGTTATTGTCAAATTCACTATTTTACAAAACCATTTTTCACCATACAGTTTAATAAAACAATGTAGAAGAACAAAAATTTCTAGAGGATGGGCATGGGGAAATAAATTGGATAAAAGTCTTGTGTGATTTATACTATAATTTTATTCATTTCAACAAGTGTGTCCGTGTGTAAGTGTGTCATCGTCTCACACATACACACGCGTACATCATCGGTGTGTCTCGTGTCATGCGTGTGTATTATTATTTTTTTTGTAATTATTTAAATGTTTTCTTTCGAACACGCAATTTATGTCGAATCGCTTCTGTGTGAGTATTACGTCAGGTATATCCTGCTTTTTCTGTACACATGCAATATTTCATATACTTTTACATGTTTTTATTTCTGCTTCTTCTTCATCGTCTCTTTAGCGTAGTAGTCTTCTTATTAAATACATTACGTCTTGTCTCGCGGCGATTTATATATATATATTTTTTAAATTTATATCTTCATCTCGCTCGCGCTAACGAGTCACGACATTTTATTCGCTTCATCTTCAATTAGCAAATCAAAATTACTTAAATACTATGCCCTGTATAGACCATCGTTAATGATAATTAAGAAAAATTCATAGGAAAATTTAGCACTTTTACGCTTACAATCTCTCTCACTTTTTTTCTCTCACACAATCTTTGATCTTTTTGATACATTTTGTATTCGCGAAAAAAACCAATTTTAGAATCACGCCCATCGGTCGATCCACGAAAATTTCCGAAATTCAGGGCTCAGTTTGAAATTTACGGAAATTTTCCATCCATTTTTTTTTTGTCGCGTCGAGACAACAACAACAACAACAACAACAACAACAACAAAACATTCAAGTTCGTTTCACAATTTTTCGCTTGCATTCGTATTTACACAAAGTACTTACTCGTCACCGTGTTTATATATATATATATAATATATATATATATAACTAAATGTCACGCTTTGTTATCATTTTCCATTTTAATGATCAATAAATATTCTTGTTTCACGTATTTATAGGTATATACAAGAAGGAAACGTATCAGGTTAGAAAAATACAGCGATCCTTACGCGAAGTTGTAAGAAATATCATTATTACGTGTCTCGTTTCACAAAACGTCACGCTATATCGGTGAAGAGTTAGTGGCTATACTTAAAAACTACAGACACAGTTATCATTTTTTATTTTATTTTATTTTAATCGCTAATTCTTATCGCAAGTATCATTACATATCTCAGAAGCACTTTTTGGCTACGTTCGTCGATTCACATGGAGCGCCGGCTTTTATTGTTTAATCATAAAATTACTTTTTCTTTTTTTCTTTTTCTTTTTTGCTTCAATTGATATTTATCTCATGTAACACGAAGTTATGGATCACTTTGATGATCATCGACCTAAATCTGGAAATTTATGTTCAATTTGCTCTGAAAAATCTCGTAGGATTTTCAGTATGATGAGAAATGAGGATCTCAAAAACAACAAAAAAATGAAGAGACAGTGTGGTACATCGAAATGTATTTCGACCAGCTTCGGCAAGGTAGGGATTTTTCGGGCCAGTGCTAACCACCGCTAGATGGCACGACGTGCTACTGCTAGAGCGTTTACATAACCTTCGCTGTGCATTTTCGCTTCGACTCTGCTGCTGTCGTCGCTAGCGCCATCTTTCGGACGCCGCTCAACTATTTTTCTTAGTCAAATTGACAAGTCTTTGACATGTTTTGGTAAATAAAATTTGAAAATTCTTTTCCCTGTTGCTATTGCATCGATTCGGATGAAAAATTTCAAACGCTGCTCAAAACTTCATTGCAATTGGATCAGCTTTCAAAATGTTGGTGCGAGTCCGAAGTGGGAGAAGTGTCACTATCTTTTAAGCTCAGACATTTTCGAAACAATATGAATTAATTACTTTTTTATATTCGTTGAATCATTTACTGTTTAATGAGTTGGATCGTTAGGTCTTTAGTTCTATAGAGTTAATCAAGCAACAAAATTTCAGAAACTTCTTGTATATATTTTAGCTTTAGCTTCTTGTATTACATTTATTCTAGTATAAATTAATTAAAAAATATATAACAATGAATTTAGAGAAAAATAATTCAGTTTATGCCAATAAATTCACGTGCATATTTTTACGCATTATGTAATTTGTATTTTTATGTCGATCTTAACGAGTGTTTTTTTTTTAACGATTCTTCACAAATTGACCGAGTAATTTACTCCGTTTTACTTCCGAATGAGGAGAAAGGTTTGGTTAATGTCGCAGATTAGCTTATTTTTTCATAAACAAATAACTGTATTTTGAAGATGATGAATATTCTTACAAATAAGAAAGTAACAAAAAAAAAAAAGAGAAAAAACTGCGTAAAAAATTCCGATGGATTTATTGGCGTAAACTGAGTTATTTTTCTGTAAACACAACATTATAATTTTTTCAAACAATTTTTTTAATGTTTGTTCTCGATTGGTTTGAATGTATAAAAAGAACAACCTTAATGTTTAATTCTTTTTTAAGTAGACAGGTGTAAAGAACTAAAAAAAGATGCAGAAAAGTCTAAACGTTTTAGAAAAAAAGTATCAGTTTTTTTCATAGAAAGGTTTTTTTTACCCCTGAAAAATAAATTTTTAGGTGTTGCTGCGTTTCCGGGCGTTTTAACAGAATTTGATATTTTCATTAAAAAGATGGACAGTTTTTAAATTTGATCTGAAATTAACGCAGTAAGATATAGAAATATGATCAGATGAAAAATGAATTAATCAATAAAATTAAATAATATGAAAATAAAATAAAATGATGATGATATTATCAGATTGTTCATTAACTATGAAAATTTTGATGTCAAGATTTTAAAACGAGCTTTTAGAAGTAGAACACCCTTCTACGCAAAAACTAATCTTTTTAAGCAATTTTATACTTTTATACTTTTATACACTCACCTGTATTCGAAAAAAAGAATTAAACATTAATGATTCAGTGAATATAAAAAAAAGAAATTAATTCATCTAAAATTGATTATAAATATTTCCGGTTTGAATATTTGACAAGTCGTAATTTCAAATCATACTGAACATTCTGTAAAATTTGCAGGCGTATAAAAATCAGACGACAGATTTACGTCGATAATTATTGGAATCACCATTTTTATACTTTTCAGTATCTGACTAGGATTTATTATTCTGCTCTTGAACCTTTCTCTATTTTTTAAATATATGGGGCATTCCACTTGGTTTCGACCTGGGTTTGACCCTTGACCCTTACGATTGGGTATCCAATTTTTTATATGATTGACATATCTCTAAAAAGCACTAATTTAAAAAAAAATCTTTTTTTTGACAAATTTTAAATTATACACGATTTTTTAAAACATTTTATCGAACGACACATTTTGCAAATCTGAAGAAATGCTGAAAAACCTTTTTTGGAAAATAAAAACTTTTGGTACCCGAACCGAAGTGGATCAACGATTCCGCCTACTTTTTTCGGCCTTTTTTCAACAACACAAAAAATTGGAAAAAATAGTAACTTATGATGGACAGCAGATAGAAAAATTTTGTATACAAAACATGAGTTTTAGATTTTTTTAAAAAATATTTCTCGAATGTATAAATATTTTAATTCATAATGAATATTAAATAAACATCAATAAAAAGGCCTAATTTGAGATTATGTGAGCAAAATCTCAACATTTATTTGGAAAAATCTGAAAAAATTCTCAAAAATTATGTGTTGCATACAAAAATGTTCTAGCTGCTGCCCATCATAAGTAACTATTTTTTCCATTTTTTTTTGTTAAATAAAGGCAGAAAAAAAATAGATATAGAATCGCTGGTCCACTTCGGTTCGGTTACCAACATTTTTTTATTTTCCAATAAAGGTTTTTCCGAATTTTATCAGATTTTAAAAATGTATCTTTCGATAATTTGTTTAAAAATATCGTAGATAATTAAAAATGTGTAAAAAAAACCATTTTTTAAATTGAGTGCTTTTTAGAGTTGTTTCAATCGCATAAAAAATTGGCTATCCAATCGGAAGGGTCTAGGGTCAGACCCAGGTCGAAACCATATGAAATGTACCATATACTTTTTTTTCTCGAATTCGTTTTCTGTCTCTGTCTCATTTATTAACCGATTCGTCCAAATGTGAATAGTATCTAAAGTCACGAGGACTTTATCTCTATATGTATGTCTATACATTTTAGGGTTTTTTAAAAGTTTATTTATTTATATATTTATATTACTAGAGTGGTTCCCTCTCGAGTCACTCTAACGACACCGAAAGCCTCGCTAATTCAAGCTATCGAGTTCGCTTAATCCCTAAAAGCTCGAGTCCCTCTTCGCTCGTCGGGGAAAAAAAATATCTGCCATGACGAATCGATCGAAAGTGGGTTTTCACTATCTGACAGAAAATGGAATAGTTTTTATCTTTTTTTTTTAATTTTATTTCGCAGCCACTCGTTTCTGTTGCTTTTACTCTATTTACAAATATACATCACCATTAATAACCAAACATGTAAATTTGGTTTTTTTATTTCCATAATGTTTTTTTTTTATTTCACAAATCCTTTAACATATATCTTTCTTAGCATATAGAAAGCTTTGATTGTTCACAAACTCACATTATTATTGCGTTCATCGCATGTTCATCATTTATTTAAACATCCTCGTCAAAATTAGAATAATAACATCATTGTTTTCTTTTTCGTGAATTAAGCGCGCATTGCGCTGTTAGAAAATTTCCCGTTTTGGACGTCGTGGAAACTTCGACGCGATTTCACCTCGCACTGATATGTTTACGTAATCTTTTTTATTTGCAGTTTCGAGTTTTCGTTTATGAAACATTTGGTTATATATATCTTCTTCATGAGAAGGTTGAACGCAGTGATTTTATATTTTAAATCTGGTTTACCGTTTTTTATTACGACGTGGGTATATTTTGTTTATCTTCGTTTTTACGTACAATCTACACTAGTTCGAGTAGACGAAGAACGATATCTACATGAATTATTGGAACGATTTGGCCGTATATAGCTTACTACTCCCAAAATATGCACTTTTCCTCTGTTGCGAAATTTCACTACGTGTGACTTTCGTAATTATCAATATTTTTCAAAGTTTTTATTCTTCAGTTTACACGTTTGAGTTTTCTAAATACGTTGGTTTGGGGAAAAAATGTAATCATTATAAATTGTCGATTAAACAAATAAAATTGTTCAAGAAACTTTTTTTTTTATTCAAACCGACGGAGAGGGATTTTTTCCCTTTCAATCTTAACTTTTGCAATTCTGAACACATTTAAAAAATTGGAATGGTTTCTGAAAGTCAAGTTAATGTGATCAGTCCATTTTTTTCAGGCAAAAATATTTCGGAGTTATTTATTGCAGCTATTATCAATAGAATTATCTAGTACATGACAGGTTTTTTTTTCGATATTTGCTTTAATTTTTTTTTATAAATAAAAAATGAAGGATTATTAGGTTGAATATGACTCTTATCTGTAGAAGTAATTTTTCGAAAAATGAATATTTATATAATTGGATGTGACAAATACTATTTTCATTCACCTAGTTTAACTTTTGTTTTATCTGCATCTTTTAAGAGTATATTGCCGATAGAACGTAATAAATAATTTTTTTTTAATAAATAAAATATTGTTATAGTTAAAGTAAGAATTTGTTAATGTTGATCGAAATTGTATTCCTACAAAAGGTATGTAAACGAAAACTACATTTTTTTTATTGTGTTGCCATTTTTTTCATGTTGATGAATTTAACAATGGTTGAGCGGTACGATTAGGTTCATTCGAGCACCAATATTACAAAAACTGTTCATATTTGGGGCGGATCTATGAAAAAATGGCCGGGAAAAAATGACCGATGGAAAAATGGGCCGATGAAAAAATCGGCCAATGGAAAAATCGTCCGATTGCGTGATTGACGACAATGTTCAGTGAAATATATTGATGCAGCACGATTTTAGAACATTTTGAATACATAAAGCCCTCTCGAGAATCGTTGAACACGTACCCGGCCGAACAATATACGATTACTCGTCCGGATGATACGGAAAAATCGTTTAAAAAAATGGATCCGGATGTATAACTGTATATTATTTGTCCGTACATTAACATTTTGTAACAATTTAAAAAATTGTGTAGTAGATGGTGGGGCTCGGCACCCCCCCCCCCCCCCCTCGTCGGCATATTTATTCGTTTACATCAAAAATATAGCACGGGGGGGGGGGGGGGGGGGTCCGGTTACTTAGAAAAAAATCGCGTATAGGAGTCTCTGCTCTGTGTCTTGGTTCCTCAAGGATAGTACCAGCGTGCGTCAAAAAGAAAGATATTATAAAATGTGGAAGTTTGTGAAAACCTATCAGAGTATTAATCGTATATACACGATTTTATTGAAATGCGCAAGTTAATAAATATCGAACGTGAAACCGGGCTCCAAAGCTTCATTCATGCGGGCTATTTAATAAATCAAACTCTTTTCATCGGCGTTTTTTCCATTGGCCTTTTTTTCCAACGGCCTTTTTTTTCATCGGCCTATTTTTCCATTGGCCTTTTTTCCCCCGGCCATTTTTTCCTGATACCATTTGGGGCATCCACCTGGTTTCGATCTGTGTCTAACCTTTGACCCTTCCGATTTGGGCCGCAATTTTTTATATGATTGACATAACTCTAAACAATATGAAATTAAAAAAAAATTAGACACTTTTAATTATCTACGATTTTTTTAAACAAATTACCGAACGACACATTTAAAAAATCTGAAAAATTGTCAAAAAGCTTTTTTGGAAAATAAAAATGTTTGGTGATCGAGTCGAAGTAGGCCTTCAACTCCTTCTATTCCTTTTTTCAACGAAAAAACGAAAACATTATTTTAAAATAGTAACTTTACGATGTGCAGCACCTAGAAAATGTTTGTATGCAACACATGAATTTTAGAATTTTTAAAGATTTTCCCAATGTATATATATTTTAATTCATAACGTGCGTTAAATAACCATTAATAAAAGGCCTAATTTGAGATTATTTAAGCAAAATTTCAACGTTTATTTGGAAAAATCTGAAAAAATGCTCAAAAATTATTAGCACACAAAAATTTTCAAGCTGCTGCGCATCGTAAAGTTAGTATTTTTTCAAATTTTTTCAATTTTTTTGTTGTTGAGGAAGGCCGAAAAAATAGATGGAATTAGCTCGGTTACCAAAAATGTTTAGTTTCAAAAAAAGGTTTTTCAACATTTATTCAGATTTTTAAAATGTGTCGTTCGATAATTTGTTTTTAAAAATCGTAGACAATCAAAAGTGTGTAATTTTTTTTAAATTAGAGCTTTTCAGAATTATGTGAGTTATACAAAAAATTTTAAACCCAATCGGAAGGGTCAACAGTCAAAACCAGGTCAAAGGCAGGTGGAATGCCCTATAATAAAAGGAGAATGCTATTCAAATAGGTGAAATCGAACTTATGAATTTCCGTTTAAATTTTTTTAAATGTGCAACAATAAATTTATAGAAAAAGAACTTGATTTCAGCCAAGACTCAATGGAACATATTTTTCACACAGTTTTTTAGAAGTAAAATTTGTAAATTTGTCGATCTAGATAAATGTCAGCTTATTTTATTAGTTAGATGATGTTTTACGAATTCACCAAGTAATTTTCTTTTCACTTCTCAATTAGAAGCAAAACTTAATTATTTTCGAATCTTAAAATTAAAAAAAATAAACAAATGTCTGTAATTTTTAAACAATGGATATTATTTAAAATATTTATCAGTTACTGTATGACGTTACTGATTAGCATAGCATAAAAAAAATTACCATGGATTCCCATTCATTAAGATTTAACAAAAATGACGAAATTGACTTTTATAAGATTGCTTAAAAATACCTCTCATGGGTTCTTGGTGTAAACTAAGTTATTTTTCAGTAAATTCATTGTTATGTATGTTTGAAACTTTATAAGGAGGAATTTATAAATTCGATTTCACTTGCTTTAATATCAGTATTCCTTTGAAAATGTGTATGAAATTTCTTCGAAATCATGGTAATCAAATGAAGGGTAAACTCTCCTTCAGTCACGAAAATGGCTTCTTGGTTTTCAAATATTTTCGTACTCATCACATACAGAGTATGTAAAAGAGACACTATAACAATCCAAAAAAATGTTGACTTTCAGATTTTTATGGAAATAGACGTTTTGAGTGTCCTTGATTCTAAAAAACACATTCATTGATTTTTGTCTGTCTTTTTATATCGTCCGAAAGCACAATAACTTTCTAAAGAAACTGCAGACTACACAAAAATAAACGGTGTGTTTTGTAGAGATTAAACGTAGATTTGGTATTAAAATTGAAAGCAAACTACCCATTGCTTTTAGTACCTTATCTTGAATGTAAAAAAAAATGAAAAAAAGAACTGATTTTCGCATTTCATGTAAAGTACTAAAAAGCATTGGTGTTTTTTTTTTTCAATTCTAATGTCAAACTAGATTTTATTAATCGAAGATCAAAATCGATCTCTATCAAAAGATATTACTTTCTCACCACATATAAACTATACAAAAGAGAGCGTTGTCTAAAAAAAAAAACTACTGAAGGGGGTCATGGATCACAGAGAAACTTATTGTGTGTATTTGTAATTTGCAGACTGATTAAAAAGTAGTTATGCTTTGGTCTGAAATGTACAGGTAAACTTACATGCAAGTAGATAGTAGACAATGAATGCCAAGTGTCATTACAACAGCATCATCACGCCAGTATCAATAGTGATGACAAAGTCATCAATGTGTTGCAATTACATCATGAGCAATTTTGTCACAGAGTACCATAGATCCAGGAGTAGTAAGCTAGGGACGTAACAGTAGAGTGAAATGCACCACTAATTGAACAACAGTTTTTTGAGAGTACATAAGAAATGTTGACAACTTTTAGCTCAATATTACATTTTGAATTTGTTTATTTTTTAGCTATCAACTGCACGTATTTTGTTGTTGAAGCCTATTTTCGACAAAAAGTGTGGGTTTAGATTGGCCCGTTTCATTTACTGGTGTTTTTGGATTTTTTGCGTTTAGTATTTATTTTCATATACTTTGTGATGAAAATACAATACTTTTTTTTAATTGCATCACATAATTCAACATTCCGTGGGTATCTGTTAAAATTTTAACAGACGATCTGAAAATATTACATTTTATAAAAATCCATGATCAACAAATCGTTCTGCTTAAGTGTTCATTTACTGGTGATTCTTCACTACAATCATAAACATATAAGGTACTCATAATTATTCTCATATTACAGTGCGGTCTGCAGACCATAACACGTCTCTCGGTCTACAATTAAGAAATAGATATCGTGTATATCGCCCTCTCTCTCTTTCTGTCTCGAGCTCCCTAACTCTCTCTCTCTCTCCCTCCTTTTTCCTGTTTTTGAGCGAAAAAATATTGCTATCTCTTAGCTATCTACGCTTAATACTGCCACGGCATGTGTGTATTTTGTTTTTTTTCTCGGCCAATATTTATTATTCTTACTTCCCACAATGTATATTTCGTGTCGCGTTTAATAAATAGTCCCTACCTCGATCCAGTTTAACCCCATCTGACTTAATAAGATCCCCCGTCGCAATTTCATCAGTAACAAATTATTATATTATTTTTAACGTTAACAGAGTGACAGAACTGACGTGTGAGCGACATCGATACGCAACGTCGTTGTAATTTATATGTAGATACAACGGTAACTCTCGGTGAGCGGAGTTGTAACAACCTCATTTCAATAAGCTCCATTTTAAAATTTTTTAAAATTTATTCCATTAAAAATTTGATATCTGATGTTTTTTACAGAATATTCTACCATATTGGTTAGAAAATACATAGAAAAAAATATCAGATCGATTTAATGAAAAATGTCATAAAAAATTCCGATACCTTTTGATTTTTGTTTTTAATTAAATGCTTATACATTTTTTAACCCAAATGGTCAATCTATGTGAAGAAATCTTTTTGACATAAATCTGTCGAAATATGCTGCAAAAAAAATAATTTCACATTGCTTTCTTCATTACTGTGGTTATCGTGGTATATTTTTATGAATTTTTATGAAAAATCATTTTTTGGAAACAAAATATTTTTACACTTTTTTACCTAAATAGTAGGAAGTTTAACGAAACCATATTATTTTATTTGTCATGAATAAAGAAATAGACTGAGCTCGAAAGTAATGGGATAGTTACAACTTCATCGCCTACATAGCACAGAATATTGCAAAACATTCAATTAACTACCCGCGTGGAAAAAAAAAGTATCGCGGAGACTCTCTGCGAGACTCACTGCGAGATCTCGCAGAGAGTCTCGCCGAGCGTCTGACGGGTCTCGCCGAGAGTCTCGCTGAGAGTCAAGCATGGTTCCCGGAGCTTGACTCTCGGCGAGACTTTTGGCGAGATTAAAAAAATATTTTTTTTACTTGAATAAATATTTTTTTTTACTTGAATCTCACTTTCATGGTTGCAGAGTTCTTCCCCCATTTCGATATCGTCCGTTACCGAAGACGGAAATGCCGAAAATTGAGCCGACGACACTTTTTTATTTTTCCTCTTCTTTTTTCCGTTGATTGCAATTCGCAACATTTTTCCGATCTTTACGCCATCCGGCAGTGCATTCTTTATTAATATTTTAGTGCTTCCGCTTTAAAAAAAGATTAGAGCAAACATTATAACCCCTTCCACAGATGTCATACGCGTAAACTTCGGGTTTCAACTGCTGTTACGATGTGATTCTGTTTCGTGGCCGAATTCACATCGTGAAAGCAGTTGACAACTGAAGTTTACGCGTATGACATCTGTGGAAAGGTTACATGTTTGCTCAAATTCTTTTTTGAAAAGCGGTCGCAGTAAAATATTAAAAGTGTGCACTGCCCGTAGGCTTAAAGATCGGAAAAATGTTACAAATTGCTGTGAACGGAAAAAAAGGAGCGGAAAGACATGAATAAAAAAAAGTGTCTTCGCCACAATTCCCGACATTGCCGTTTTCGGTAACGGACGATATCGGAATGGAAGAGGAACTCTGCAACCATGAAAGTAAGATTACATTTTGTAGTGAAGACGAACGAACATCGTCTCCCGACCCGCGAGACACTTTTCTCTCGGCGGTCTCGCAGAGACTATCGCCAAAAGTCTCGTCGAGAGTATCGCCGATAGTCTCGGCGATACTCTCAACTCAAATTCTTTTTTGAAAAGCGGTCGCAGTAAAATATTAAAAGTGTGCACTGCCCGTAGGCTTAAAGATCGGAAAAATGTTACAAATTGCTGTGAACGGAAAAAAAGGAGCGGAAAGACATGAATAAAAAAAAGTGTCTTCGCCACAATTCCCGACATTGCCGTTTTCGGTAACGGACGATATCGGAATGGGGGAAGAACTCTGCAACCATGAAAGTGAGATTCAAGTAAAAAAAAATATTTATTCAAGTAAAAAAAATATTTTTTTAATCTCGCCAAAAGTCTCGTCGAGAGTCAAGCTCCGGGAACCATGCTTGACTCTCAGCGAGACTCTCGGCGAGACCCGTCAGACGCTCGGCGAGACTCTCTGCGAGATCTCGCAGTGAGTCTCGCAGAGAGTCTCCGCGATACTTTTTTTTTCCACGCGGGTAGTTACAATTTTATTTGAAAAACAACTTCGAAGGTATACCAAAACAAATATTATTAACCAAAATAACTAAACAAAAGTATCGATAAGATTTTCCGTATCTTGCTCTTTTTACAATTTTCAATAAATATATCAACAATATGTCACATCGATATTGCCATACTTCAAAGGAATATTTCGATAATATTTTCAAAATATTTGTGCTATAGGTGCATCTAGCTTTATTGAACATATGTACGATTTTTTGGTTTTTGCGTTTGTCGCGGGCACATGAGTCATGTCGTAGAACGTGTTTCTCCTTACCGCCTGTACCATATTAGTTAGTGACGCTGCCACCGGAGGCGCACAAGATGTGTCTAATCTACCAATCATGAGCCAGTGACTTCTGGACCGTTATTTCGAGTGTCATAATTGGTATTAAAAACATTAAGGTCAACCTTGAGCGTTTTCAACTTAATAGACTGTTACCAAAATGTAAATCTATGTGAAAAAAAATTACACAAATTTGTTCGAAAGTGCTGTGAAAAGAAAAGTAATACCAAAATGACTATCTCCAGTATTGTGATTTTTATGATACATTTTAGGGTCAAATTTATAGACTTGAGATCGAACTTAAGATCCATCTTAAGAGAGACCTTCCGAACTAACGTCCACAAAATTTGGCCCTTAGAAATCACAATATTGGATTCTTCATCTGTCAGCTTCAGACATGTTAAAACAAAAAATCGAGTTCCTCCTCATCGAAAAATATTGTTGAACGTCGTAAGCGCCTCCAGTGGTAGCGTCATTAACTAAAAAAAACTACTTGCAGCAAAAAAAGGAACATATCCAAAATATCGTAGTGTAGATAAAGGATTGTACACTATTAGTATTCGCGATGCTCGTCACGGCGATAGAGGCGCCTCATATCACATGGTCTCAAATAGGATAATCTACAAATGAGCTGTACATTGTTGTGCATCAGTCACGCATTAATGATCTCCATTCGGGGAATTTTGAAAGCCTGTTGAGAGAGCACACTTCATTGATTGCATCCGCAGCATCATGTGCATAGACGATAATAAGAAGCCGCGGAGAGTATAAAGTCTCGAAACTACGGTAGTTCGATCCATGTGAGCACATTTTGGTTGAATTTTCAGGAGAGAATGAGTCTGGACGGAGGTCCGAGGGTCACACGTAATTCTTTTTATTTACCACTAATAATAATCCAGGTACACCTTCGGAACTATTATTTTTACGCGTTCGCGTGTGTTTCAGACACTGATGAGCTTACGGAAGGCTTTACGAAACTCGGGATTGAACACGGTGTAGATGACGGGATTCACGAAGCTGTTCATGTAGCCCAACCAGGATGTTACTATGAAGGCCGTGACTCCTGGCTGGCAGTCCCTCTCAAGCTTAACGCAGAGAGCGTCCATCACATTGCAGGAGAAGAAGGGAACCCAGCAAATGAGAAAGACACCTGTTTTTTTTAATAATTAAATACAGATCATTTTGTGTTTGGTTCATTGGGCGCAGGGCATTTAAAAGTTACACTTTTTATATATTGTAGTTGAAAGCCTTCTGTATTGTAATTTCAAAATTAATCTTATCGATAACTTTAAAAAACGAAAATGTGTATTTTTTCATGGCCCACGAGAAAAAAAATATTCAGAATGAAATGGGTAATTTTAGACAACATTTTACGGCAAAACCAGTTCCCGGTAGGACATTGTTTTTTAAATTTGAAATTTCAATCATCTATTGGATTGACTAAAACTGATTTTCAATTTTTTTTTTTGAGAATTTCTTTTTCTTTGGTTGGGCGAATTGATACGGAATGCTTCATATAATAGTTAAAGACCTTTTGTACAATATATAAAAATTGCCTCAGGAATTAATATTTAGGGATTCACTATGTTTTGTCAAATAAAAAAAAAAAACAAAAAAAACAGATGAAATTACTTCATATTTCGAGAGTAATTAAAACATGAGAAAAAGTTATTGCCATCCAACTGTTCCGAATTTTGTCTGTCGAGTTTAGAGAGACAAAAAAGGATTATTGACTTACCTAAAACGATGGCGAGTGTTTTAGTAGCTTTTCTCTCCTTCTTCGCTGAGCTCTTTTCTCTCTTCTTCTTGCTTGCTTTGTTAGCCTTGTATATCGTGAACCTGGAGCCTGCGGTGGCGTTCTTTTTGTCCTTGTTCTTGCAGGATTCCGTTGTGGTCAGCACACTCGGACTTCTGCCTAATTGAAGCGGCAGCAGTGTAGTTGCACTTTTGAGCCTCTTGAGTTCTTGCTTGCTCGGGCCACTGCCGTTTTTCTTCACGGTTATTTGCGAGCTGATGCTTGCGGGGCCTCGAGGAGGTGGCGAGGACGAGGTCGATGACGAGGGTGCCGAGGCTACCCTCGGATTCGGACTTGGACTCGAGTTTCTGTCCATTCCTTCGTGAAGTAACGTGCTACTCGCCGCACCGTCATATCCCGAATCTTTCCGAGGATTTGTGCTACCAAGTTGCGCTTGCGCAACCGCTCTGTAATAAAGATAAAAAAAGTTTACACATACTGTTAGTGGTTAATATCAAAACATCATTATTATACAGGGTGTCCGATTTTAATCTTCCAGTTGATTTATCTCGAAAAATGCTGTCCAGATCAAGTATTGAGTGTAATGAAACTTTCAGGGTTCGAAGGCGGACGTTTAGAAAGAAAATAAAATGGTCCACCATTAAAAATGGTGGTGTTACGACAGCTGACATGTTTTTATAAAATGGAACCATGACTTTTTTTTCTACCAAAAAATTCGTCACACCACGCTCGTACGAGCGCGCCCGTGCTAGCTCCATAACAAATATGGACTTTATAAAAAAAAGTTACTTGCAAAAGTTGTTAGTTTTGATATAACCAATTTTTTTTATCGAAAAAAAAGTCAAGGCCCATTTTAAAAAACATGTCGGAGGTCGTAACTCCGCCATTTTGAATGGTCGACAAATTTTGAATTTTTTTTTTAATGTCCCCCTTCGAACCCTAAAAGCTTCATTATACTCAATACTTGATCTGGGCAGAACTTTTCGAGATAAATCAACTGGAAGATTAACATGGGACACCCTGTATAAACAGGCCCTCCTTTTACTCAACACCTTGATTCACCACATTCGTTTTTCTGCAGGAAAATTCATACATATATCTAACGTTACATGGGATCTGAAAAAATGTCAAGTTGGGGCCCGTCAAATCGGCTCCAAGTGGTAAAAAGATGTCCGAATTTTTTCAGGTTTTTATTTCTTTCGTCTCAAGGTTAATTGTAGGCTAAAAATTCATATTCACGAATACTCAGTGACATTCATCTTCTTGTTAGTGAAAATTTTTTAAAATCATAAATGGGGTATCACATGAGAAGCGTGATACCCCATGTGAAAAGTAATTTGATTTTTTTTTTCAACATAACAAATGATGAAATTAAATAGAAAAATCACCTGTTTTTTTTGCATGTCATCGAGATTGATGTTATGTATTGCTGACATGTGTGTTATTTCATTATAGTGCTGACTAAGTGAATGCCAGTGTTTTATTTAAACATTTTGTTTTGTTCAGTTCATATCTAAATGGAAAAACGTATTCTTCTGTTAAATCTTAAGTATTTCGGTCGTCATGATACTGGTTTTTTACTTAATTTTTGTATTTCCAGAATTATATTATTGTACTGTTAACATTGTTAACATTGTTAACAGTACAATAATATATGTTAACAGTACAATAATATATTGTACTGTTAACAATGTTAACAATGTTAACAGTACAATAATATAATTCTGGAAATACAAAAATTTAACAATGTTAACAGTATAATAATATAATTTACCAATTGTGTAGAAAAAATGTAATAAACAGCTAAACGGAAAGTTCGATTTTTTGCATGATAGTAGAACATACGCGCGCTTACTCAGATCATTTTACATTTTTTTTTTTGCATCTGAACATTTTTTATTATTATTTTTATTATTTATTATTTTTATACAGAAAAACTTTTACTAATTTATTATTTAATTAATTACACAATTTTAATGTATTATTTTATTAATTTGTTAATTACACTTATTTATCTCTGCCACACTATGCCTCTACCACTCTGCTTCTACCTTTTCCTCAGCATCTGGCTCTACGTCCATTAAAAGAAATTGCATGGAATATAATGTATCTGTATGTGTATACTGCAAGTTTATCTGCATAAAATGGCATACTGAATTTGATACTCAAGTGTGATATAATTTTTTTACGGTATATTAAAAGCCTTGAAAGTACTTTAATTTTTATAATGTAAATTAATTTTGCTGTAAAAGTGCATCAATTGTAGATCAAATTTTATATGCCAGTCTATGCACAAAAACTTCCAGTCCAAACATTAGTTACAAATTTTTTTAACTGCGTCTGTGCTATTGCCTATCCGCCTCTTCCTCTGCTCCTGATGCCTCTCTGTTTCGGCATTTGCCTCTATCTCCACTATGATAAAAATTACACGAAATTTAATTTGATGTACCTGTACTGGTAGTTTATCTGCAGAAAATGGTACATTGAATTGGATAGACTGTTGTGACGTACAATTAATTTACGTTATATTAAAAACCTCTGCCTCTTCTCGCCGACTTTTTCTCTCTGCCTCTCATGTTGTTACTCTGCTTTTCTCTAACCTGGACCAACCTTCAAAACTCGCGCGGTCGAGAACTGTCAAACTACAATAACACAACTGAAGGTGCTCCATTGGTTACCACAAGTTTCAAGTAACCCAACAACCAATCCGAGAACAAATAAACCGACAATAATACTTATATCGAAAATACGAGATATTTCATCCACTATTAGGCTAATCATACCTGCTGGCGCGCGTGCCTGAAAAACTTTTGCGCTGCTGCGCACTTATAAAAGGTGTTGCGATTGGTCGCAACACCGGCAATCAATCACAGGTTGAATAAACCGACAACAATACTAATATCAAGCCAGCGATATATCGCTGAGACACACCAACTTTTTAGAAGAGGATAATCAAATGGGAAATATAAAAGCCCGTTCATTAAACAAATTCGTACAAAGTTCTACTTGAACGAGGTTCAATGTCATGGTTCAAACTATAGTTTTATGTTATAGGAGGTAATTTTCTTTTTGACACAGTTTAGTGTTCATGATAATTTTTTGATACAATATTTAAAAAAAAAGTTCAGTGTCAGAATCAGTGTATCGCTGTATTTATTTCAAACAAAATACTATTGTAAAATGTTTGGTTTATTTTCAGTGTTTTTAAACTCTTTTTGTTAACCTTACGAGGTCCTTCAGTGTTTAATTTTCGAGAGCTTATGACGTGGCGTCGAGACGCTACCGCGTCTCTTGATTAAATCATCTATGCTCCAGCACGGCGCCGCACTCTTTTTCTCACTCGCTGTAACTCAACTCGCGCAGAAACGCAGATGTGTTTGTATTTTACTAGCTGCCTGAGTCATTGCAGGATGGACCGTTTCATCGAGCGAAAGGAATAGGAAAAGAAAAAGAAGATAAAAAAAAAGAGAACCGGCGCGAAGAGCCAGAGAAAGGGTGGAGGTGTGCACAACGGTGGCTGCATTTAATTTCGCTTTTACTGAGTAAAAATCCACACTGTCCTTCCCGCTGCTACTACGTTGGTCGAGTTTCGAACGAAAGCAAAAAGAAAAGAGAAAAAAAAGACGCTCTCTCAACTAGACTCTCCGACTAGTGTAGGAAGAGGTTGGAATACTACCGGAGTGATGGAAATAAAATGAAAAAAAAAAGGAAGGCGAAGAAGAAAGAACCCTTGAGTTCTACCGTGTGAAAGAACAAACTGCAATTATTCGAAAGTACGAGCACGGTGCATGGGTTTGTCGCTCTTTGCGCATCCTCTTTTAAGGTAGAAAAAGAAAACAGGAGCCATAGAAGTTTGCCGTGGGGCGTCTTGGACGATAATTATTAATTAAGCATAGTGCCAACTTGATAATTACAGTGAGCCGATAGGCTGCCAAAAATTGTAATAGAAAAATAAAAACGTTGCAAAGTAGAACTTTCCTTGAGATGCTTCCTCGTTAATTTCGATTTTTCACAAAGTCACCTCTATAACGGAGCTTATTTATCAATTTTGGCTCCCTTATTGAGGAAGCTCTGTGTCGAATTTATGAGTTATAAGAAAACGTAAATTTTTTTAATAATTCGAACTCTCGTAAAATTCGAAATGCTTCACCGATCATCACTACATTTGGTACGTAGCAGCGTTTAATATTATTTTTCGTCTGTAGAAAATTTTTTTTTGACGTGAGTTAGAGCAAAACGATTTTTTTTCGAAAAATACAAAATCTCATAATAACCGAACCTATTTGTCGATTCATTTTAAATTCAATACCGATCCTCCTTTAACATACCTTTATTTCAAAAAAATTATGTAGCTCGATAGCTATAAATTTACAAAAGCTAGAGAACATACAGAAATTTTTCTAAAAATTCCAAATTGAATAAAATCTTATGTTTGATTTTTTTTTAAATTTTCTCATAGAAAGGCCTGCACCTGCCCCAAATTACAGCTCGTTTGATAAAGCCGTACTTTAGGTATCTAAGTTTGAATTTTAAATGCCGCACTCACACGCACATTTTTCTTTTCTAAACTACTTTTCTTGACGTTTTGGACCATTCTAAGTCTTCTGACATGAAAATTTCGTAAAAAAGATTTCACGAAGATAAAGCTGCCTCCATGAGGAAGCAAAAAGGGTGCAAAGAAATTTTTTTTTCTAGATGTTACTCTCAATTTTTAATTTCTTCATATTAGTGAAAACGTTTTGTGTACTGCAGACTAAAAAATATGAGGAAAAAAGGTGAAATGCTTTACTCTGCAAATTCTTTTTTTTGGCTGTTGGAGAAATAGATAATAATCACTTTTCTAAAATATGAAAAATTCATATCGTTGCAAGGTCGAAATCGAAATCGTTCAAATATGTTGATATTGAAATCTCGATTTTTTGTATTGTAAGAGAAAGCTTTTTATGAGATAGCAAAAAGTTGTAAAGCAAAACCTTGTACATTGCTTGCTCATTTTTTTTCAACCACTTTTCTGGATATCTCATACTATTTTTAATATCCTAATATGAAAATGAACTTTTTTTTTTCATGAAAACAAAGCTTCTTCTAATGAATAAGCAAAAAGGTGTAAATTAAAATCTTGAATATTGCTTTATACATATTTTTTCGAAATCACTTTTCTGGATATTTCATTTCATGCCATTTTAAATGCCCTGATATGAATATTTTGAAAAACATTTTTTTTTTCATGAAAATAAAAAGCTTCTTCTTTTTATATTATATTTTTTTTTAAAGACTTTTTAAAAATATTTTATAGCACTTTAAATATCCTAATTTGAAAATGTGAATAACTATTTTTTTTCCATGAAAAAAGCTTCTTGTAATGGGGAAGCAAAAGTTGCAAAGTGAACTCCTGCAAATTGCTTTCTTGAACTTTTTTCTAAACCCCTTTTCTGAATATTTCCTATTATTTTAAATATTCTGATATGAAAATTTTGAAAACGATTTTTTAAATGAAAGTAAAACTTCTTCTAATATAAGAAAGTTAAAAATAAATGAGGTATTCCTCTAGTCAATTCTGTAAGCGTTCAAATCTGATCCCTTACAATCCGCTCCATAATTTTTTCTACTATTCTATATGCTCGAAAAAAATACTTTTCATTTTCTTTACATTTTTTTTACTGTACCTTTTTTTCATGAACTTTTTAAAATAAAATTTTAGTGCATCATTATAAAAATTTGAAAGTTTTGCCAAAATTTGTATATTAGACATAAACATTTTTGAACCCAGAGTGAGCAGCCGCTTGCTTCGATTTTTTAAAACTTTTTTTCGACAAAAAGTCATTAAAAATGGAAAAAGAATAAAACTGAGATGTCAGTTCATATGGTCGGTAGTTGCGTAAATATTTTATACATAACGTACAATTATTTTCGAATTTTCCTGAAGCTTTTATTTATCAATATAAAAGAAAATCATGTATTAAATAATGAGATGTTGAAATAGAAAATGAAGAGACATTTTTAACTCCCAATTTGTACATTTTTTAAATCCAACAATCAACCAACCGTTCTTGGCCATCATGAAACGTTGGCTTACGGTTGAATAAGACAAAATAATTCTACCTCCAACTGTGAGCTGAGAACATTGGCCATGAGAACGTTTCATCATGGCCAAGAACGATTAGTTGATGTTTGGATTCGAGAAATTTACAAATCGAAAGTTAAAAATGTCTCACTTCATTTTCTATTTCAACATCTCATTATTTAATACATCATTTTCTTTTATATCGATAAAAAGAAGTTTCAGCAAAAAAAATTTTCGAAAAAAATGGCTTAAAAAATCGACGCAAACGTCTGTCCACTCTGGGCCAAAGCTTAAAAATTTCGTATCTAATAGAGGATTATTGAGAAAAATGTCAAATTTTGAAATTGAGGCGAAACATTTTTATTTTAAAAAATTCAAGAAAAAAAAAGTTTCAGTAATAAAAAATCTAAAAGAATTACAAGTGTTTCTTCGAGCATATAGAATAGTATAAAAAATTATGTAGCGAATTGGATGTAAGCGTTCAACCCTGATGAACGCTACTTCATCTACTGATTTTACCACGAATACCTCGTATATACATATATATATATATACAGCATAATTATGTTATTTTCTTACGCAGCTTCCTCGACGACCGTAGCCAAGAAGAACTCCGTGCTTTTGTCGTTTGATATAACGACGACAGGCTCCATTGGGGTTTCATCCTCGTCCTCGTTGCTCCCCGATGCTGTGTTGGTTGGTTCTTCGATGCCCGGTGCCACGAGTGCCGCTGCCCCGAGGGCCGTTTCCGCAAACCTTGCCACAGAATAACCACTGCGTGATCTTAGTCAAAATTGCTACTAGATTTTCACTACTTTCACAGAAATTATTCTCGTTCCAAACAAAATAATCAACAAAACAAATAAATATGTGCGATCGTAAAAATGGGATTATATATGAGAAAAATATGCGACACATAGCGAAGAAGGAATACATGATTTATGTATTATTGCGAATATAGGTGAAATGATATTGGAAAAATATCGAGCGTAAAGTTTTTTATCCTCTGTAGGAAAACGACGACGAAGAGGAAAGTATTGGAATAGGGAGACGTGTATAAGGCATTCTCTGTCAATTCAGCTACTGTTTTCATAAAAATTTCAGATGTTTTGTCATAAATAGTCAGATGTTATATTTATCATTGTACTTGCTGTACATTTTCAGGTTTTTGTTTCAAATACTTTTTTTTTCACCTGTTTGTTTACATCAAAAGGAAAAAATATCACAGTCGAAAAAAAACATGTATCGAATTATTTTTCGAAAAAAAGAAATAGATTCTAATATCTTTTTCAGTTTAACTCCGAAAATAAATTTGCAATCAGAATTATTTTAACAAATTCTTCGTATTTTCGTCGTACGTTCTTTCCCTTTCAACATACCGTTTAAAAATAATAATAAAACAAATTCTGAGGCATTTCGTACCAAGTGGGCTCGAATCGAGATGTGATTTTAAAAAGTTCAAGTTTGTTTTTTTCTAAATTTTCAATACATAATGAAAAAAATTTGACCAGATTTTTGTTATTATGAATACATACTACGAAAAAATTGGTATCATGTCAAAATCATATCTTCGCAGATTTAGTCAGGTTAGTCGCTAAAAAAAATTAAATTCATCCGATGATAATAATTATAAAAATAGCTCCCAGAATTTCACGTGTTTGAAGCTATGAGAATATCTTATCGAAAGCCATTCTTTTTTCTAAGGTTTAAATAACTTTTTTTAAAACTTTATTCTTTTCAGCAACACATGAAATTTATTCTGCGTGGCTATGAATATTTTTGAGTGGAAACTACATTCAAATGCATGTATGAAAAAATGGCCGGGAAATTTTTTCATAGTTGCGCAGAATAAATGTTATACATTTTTGAGAGGAATGAAGTAAATATTTACTGTACAAACATACAAATGGCCGATGGGAAAATGAGCCGATGGAAAAATCGGGCGGTGGAAAAATCGGCCAATGGAAAAATCGTCCGATTTCGTGATTGACGACAATGTTCAGTAAAATATATTGATGTAGTACGATTTTAGAATATTTTGAATATACAAAGCCCTCTCGAGAATCTCGTCCGGATAATACGGAAAAATCGTAAAAAAAAATGAATCCGGATGTATAACTGTATATTATTTGTCCGTAGATTAATATTTTGTAACAATTTAAAAAATTGTGAGTTGCGCCCCCGGACCACCATTCCCCCCTTCGTCAGTATGTTTATTCGTTTACATCGAAAATATAGCACGAAGGGGGGGGGGGGGTCCGGTTACTTAGAAATAATTCGCGTATAGGAGTTTCTGCTCTGTGTTTTGGTTCCTCTAGGATAGTTCCAGCGTGCGTCAAAAAGAAAGATATTATAAAATGTATAAGTTTGTGAAAACCTATCAGAGTATTAATCGTACATATACGATTTTATTGAAATGCGCAAGTTAATAAATATCGAACGTGAAACCGGGCTCCAAAGCTTCATTCATGCGGGCCATTTAATAAATCAAACTCTTTTCATCGGCGTTTTTTCCATTGGCCTTTTTTTCAAACGGCCATTTATTCCATTAACCATTTTTTCCTCGGGCATTTTTTCCTGATACCCATTCAAATATCCACATCTTGTTTGTACAATTGATCGTTTCTAGACACATTCAAATTAAAAATCGGTATTTAATTTTGGATGGAATATAAGACAACAAGTCTAAAATAATTTGTACATATTCTAAATATTTGACATACCGCTCAAACAAATTATACAATTATACAATTGTTTGAGTGAAATCTCGAAACAGGTTTGGCCCATCTTGAGCCAAATGTTTCCCATCCATTTAAGAAAATCTAAAAAAAATGCACACTTCGTCTAATTTCGAAGAAGCTTAATGAAAAAATTGTACAGGTCTTTACGGCTCTAATGTGCTTTCTGATATATTTCTAAACTATAATCTGATAAAATAAAAAATTCAAATTGCTCCAAAATCCGAACCAATTTACAAAGTTACAAATTTGAATTATTGAAAATTATTGCAAACAAAGGTGTCTACCTACCCCACATGTTTGCCAAATTTCAGCCCAATTATTAAAGCCCTTCTTGAGATATGTAGGTTTAAATTTTGAATGCCGACCACACACACACACACATTCATCCATTTTTTCCAAACCATTTTTTTCTACGTTTACGACCATTCTGAGTGTACTGACACGAAAATCTCGAAAAAACAAAAACATTTCCACGAAAGAAAAGCTTCCTCTATGAGGAAGCAAAAATAAGCTGTATTGACAGAGAATGCCTCGTGTATACAATTTTATCACAGTATCTGTGTGTACAGTATAAGTAGTGCATCGAACAGGTGTATATATTTTCCATGACGGTGGGAAAATAAAATCGTCTTCCATCGGGAGCTGCCACATCCGGTACGTCGATGCTTACCCCGTGTAAATAATCCCCATATTGAATACCACATACACACACACACACACATACATATATATATATATATATATATATATTGAACGGAAAGTGTATATTTTCGAGTTCTGGTGATGTTGGTGTTGCTGCTGGCGTTGTTGGCTATGTCGTCTCCGGGCCAAACGACTTATCGATTTGCACGTACAAGCTACAAACGTGCGAGTATATATATACAAATATATATATATATATATATATATATATATATATATATATATATATATTCACATAGCCTTTCACTCTTCCTCACTGGCTCCTCTCTGGGGTGAAAGCTCCCATGAGTGTGCACCCGATCCTCTCTCCTGCATCAGCAACACCACCAGCAGCAATGGCACCGAATAATTTTACGGTGTTGTACGTCTCTCTCTCTCTTCCTCTCTCCCTGTCTCTTATCGACGTGCAAGAGGGTCGCATCAATAAATTGCCATAAACAAATTGCATCAGGACGACACGAGATGTGTGACGAGAGAAGGATGAGTAGAGGAGGGAGAGAGAGAGAGAGAATGAGGGAGAGGAATGAGAACGTGACGGCTCTTGTGGCCTTTCGAAGCGATGGCTCGGAAAACGAGGGTGGCGATGGATCGAACGTCTTTAAGTTTCTCAAGCGACAATCTCACGAATACTCTCGATCGCTCAGTTATAGATCTATAGCGTCCCTTCCATCGAACATGTATATGTGAGTGTGTGCATTGATGCGTTCGAGAACCCCAACGACCTTGGAATTATTCTTGGATTATGTATTAAGGGGGTTGAGACTGATAAGAATTATGAAAAGTTGAGTGATTTGAGATGTTTGACTGTTCGTTGATGAAAATGTTTTTCGTTTTAACGCTTGAAGGAAGATTGAGATGAGAAAGTTCGAGCAAAGTGACTGCTTGAAATATGTATCATCAGGGATGGGCATTTTTATTCAATGAAAATATAATTAAAATACATTTTTATTGAATGACTGAATGATTGTGAATTATTACGTCTATTAAATATCAGAATTGATTGTATAAAATAACTCGATTAAATTATTTGTAATTATTGCAGAAATGTGAACATTTTAAGTTTTGTATAAAAGTGTTCATTGTAGACATTTGTTTTAAAAAGTATTTTAAATATACATTTTCATTAAATTAATGCCTATTACTGTCTACTATTGGATAAACACTATTTTGGGGGATGACGGGTTATTTAAGGTGAAAACAAGGATTGCAATGAGATACATTTAAGGATGAATTATGTATGGGGCATTCCACCTGGTTTCGACGTAGGTCTGACCCTTGACCCTATCGATTGGGGCCATAATTTTTTATATGGTTGACATAACTCTAAAGAACACTAATTTAAAAAAAAAAAAAATACAAAATTTTATCTATATACGATTTCTTAAAACAAATTATCGAACAACACATTTTAAAGGTTTGAGAAAATTCTGAAAAACCTTTTTTCGAATATAAAATTTTTTGATAATCAAGCCGAAGTGGACCAGCGATGCCAACTATTTTTTTTTCGGCTTTTTTCACCAAAAGAATTGAAAAAATTAGAAAAAATAGTAAGTTTACGATGGGCAACAGCTAGACAATTTTTGTATGTAACACATGATTTTTGAGAATTTTTTCAGATTGTTCCAAATAAATGTTGAGATTTTGCTTAAATAATCTCAAATTAGGACTTCTTATTAATGGTTATTTAAAGTTCATTATGAAATAAAATATATATATGCATTGAAAAAAATCTGAAAAAAATCTAAATATCATGCGTTGCGTATAAAAATTTACTAACTGCTGCCCTTCGTAAAGTTACTATTTTTTTCTATTTTTTTCCATTTTTTTCTTGCTGCAAACAAGGCCGAAAAAAATCGTAGATAATTAAAAATGTATACATTTTTTTTAAGTAGTGCCTTTTAGAATTATGTCAATAATATACAAAATTGCGGATGCAATCGGAAGGGTCAAGGCCCAGGTCGAAATGAGGTGAAATTCCCCATTAATGTTGCTGTATCCCGAATTTCTATTCTTAGACCGAAAAGAACTTTATTACACAATCAAACAAAATTCAACCTCTAAGGGATCATCCCAGTGTAACTGACCGAAAAATAGCTCATTTTCGCGACTTTTTTTCCATGGTTAAAATACGCTAATCAGTCTGATTTTTTAATGTCAAATCAAAGATCTCATGAAGAACAGAAAATAAATTTTTAAACGTTTATTTTTATTTTGTTTTACATTTCTTTTTAACGGCTGTAAATGTCGTCGAAAAAAAGGAGTCGACACGCTTGTACATGGTTGTAGCTATAAACATTATCTGGAACAAAGTTTGCAAAAAGATCAATCAGTACGAATGTACTATCTTGCTAAGGAAACTTTTCTTATCTTCATAATTTTTTTAACGAAAAACAGTCGAAAAAATGGGTCTAAATTAGATAGTTTTTTTTTTCAAACCGGCGTCATTTTGTTAATTACGATTTCAAAAAACGCCCATAGCAAGATAACGGCTTTGATACTGATTAATAATCTTTTTACAAATTTTGTTTCAGATAATATTTACGGCCACAAGCATGTATACCGTGAGGACACCTTTTTTTTAGAGAAATTTTTAACCGTTATAAAAAATATTTAAAAAATTAAAACAAACGTTTAAAAAATTGTTTTCCGTTCTTCATGAATGCTTTGATTTGAGATTAAAAAATCAAAATGCTTAGCGTATTTTAACTTAATAAAAAAAATCGCGAAAATCATCTATTTTTCGGCCCGATACATTGACATGATACCTCAAAGTTAAAATCCATTCCCGGCATATGCAGTGCTTTTTGCATATTCACGTAAATAACATGTATAACCAATATTTTCCAATATCCTTTTTTCACTCGTTCCGGCCATCATAATGAATAAAAAACTTTCAACACGAAATACATTCATGAAACAAACATGAAATTCATAAACGAGAATATAAAATCTTTGAGTTAAATTAATAAGCGCAGTGCTTCAAATAGTAAAATAATACAGAATAATTGTATTGAGAGAAAAAAGTTGTACATATCAACAGAATTAGCGGTCATGGGCGGCGAAAGAAATGATTGGTAGTTTAAAAGAAAATAGTTAAATGATCAAACGAATCCCCAGTTGAATTTCTTTATTTCTTTTTTTTTTATTTACGGTAAACATAATTATTTCGTTTAATCAACCAAACATTTTCTTCATAATCCGTCTAACCGTCTAATCGATTTATCAATGTCAGTGCAGACTATAAAATAACAATCTGTGAATACCAAAAAAGTTGCATTAAAACTTGCCACAATGTAACAATTATATCGCCACGATTATTTTGACTTACGACGGAATTTTAATGAAATTATTTACAGATATAGTATAGTGGGAATAATGAATGATCGTTTTATTGTGTTTATTCGGTTCGTTCAACAGCAGTACATAAATGATCAATGTCCAGCCTAAAAATAACATTATTCTACAATGCAAAAGAAAAATCCAATTATGAAAAAAAAAAAAAAAAATAACAAAATTGTCAAAAAAACTATATCAATATCGGATAAATAAATCGATGCTTTTACTCACCTACGTGCGTGGGCAATATTTTCGATAATGCTGCCGGGTTTGATTTCGCCGAGATTCGGCTTCCGGCTGGCTCGTTGTTTCCTCGCTCGGTTACGCAAAGCCTGGAAACGCCAGACAGGAACTTGTACTAATCCAGGTAAAGCGCAGCATTCGAGTAAGAAACTCTCGTTCGGTTCGCGCGCGCGGCTGCTGGCAACGGGAGACCGCCGAGCCATGTTCGAAGCTTTTGAAACTTGGTCTTACATAGCGAGCCACCTTCAAGTACGTATATATATATATATATATATCTCATTTGACGCTTTAAGACCGTTTGGCGCCGTATACGTGTACGTAGAGCATGTTTTAGAAGAGCCAAACTATTGAGTTACAACTATCGTTCTGGACCGATTCTGCTTGAGGCACATTCTCTTTACCGATCGATGCGTTTATAGCACTGATTTCGTAATTGAGATATCTCATGCTTACAATAATTGGTCGTGTGCCATTTGGGGTTGATAATGATTCGCAACTTAAAGTAGTGCCAAGTTTCAACTTTTCAGATATAGTTATCAAAGTTTGGCTTTACAGGAGACTTGAGTTATTGGACTGAATTGAAGAAGGTACACGATAAAGTTACTCTTCTTTAATGAACCTATGTTTTTAGTACCTATATTTGTGCAATCTGGTAAATTTATAGTATTTATTAATGGTGCAATTGTTTGTCAAGAAATTTCAATCATTTAGGTATTTAATTGATTTCATTTTTCAGCGCATTGAAATAAACTAGGTGTTCTAGAATATGTCGAAAAATCTGTTATATTGATCTCTTCTGATCTGTATGAATATGTTTTATTTCATTGTATCTGCTCACAGCAACACTCTAATTACTTTGTAATTTTTTTTTTCAAAATACCCACTTTTCAAACGAATTTTGAAATTCTAAAATGTTTGTCCTTATTTAAGGTTTCATTTTTATTTACTTTTTTCATACAATGCTTTAACTCGAGTGCTCAAGCTAAAACTGTATATGTAAATGTAACTACAGTAAACAATCGTCTTTGCCTTATTTCTCGAAAATAGTTTAAAACATAAAAAATTGTATTTGATCGATTACAGGCTAAAAATCAGATGTTTGACTTTTTATCAGTAATAAAAAGCTTATAAAAAAGCAATAGATTATTTCTTATTCCGATCGTGTAAAAAGATGTCCCGATCCGAATGTTTCAAAAAGAATGTTATTTTTTGTAAAAAATAGATCTTCATTTTTTTTTACATGGATGGTTTTGAGTAATCGCGCATTAATGAAAAAAAATCACACAACTGATATTCGCTTAAACTCATGCAAAGTCCTCTTTGAAAGATTTTTAACTGTTCTCGGATGATTTGTAAATACTTTTTTTGAATATTAGTTCCTTTATATGGGGCATTCCGTACCTATTCGATCTGGGTCAGACTCTCGATCTCTCGGATTTCGCTCACGATTTTTTGTATTATTGTCTGAACTCTACAGAGTGCTCGAAATTTTTTACCCATCTTATTTTTTCAATTTTAAATTAGTCACAATTTTTCAAAGTGAAAGTATTGTTAGCCTGGATTTAAAAATCTGTAAAATTCTCAAAAATCTCATGATCTAAAAAGATTGTATTCACGGTTTTTTTCGAAAAAAAAATGAGAAAACTTTTTTAAAATATGAAATGTCATTTGAAGGTATAAAAACCGAAAATAATTTACTGTCAGCTGTGGCTAGAACATTTTCATATGTATCACATGTTTTTTTGAGAATCAACCCGATTTCTTTAGTCGTTTTTTTATACAGCCAGCAATTAAAGAATTTCATCTTATTTTCATTAACTCTATACCCGATATTAGTTTTGGTTTCTCATAAGAAAGTTATGTTTTTGCAAAGAACAAGAAACAAATATATGCAAGATTTCAGGGTCAGTTGAAATTGTCCAAATGATCGGAGAATGTAATTTTTTAGCTCGTACCCGGATTATAAATTACACGAAATAATATTATTTTAGTTTATAATCTATGTCAAATATTCATAAATTTCCACCAAGTATGATTAATACTCAACGTGTACTTGACATGTATCTGAATTAGTATTTCAGATATTTCAATTAATTTCTCAACTTCTTGTGACTATAATTGACAAACTTATGCAAATGTGCTTGCCTTAAGGGGATGCGTTAGTAGATTCACGACACCGACGCGACCCCAGCGCCACTAAGTTTACAGTATAAAATACAAATCTATATTACCGACTAATGCATGCAGCGTTAGGAACTTAAAGTGCCATCTGTGTGCAGTTCGCCGCACTAAGAGATTCAACGCGCTCTGTGTTGGACAGCTTTCGACAATTATTACAGAATACGATTTCTTTCTTGAACATCTTCATGCTTCTTATCATTTTCGGTCTAATGTTTATTGGTATGGGTGGGTTCGGCATTATTTACGAATTTCAATGATTTGGAAAAAGACGACGGCGCCTCCTGTGCCTTATTTAGTGAACTACCTTGATGTTCTTCTTTACCGACTTCAATCACTTGTCACAAGCGGATAGACTACGTGAACGTAGTTCGGATTTCGCGTGAAATTCCTTTTGTGTAATTGACTCTTCGTCAGATTAACAATATTCTGAGAACGCTAAAGAATGGACGTATATTCCGGTTTGATGTATGTGAGTTCCAGAATCATTTATATCACACTAAACAAGTGATGCTATCAAACCCTCTAGCGGCCATTTTGGTTTCGGAAGATTTAGTAATATACGATTTTCCTCATTTATCGTAAGTTTTCAATCACTATTCAAATATACGTCCAAGCGTTTATGCTGATATTACAATTGGTAATAAAACCTACTCCCGCATCCCCGTAAGGTAAAGTGCAACACGTGAAAAATTCAGTTGGTTTAGTGATACGAAATGACGGTAATTTTTTCAATCGATCAAATGACCATAAAATGACCGACAAATGACGGACGTAGTGTGCCATTTCTTAAAAATCGTATTTCTTTAATTAAAAAAGACCGCCATTTTAGAACCCATTATTAGACCGTCACAATACCGGTCATTTGACCGAGTACCTCTATCTAGATGCGAAATGACCGTCATTGTTGTTCCGGTCACAAATCGGTAATTTTTTAATCGATCACGCGAGGGTCTCGTGACTATCAAATGACCTGTCTTGTGACAAATTCCTAATTCGATAATAAAAACTGTTTTTCCGTTTTTAACTCTTGACTGCCCCTCTGTGACAAAAAACGGGAGTTATGCATTTCACGACGACCAGCTGATTTGAGTGATTATTTTGTCAGGTATGTTCTCGAAATTATATGGAAATTTTCCAAATCACCTATTTGAATATATCGAAATATCGCAAGATGGCCGCCATTCATGCGTATTCTGTAACTCACTTCATAGCGCATATGACAGAGTGTTTGAATTACTTTGAAAAGGATGAAATAAAAATAATTTTACAAAAATTGAAAAACTCCCAACTGAAAAAGAAGCTTAATTAATGAACAAATTGTGAAATAATTAAATAACCATTCGCATAACATAATTGGGAGATTTACACACCTAAATGACAAAAAATACCTCCCGACTATGATATGTGAATGGTTATTTAATTATTTCACAATTTTTTGTTTACCCAATGTTGTTTATTAATAAGGCTTTTTTCAGTTGGGATTTTCTTTTAATTGTCGCAAAATTACTTTTTACACGTTGGATATTTTTACGAGTTTTTTTTTCATTAAGAGTTGATATTTAATACTAACCTTGAATATACTGTAGTAAAGAAAGACCATGATGAGGCACGGTATGTAAAAGCTCGATAAACTCGAGTATATGATGAAATCCGTATTGTAGAATAGACATAGATCAGGTATCCGATCGGGTGTATTGTTGAGTCCCAGAACAATTGGACTGCCGATCGCTGCTGATATCGCCCAAACGAGTAGTATCGTCAACCAGACTCGTCTATTGTTCTTGTGTTTGGCATACTTTATCGGCTGTGTAACGGCGATGTATCTGCAATGCAAATTTTCCAAACAGGATTCTTCGACAGTGAGCTCCCGAAATCCCCCCCACCCCACGCTTGACGCTGTACACTAAATATTCGATGTGTGCTTTGTTGGTTTGCAGGCTGGTAAAAGACTCGATCGAATCCTGTTGCGTGTGATTGTACAAACATTTTTTTTTTTCGATGCCAGTGAAGAAATGAAAGTGGAAAATGAACGAGCACAAAGAGCGGGAGAAAGTTCGAGATGCAAAACCTGCGATAAGGGAAGGTATGGACGAAAAAAGGGTAGATATGGTTAAACGAAGGGTCCAGGTCCCTTCGGAAAGAATGAGCCCAGAGGAAACTCGTCGGGCGAATACTTCGTTTTTTTTTTCTAACATAATACAGCGCGCTACTGCGTTCTACCGCAAAACTGCTCCAACGTGAATGCTTTGAGCTGGAGAAAATATTCCGGTGGAAGGGAAGAAACATCCGAGGCATTTACCGTCAAGTGAACAACGTTGTTCTTTTTTTTTTCGAATGCACTGAACGGAAAATCTTGGTTTTGGTAAATATAAGTATTTTTTCTAATATTAGTAAAAAAGTTTGTTCTTATTTGCATTTTTCTTTGTTTTTTCTTTTTAATTAGTGACAGAAACAATTGTAAAGTTGGAATTTTTATGCGTTTTGTAAAAATTATGTTATTTAAAAGTGTTAAATTATATCAGATTTTTTAATAGCACATAATTTTTAGTTTATGCAATTAGAAAAACCTTTTTGTCTATTTAGTGTTTTAAATTTTAATGAGCATCTCGTTAGCTCCAAAACTTGATTTTTTAATGACTTTCCTGTAATGCACAACGTAAAAAAAATTGCGTAATGGAAACGCATTTAATTTTCACACAGAAAAAGAGCATTTTTTTTTTTGATAGATTTAACAACAAATGCCTAAACATTTGTTATTGTAATTATGCAGCAATAAAAAATGTTCGTACGTTTCTCAAGAAAAATATAAAAATACAACAATATAAAAATATAAATAATTTGTCGTTATTCGATTAAAAAAGCTAGATAAATCTGACAAATTCACAAACAAAAAACATCTGTAATTTGACGAATTTGCACTTTTGTTTTTGTCACTTTACTGCTTAAACAATTAAATCGTAAAATACAAATGAATTTAGGATTTACTTATTTCTCGATCCGAAAATTGTATAGCCTAATTGACGTGGAATGCCTGATGTAGAATGTTCAGGCTTCTACGCATGCTCGTTGGATGTATCCAGTGTGTCAGTCGTAGCTTTGTATAAATGGTGCGAGACCCTCTTTCCTGCGTACCCTTTTTACGCTCAATTGCCTCCCCCCTCCCCGTCTATACTCGGACATTTTTATTACAATACACGTGTGCAGTTGCCATGGTTGTTATTTTTCGATTTTGTGTCATTCTATCCCTATCTATCGACTTGCGGGTAGTCTACGTTTATTATAACAGTTACACAACAGGCTCATAATACAGGAGAAAAGTGCAACGAAGGGTATGCTAAACGCGTACGCGTAACGTCTGCCACGAATAGCCTTATGAGAAATTCGAAACTAAATTTAGTATTATCCCCTTAACATTCAGACGTGAGTACAGAAAATAAGAGAGACAGAGGGAAGAGGGAGCGATAAGAAAGGAGTTGGCTAAAAGAGAGGGATGCTGGTAAGCTTTCAACATGGCCAGGTATTTTTTTTCTTTCCTCCTTTTTTTCCACGCCATTATATCCGGGGCGGGCAATCGTGAGAGCGACTATGCAAAACATGTGCGGGAAACGCCCGGTACGAATAGCATCCTAGCCAGGTGGTAGTTTAGAAAAATAAAAAAGCCTTTTCCTTTCCGGTGATTGGATGTTTTTTTTCTTAGATTTTTTTTTTCGACAACGAGCCGAGAGAAGGAAACAGAGAATATTTTCCAATATTTCTGTGCGTTGGCACGGGTGAAAAAGGTCAAAGCTTGCATAAAAAGGGACTATTGGTAAAGGCGTGGCAACAAGGTGGAGGGTTTTACGTTTGTGAGGCAAGAAGAGAGAGAGGATGCGAAGGGGTGAGATTTGACAGCCTGAGCAAACTGGTCGACACGTTTTCGACGCCACGACCATTATCGCTCAATCCCCACACAGTCGATAAATTTTATTTACGCGGAAGCAACGGGGGAAAAAATAGAAGAATTAGAAGTGAAAGAATACGACGAGGAAAAGAAAGGAAGAAGAGGAACACGAGCGGAGAAGAAGAAGAAAAAAGATTTAAAAAAAATATCTGAGTCGTCACCCGGTTTCTCCGGGAACACATTGGCCCTTATTCGCGGCACGTAAACCCGACGAAAATCAGCGCAGCTCACTCCGTTCACTCGTTTGCTCTCTTTCTCTCCCGCCTTAGTTCTCAGATTGGAGCTATTTCTTTTTCATGGTCTTTCTCTTTCATGTTCTTTTTTTTTTCTCTCTCTCTCGGCCTTGTCGAGCTTTTCAACGAGTACGCAGTTCTCCGTCCGATAAAGCTCGTACCGTGGTGTGCTACGTCACCTCGGTGCGCGCCCAACACGGCGAAGAAACGAGACACGAGTTTTCGGTTAGTAGATTCTTTTCGTCGCTTCGAGATAGATATAGAGGTGTTTAGAAAGCGGCAGACCAATGTTACTGCACAAACGGATCTCACAAAAGCGCGGTTTTACGGAAACTATTCCACACAAACCTGGATATACATATGCTATATACGCAAGAGTCATTCTACATGACCTTCGATTGTATATAAGGCAAATCTCCAGAACAGTCAATCATCAAGGCGATACGACAGACGACAATACTACTACATATCTTGTGTTGGCAAGGATCTTGGTTGTTGTAATTAATGAAGACATTGATCCGATGAACATATTGAGTCAAAGAAACACATTGAGCCAATGAACATATTGAGTCAAAGAAACACATTGAGCCAATGAACATATTGAGGCAATGAACACACTGCTGCAATTAACGCATTGAGCCAATAAACGCATTGTGCCAATGAGCACAGTGAGCCAATAAATAAAGTGAGTCAATGAGAATGTGGCTTTGAACAGTATCGCGGCATATCGCGTATACAGCCTTCTTTCTTCAAATCCCAATTGAACATAGACACAACTCAACCCATCGCCAATTTACACAGACAATCCTTCCTTGGCGAAATTTTACATAGAAAGACCCTCCAATTAGTAACCCGGCTCAGAAAAAACTAGACACATCACCATTTAGATACGGCAATACTAGACACTTGCCACATTAGATGTGAAAGGTAAAGCGTATGAATTCAAAATTATACATTTCCAGTCGAGTCTGCGTTAAATTGCGCCATAATTCATTACCGTACATCAACTTTAGGTTCAGAACTTCAGGAGTATTTTACTATGTCAAGTTACCCCACGGTATAGTTTGTCGAAGGCCCTATGCCGAGTTGTGATGTTGCTGATTATACTGTTATAGCAATATATTCTGTGTTTGTAATATTTTATGTATTTGAAAAGACTGATCAGAAAACAGAATATGTTGCTATGACCCTATGATCTGCATTTTCATAACTACGCACAGAGCCCTTGTGTCCAGTTAGTGATGTCGCATGTTTGTATGTACATAGTTGACACTGTCCAATAGACTTGGCCTTATGTTGAGATCTGTAGAAAGAATGCACTGTCGTGGCTAATCAAATATATATAGTATCGCCGGTTGTGGAGTATCGACGTGTATTATATCAGACTGCTTAGGATCCCACGCAGAAAAAAGTGGTCCGGAAAAAAGTCCGGATTGGACTTCGGGAGTTTCAAATACCGAAGTATTCGGTATTTGAGACTCCATCCGGGATTCCCGCTAGGACTGTTCGGACTCCATCCTGGACTCCATTCTAGGCTCAATCCAGGACTCCACATCGGACTACTTTTTTCCGCGTAGGACATGTACGACCTAGATTGTATTGAATAGGCAGGTTCATTTCGTGTCGGTGTGCCCAGAGACAACGAACTGAGCATCACGTCGTCGTCATGTTTGTTAGAATCAGAAGAAAGGAGGGAAGAAAAGACAGAAAGAAAAGAGGCGTATTCGCGAGGAGTGCAAAGCTATTGTGTAGAGAAGCCTGATTGACCCCAAGACACTTACCGATCTATCGATATAGCGACGAGATTGAAGATCGAACTGGTGCTGCAGGTCACGTCCATCGCAATGTAAAAGTCACAGACAAAGCCCGGCAGGCTCCAAGCACCATTCACCTGAAACAGAGCAAAAAACGGATGCCAAGATGAGAAACGAGGGTTAATTGACGATAAGCTCTTCTCTACTTGCCCTCTTGCGTCGAAACTATATACTTTGCTACACACTGCATGAGTGTGGTGTATACGTAAGAAAAGAACTAATCACGGAAGGAGAAGGATGCACGTCGCCGCGGGCTAGGTCACCAGCGTTTCTCTGGACAGAGTATAACGTTGCCAGAGGTAGGAGAGCAATAGGAAAGAGCTTCAACGATTTACACGGAATTACCGGACCCGTGCCGATATCCCCGGGGCTGACTTCACTTCCCCATTCTCCTTCCTATTTCTTCGCCACCGGGCTCTGCTTTACGGGGGATTAGAAAGATTCTTTGATTTTGCTTGAGCCCTGAGATTCACCAGGATATCTCGTGGGAGTTTGCGATTAAAGTGACGATTGGTGAGATAGAAAACTTAATCCGCTCTTCGCGTCAATAAGCGACAAATTAGATCCACTAGATCAGGAGAAAATGTCCGTATCAATAATTGGCAGCAATTAGATAAGTTTTTTTTTTGTTTTTCTGATCCATCTTTTGATGACTATTCATCTGTCTCTGAGAGAGTGACTTAAGAAGCTCTCTGATTTATCATTTTTGATTGTTGTTAGTGACTTGAAATTCTGAAGTATCCTTTTTTGCTACTTCATTCAGGATGCTTCGTCTCTGTGACACATTTTTGTAAAAGTATAACGTCAAAAAAGTGGCCTTAGGAAACATTTATAAAAAATGCAATCTAGAGCATATTACTTCCTCTTTATTTTCCACTTTTCAATAAGGTAGAAGTTTCAAGTTTTTGATTTCCCAAGAAAACGAAACAAAAACAGTGATTATAAATGTCATTCTGTACGTTTAATATTTCAGCTTCGACGTTCTATAATCTCAGAAAAAAAAACGCCCGCCAACTACAGTCATTGTCAGTCATATCGAATCATTAAAAAATATCATAAATCAAAACTTGTTCAATGTCCTTGCTTCAAGAACAGACGATCCCGTGGTACGAAAAGTTCATAAGAAAGACCCAGATATATGAGATTTCCTTGTAAGCAAAGTTTTTTCATTAATCAAGAGAACTACGTTGGAGTTTCTTTGGCTGTTGAAGGGATGAAAAAACGGTTCGACGTTAAAAAGTGGCTTTGCTTTGAAACTTAAAAGACACTGCAGCGAACGATGGTAGATTTTGCTGAATCGATGATGGAGCACCATTGAATTGATCTGAATGAATAATGGAAATTTGGCCACGACGAATTTGCCTGGTTTTACATCACCCTTGATGCATGGACTTCAGTCACATTCTTTGCTACAGCTACTCAGACCAAAGTGGCGTCGATCTTTCGCACATCCGGTAGGTCTTGTGCTTTTCCCTCCATGTTGTTCACTCACGGGTCGATGAATCAAAGGTCCTAGCGGCATACAGTGATACTCTCTTTCTATTCGACCTACGCAGACAGTGCCTTACATTTTTTTTCTCTCTCACTATAGCTAGCGGCAACGCTGCCCGCCCTGCCGCCCTTTCGTTTACACACTCTTCGGCCGGCTTTTGCGCGGGCTCGTTCTTATCGAGCTTACCAAAGATCCCGGCTCGAAGGCGACCGGGGTGAGGTGTATCACTTTTTTGTTTTTTGAATTTGATCAAGAAGTTAGGCGATCAAGTTTAAAACAACGGCATTTTTGGTGTCATTCGTAAGCTGCCTAACTTCTACATTTTTATACCTTACATAATTAGCGCCATTCATAGAAACAACATGACCTGGTCTGACCTGGAATGGGGTCATTTGAATCAGCTACGAGGCAAGGTAGGTATAGGAAAATAATGCATAAAAAGATAATAAGAATTCTCCGTGGTATTGTAATCTATCTATTAGGCAGTTGTTAAAAGAAATTTAAAAATGTGCATGGCATTTTACGTCTCATAACCGGCGCATTTGAACTATCTTATCTCTTATATTTTACTAAACTCATGGCCAATAGTGACTCTATATTCTGTTTTATTGTACAAAAATAATTATATAAATTTTGGATTTACATATCAACTGTAGATATAATGATGACCACTGTAATCAATTCTTAACATCTTACACAAATGAGCAGAAGAAATGTCTTTAGTTTATCGTCTAACTTTTTCTTTGCTATGTAAATAATATTTATTTATTTATTTTATGAACAGATAGAACAGACATTTCTTTTTTCCATGTTTTTTCGCACACGCACACGCATTCTTACACTTGACGCTCGCATACATCAACACGAACAAACACATCATCAGTAAATATTCACATCGGTAACTACTCATTAAATTAGTATTGTGGCTTCATGAAACATCAAAAAAGGTAATAATCAAATGTCAATTGATCAAGTATGGTGAAAAAAGTGTGATATTCACATAACCCACTAAACTATGTCGTAACACAGGCAATATAACTTTCCATCTTTTGACTGGGGAGTCCGGTTAACCAAATGTGTTACATACAACACTGACAACAACAATGACCTAATGTCCATACGCAAACATATAGGGTAAGCATAATTAGTATTACATTATAATAGATGACTATGATTAATATTAATCATGTGATTAATATAATGTGGATATGATTAATATTAATCATAGTCAGTTCTAAATTTTGTGCAAAATACGGACTTACATTATAATAAATGACTGTGATTAATATAAATGATTTTTGCACAAAATGTAGAACTCGAATTGTGAGAAACTAGAAAATAATACTATTGGTACCCTCGCGGACTTACCCAACCCAAATTAGTGATTGGTTTTTAGTTGGTTTATGGTTGGAAGTCAGTAAATGGTCGATTCAAGGTTGAATATAGGTTGATTTATTTCGATATAGCCCAAAACTAACCGTTGGTTAGTGCATTATTACAACTGAAAAATCAACAGAAATTTTTCGGTTGGTTTATGGTTGGTGTACAAAAAGCCAACCGTGAATCAAACTTTAATCTTCATTTTAAGACAGTTGGAAGATGGTTGGTTTCCAAAAAACCAACCGTAAATCAACCTTTGATATTGGTTTTACGAATATATATATTCTATGACACTTGGAATAAGGTTGATTCACGATAATCCAACTATAATCGAACCATCATAGCCTTATGTATAATGGTTGAAACATGGTTAAAAGTTGAAATTCCAACTGTAAATTGACCTCAAATGGTCGGGTTAGAATTGACGTAATGCACCAACCAACCGTTGGCTTTCGGTCGATGGAGGTTGGATTAGTCCGCGAGGGTATACTAACAGTGCTTGGCAAGATAACTTATAAGATTCAGTCATCCATTTTATTTTTATTAATTTTTCACTTCTCCGTTGTATTTAGACTGAATAAATTACTGAAGACGGCTCTGGCGAAGTGCCGAAACGTTTAATCTCTTCAGAGAATTTTCATCTGACCGCACTTTACCGAAGCTATAAATAAATTACAAATTAAATACTATCTTATCTCGTCAGTCGTGCAGGGACATAAATACAAGAAAAAAGAAGTTAGAAAATAAAAATTGTCATGTGATACTATAAATTATCGGCTAGCAAAGTGGAGATTTTCATTTTTTTTAAACGTTAATATTACGATTCAACTTGTCCCTCGATTCAACAGTCAATAGAATATAAGATCTCTCTGGAGAGAATTGAGTTAATGCATTGGAGTAAAAAAAAAAGAGTGAACTAGTGGCGCTTAAATAATTGTTTCGCCTAGTGTGCAATCACCGATTTTTAACTGTACTTCCTCCTGATCGAATTAGCCCCGGTCTCATCTATCCGAGGCAAGCGTGGGCACTCCTTCCCAACCAGCGTGTGCTGGCATCACCGAGAACGCGAGGAAACGAGGCAGGAGTCTTGATTTATTCGAAACGCTCGTGCCTTGCTTACCAATGCTCCAGGAATCCATCCCGAACTTAAAACCATTGCGCCCAACATAGTATACATCTCTCACTCCGTCGTTTTTCCTCTCTCCTATTCGCACATGCGTCCCCTGATTCCATCGATTCCCATCACTGCGTGGCTAGTGCTTATAAAAAAAAATGTTCTGGCCTTTATACTTTTTGTTAAATGTCATTTATTGGTTAGTTTCATAGCAATGATTAATTTCCTACTTTTCAATCGTAACTACATATTTAAGATGAGTTATTGGATTCAACAATACACATCTCAAGTCTGAGTTAAAAAATATTTACTACATTTAATTTTGTTTGGTTACTGCAACTAATTTAAGGTTATTATGATAATACTAAAATTATTTTATAAAAATAGCACAATAGCGGCGTGAATCACGGAAAATAGGATTTGGTTGAGACATACTAAAAAATGCTTGGCCCTTACTAAGTGCTAATAGTTATATATATTCGAAACAAATAAATTGTATGATGGATTTGGGGCACCTAGATTCGACCTGGATTTGACCTTTGACCTTTCCGATGGGGTCCACAATTTTTTTAATGATTGACATAACTCTAAAAAACAATCATTTTATTTTCTATTTACACATTTTTAATTATCTACAATTTTGTAAAATAATTGATCGAACGACACATTTTAACAATCGGAAATAATGTTAAAAAAACTTTTTCGAAAACAAATAAAATGTTGGTAACCGAGCCGAAGTGAGCCGGTGAATCCATCTATTTTTTTTCGGTGTGCTTTCAACAAAAAAGAAATGGAAAAATGAGAAAAAATAGTAACTTTATGATGGGCAGTAGCTAGAAAATTTTTGTATGCAACACGTGATTTTTGAGAATTTTTTCAGATTTTCCCAGATAAATGTTGAAATTTATCTGGAAAATGTTCCATAAAAGTCTTTTCAGAGATTTTTGAGATTTTTAAAATGTGTCATTCGATAGTTTATTTTAAGAAATCGTAGATAAATTAAAAATATGTACATTTTTTTTTATTACGTCAATCATATAAAAAATTGCAGACCCAATCCGCAACAGCATTCAATTTTTGTTAACTAAAAGCAAACAAATTAAATAATGAAATTTATGCCACACGGTGCGAGAAACGCGGTTTTACGCACGTTTCGCGTACGTCAAGTCCCATTTTTGCATATTGTCAAATAAAATTTTGTACGATACTCGACGGAAATCCTATTTCTCAGCTCGTGTGATTGTAACACTCGCCTTCGGCTCGTGCTGCAAATTATCACACGTCAAGAAAAAATTTGATCGCACTCGAATCGTAATGTACTATTATTTGATTTGACTTGATCTTTTTTCTGGGTACGCTTACCAATTAAGTCGATAATATCTATTCTCACTAAGATGTTCTTGTTTACTCTAACCAACAATTTTCGTCGTATATACCATATACCATTGGCTTAACCAATTATGAATAATCGAAGGAACTAACCGTTCGATGTTCCGAGTACGATCGTAACGGTTACGACGACAAATATATGTCTAACTAAAATAAAAGAAAGCCAGGCTTTTTTCCCCTGTACTCTATTAATACTCGTAGCTTAAGGAGTTCGTATGACCAAAAATAAAAATAAAATCGATATTTAAAAATGTTCCATTTCGATTCTATATTTCATGTATTGATAATTGCAACCCCAAATTATATAGACCCTCATTCGTAACAATACGGTCGGTATTTAAAATCGATAAGTCTCCGGTATTCTCCGCAAGAGTATACATATTTCATATCCTTTCAATAGAGTTGACATTGGCGAAGGGTGGAGAAATAATGAGAAAGTCTATATTGATTTTTTAATACACGTTCACCAACACGCTTGACGATAGTCTCACATTTGCGATTGTTCGGTGTTTCTGTATTAACCTCTGGAAGCGAATGCGATCCAAGATTTTACGACTGCCTGAAAGGCACCGTTAATTTGAATACGCCCGAGCCCCCGTCGTCCTTGCTCCTTGCTTGTGAGGAGAGACTATGTCGAGTGTCTCTTTAGCGCCAGAGCGCGTGTTGTCCTTTTGCGCCCGGGAGAATTAACCGGGATTCCGAACGTGGGTATACCCGAAGCCCGGGAACGGAAAATCGGGCTACGCCAGTGCAACGTTATAGATAAAGGAATGAGAGACTGTCGCATCTCGAGCTTGGTAAAGTGTCTTACCCCACCTTGTTATGCACACTCAGCATTGAAACTGCATCAGCAATAGCGGCGGCAGCAGCAGCAGTAGAAGTACAATAAGTAGTTACGGTACGTAAATAACGAGCCATGATAAAACAACGTCACTTCATCTCTACTACATAGGAATGTCGATGTATAATATTCAATTAACGTCTACCATATACCAGAGAAAATTGGAGGTTGAACCTCTAAAGCGTTGGTGAAAAAAAAGGTAACGAATAATTGTGATTGAACGATAGTGAAATGGAAAAGCCATGTTTTCGTCTTGATATGAAAACGTACATGTAAACAATTTTTATTAATGAGAACGATACAAGAGGCGCGAGAGTTTTGAGTTAGTCAATTTGTTTAGATTTATTTTCGTGTCAAGTGATACTGATGATCTACGAGTCTCTGATTATTATTTATTAAGGAAATATTGCATTTTTTTGTATATAATATGATCGAAAAATGATGTTGTTTTGAACCCTTTACTTTGTAATGCGCATTTTATTTTAGTGAATTTTATTTGAGTATGAATGTAATATTTGAAGGGGGATTTCAATATTTGTTTAGAATTTCCAATTATAAATGAATTATTAGCAAAACAATACAGAAATCAAGCTTGATATTTTTATTTCGAGCATTAATAAGTATCATTATTGTTGTTAAGTTTCGACGTATCGACCTAATTTTTTTATGGATGGAATTTTGACACGCGTTCTCGGGGTCTGAGATATCGGTGTCGAAGATTCTGATGTTATCGACATTCCTATACCGGAAAGTTTCAAACATATTTCGAATCCCTGATTTTTATTTAGTTCGCTCTAATTGCTCCACCAGTTCATTAAGAATTGATGGAGCAACCAGAGCGACCCATTTTTTACAATTAAAATAAATCGTGAAAAAATATCGCCACAGCCCGGGTTTGAACCGGGAAAAATAAAAATCAGGGATTCGAAATATGTTTGAAACTTTCCGGTATAGGAATGTCGATAACATCAGAATCTTCGACACCGATATCTCAGACCCCGAGAACGCGTGTCGAAATTCCATCCATAAAAAAATTAGTTCGATACGTCGAAACTTAACAACAATAATGTTATAAAAACGACCAAAACCAAAAAACAAATTCTTAAAATTAATAAGTATCTTTTTAATAATGAATCATATCTCAAATTTACCCACATTCAATATAAATATTAATAACAACGCATAAATCAATACCGTCCTTTTCATTTAAATTCTCAAAAGAATTCATAGCATCGATATATTAACGAGTAATATCACAAAATATCATAATTTTTCGTATTAGTATTTAATCAGTCATGATGAATGAATGAATGAGTCTTTCCCATCATTCTTCAATAAATTTCGCATTGTTAGAGTCCATAACTTTGTTAAATGTACATATTTAAAAAAAAGGCTCGAAATAAAACAATTATAAATTAAAAACACGTGTTAATTTAATTTTCTTTTACTCGGCTTTTGATTTTTGTTGGTGAAAAACTCATCCCAGAATCCTCACATCGAGTTATTTGTCACAAAAAGGCCAATATTTTAAAGGAATTCTAATGGATTTTAGAAATCTTTTACATCCACAAGGTACCGAGTAAAAGAAAACTGAGGTGTTTCACGAATACTGTGAGCTTAGTACGACACGCCTATCTGCCTAAGCGGTCCGTTGGGAAAGAGAGCGATTTCTTTTACCATGGCAAGGATTTTTGGTCGCAAATTCGTACTATTACAGAAAACCCCGAAATAGTACGAACTCACGAGCGATGCTATGCTGCGTTCTAATTACTGATTGAATCGAATTATCACAAGCTTAAAAGTCAAATTTGTGAAATTAAGATAGTCTCTTAGTATTGTAAAAAGGTATTAATTTATTCCTCTTAAAAATGCATGGTATTAATTTTGGACTGCTATGGGAAAGTTGTATTAAAAATAAGATAATCAAAAATCTACATTTTATTTAGAATTTTTTGTTTGTTTAATGAATGATTTTTAATATACACCAATTAAAAGGTTATTCAAAAAATCTCTCTGTCTCTCTCTCTCTCTCTGCGTAAAATACATCACATATTTTTCGCGAATTAGCTTCACTTTAAAGAAATTTCGTTTAATACCTGGCGACTGATGATATCAACTCCGATATAAGGTATTTTAAAAGTTTCAATTTATACGATTCACCAAGAGTCTTATATCAACGATTCAACCAAATATTAACAAATTATTGAATTTTGTCACGAATGCATTTCGCGTTATTGAAAAGCATTACATTTTCATTGAAGCGTTAACAAAATATTCGATTCTAAAGTGAAAAAAAAGTTGTGCCGGCTAAGTAGTATCGGCTGGCTGTGAACAGACATGGAAATCTACGAGAGCTTTAATTTAAACCATTCGCACTGCTGGTTGGTCTGTCAGGAGGAATGAAATTGCTCTGAAGAATCTCTTTGGCATGCAGCCTCCAAGGAATCGGAATTCTCGTCATAGTCTATGTCGTGTCTCTTTCTGTGTGGTGACGCTTATATATATCTAAAAATCGACTGAGAGAAAAATCGCTTGGCACAAGCTCGTCTCTGGTGGGAATCCGGAACATCTTTCATCGAATATACACGATGGCCCTTCACGCGCGCGCCAGATTTACCAGCAAAAGTCATCCACTTTCTCGTTCTCCTTTGCTGCCATGACATCGACGACAGATTTCACGAGGTAAAAGTGCTTCTACTCTTTTTCCATAGTTTCCTATTCTCCCCCAGATGCTCTCTTCTAGTCCAGCTTGCATATATATATACACAAGACAAGGTATGTCCCATGACTACTGGTACCAACTGCAGCGATCCATAAAATGAAAGATATGACAGATCGATGCATCAAGTTTTTCCTCCTTTTTGGTGCCCCCGCACTAGAATAACTCTTTCTACGTTTTCTCGAAAGCCAGAAAAAGCTTTACAAACAATAAGCATTAAAAATTGCTGTTATGATAAAAAAATATATATTCTTTGTATCGCATGGCGTAAACGTATAATTGTTTTCAAACAATCGAGGAATGTTGTAACGCGGTGAAAATATTCCTCTGACAATTTGTCTGAAAAACTCTAACCGAACCGTTTCTGTGAGTTTCAGAGACTTTCCTACATTTTTTTCAAAGTTTCACTGATAATTGCTGAAAATTTCACCAATTTTCGCCGCACAAAGTCTAGCACTTACAATTTATCAGAGAAATTCAGTGTTTTCTGGAAAATTATAGAAAACACTGATTTTTTTCGGATGAAGTATGTTTAGAGAAAATTCGAGCAGACTATATCAGAGAAAATCTGAGTTATTTTCTGTAAAATCTTTGCTTCTCTTGGAAAACGCGAGTTCGTAGAATTTCACAGAACTTAATACCAGTTTTCTCTATGATTTGCTTCTTCTCTAATTCGTAGATTTTTTCAGAAAATGGTTTCTAAATATAAAAGAGAAACCCGCGCAAAACAGCAACGATATTAATAGTTTTTCAGAGATTTTGGCACGGAAATCAGTGATTTTCAGAATAATCAGGACTATTTAGTTTCAGAAAAAATAATTACTTTCTCTGAAAAGTGCGAAAAGTGATAGATATTCAGGGGTACTTTCAGATATATTCTGAGAAATATTTTCACCAGGGTATTAAGGAAATACAATCAATTAAAATCAACCACTGTGCACTCCGCGGGTCAACTCCCGTGTCGCGATTATTGTAAGTTTTTCTTTCGGAGTTTTGTAAATCTTGTAAGATTTGTCTATTTTTGTAGACGGGTGTCTAACCGGGACTTAGAAAAATCAGACCCTTGGAGGGGTCTCATGGGGATTCAAAAAAATCTGGTCGGAGGAAGGGATCTCATGGAGACTTAGAAAAACTGAGCCCTGGGAAAATCTGAAAATCAATTCCTGGAAACGGGTTCTTTTAGAAGCGTCCGGCCTTGAGGAGCTCTTGGCGGACGTGTAGCAGGACAATCGAGTTAGGGAAATTGGGAGTGGGAGGAGTTTTCTAAGTCCCTGAAGGGTTAAGTGCCCATGAGATTCCCCTCCCAGGGCCCAGTTTTTCTAAGTCCCCATGAGACAAAACTTTAGAAAATAGACCAAACAAGAGTAGACTCACAAAATTTACAAAACTCCGAAAGGAAAATTGACAATTATCATGGCACTTAAGGTTGGCGAGCGGGGAGTGCGGGAGTTACATATAAACTCTCTATATTATAAAAACAACTCGATATCAGCGTCGCCGCGTAGGGCAATCGAGGTAATCAGTGTCAAATGACACACTCACGTCCGGATTTTTCCAAGTACCTCATGAAATCCTCCTTCCAGAGCCTGACTTTTCTAAGTCCCTCCCGGGGCTTGATTTTTGCCAAGTCCGCCATGGCACTCCCCCCCCCCCTCCCTAAAGAATATAACAAAATTTACAAAATTGACTAAACCCCGAAAGGAAAATTTACAATATATTTGAATACCAAGATTATGTGTGTCCTGCCAAATGGTCTTCTTAACTGTTTGGATGATATTTTATCGCGGGGACATTAATGTCGCTGGATATTGTGTCACGGGATATTGACGCCAGGATATTATGTTGGAAATTCTTAACGAAAAGTCACGAACACTTGTGAACTAGTAAAATAAATTTTTCTGAATCAAAGGTATTATGATAACATTTTTTTAAAAATTGAAATCGTTTAGATGAAATATCTAAACGATTAGAAGAAATATCTGAAATAAAATTCAAAAATGTTGAAGCAGTAGCCTTTTGCTGCTTCAATATTTTTGTGTACCGTCTCCTGCTTTTAATTTTTTTAAATGTTTTATCCCATAAAAGCTTTAATAACAATGGAAGCAAAGGTCTGGACAATGTGGGTCTAAGCTCAAAATATTTCGTTTTTAATACAGCATTTTTGAGAATTTTTTCAGATTAAAAAAAAAAATTTCTTTAAAAAATTGCAAGTTCGCGAAATAAATTTAAAAAAATGTAAAAACATCTTAGTGCCTTGTAGAGTCAGAGTAATAATAATATAAAAAATCGGGGACTCGATCGTCAGAGAGGTTGACGTGCAGACCCAAGTCGAATTTGTATGAAATGTCCCATATATATGTAAAGGTTCGTCTCATGATCCTCTCTTTATTGGGAACTTGGCCAAAAGCGTCAAATTTTTTTTGTTACACCATTGGGGTAGTCGTAATATGATGGCTTACTCCGACAGCGACAGGTTATAATATCGAGAGGTGACGAAATATGTTAATAATTGGTATATACGATCTTCATGCTATTGCACGCGACCCTTGCCCACATACCCCACCCCGTTAAGTATACTCTAATGGAGTCGGGAGTGTACACGCTTTACGAGGACGCACCATCCTGCAAACGCTTGAAACTAATTAGCGAGAAAATTAGCTCGTACGGTGACGCGCGCGCGTCGTTCGTCGCGTTTCATGGACGCAGGCGTGCGCGCGCCCGCTCGAGAGCTTGCTCTGCAACGCTGTGGCGCTCTAATGCTTCTGGTGTGCAACGTTCGGCCGGGATGTTAATTCCAACGTAGATGAGAGAGTGAGAGAGAGAGAGAGAGAGAGAAAGTGAGATAGATAGAACTCAACGAAGTAAAGCAACATGACTGGCTTCCAGGCACGTACTATGATGCCTCTTATAATTTATAACACTTGCAAGCCCCGGAGATCTTTCTGAGATAGTCTACTCTAGCTCGTTGAACTTTCGAAAAGTCGTTTTAACGATGTACCTCCATCCATTGATGACACGTACACTAGTTCAACGATTAATTTTTAGTGTAATGAATAACACGATCACTGATTCAATGTCACATTCTCTTTCAAAATTCTTGTACGCATTGTCATAGCCAGATTTTACTACACTCTGTCACAATTCCGGTGATAAGAATCTTATATTAGGGTGTTTAAAAAAATTCACTACTTTTTTCTTGCTTATCCCGCCATGTCCAAGTTTAGTTGAGGAACTTGAAATAAACTTAGTCAAAGAGGAGCAATGGCAAAAAATTATAAAATGTACCGCATTGGAGGTTTATACCCAAAAAATGCTACACCTCTAAATCGAAATTGTTAGAATTTTTTTTAATTTTACGTACTCCAAAAAAAAAAAATTTGACTGTGGTCCCATTTCATGAGGTTTCTTTCAAGGCCGAAACCTACACTTGTAGAGGCTGGGAGAAATTTTAAAAAAAGTATCTTTTTCTTATATTAAAAAGACGAAAAAAAATCCATTTTTTTTAGCGTACGCAAAAACAGAAAATTATGTTCCCATCCTGTAAAACTATTGTTTCCCATTTTAAAAAACTCCTCACGAAAGGAAATGCTGACAAGAGGTCCTGCATTTTTTTATTTCAAGATCGAAATATAAAGTTTAACATGGTGGAAGATGCAACAAAAGATAGTGCATTTTTTTTTAAACACCTTCCCTGTATACCGCCGTATACGGTGTTCATAAATATCACATCATGTCAATGGCCGGTGTTCAACAGCTGGTCTGAATTTACATTCCAACCTCCAAACTGTTGACACATTTTACTTCAAAATAGGTGAAGGGAATTCACAGGTATTTATGTTTTTTATTCGTGCCGTAATTATGGATTGACTGCTAAAAAATCATTAATTTTCATTTACTTATCACGGATTTAAATGGGTTTAAAGGGGTTTGAGATGGTAAGTTGAATATTCTTAACACAACTCGGTTGAATTGAACACTGCAAACACTCCACACCAATCGTCTTTAACACGATTACTGTACTGCTTATGACCACTCTCTCTATTAATGGCAAATATTAAGGTTATTGAGTTCAAGGCATACCGCTACCACAGTGAATTGAGAATTAAGTTAGCCACACTTTTTGCCACTTTCGACTCATTTCTTCGCGACGCGGCGAAAAAATACAACAAAAAATCTAGCACCTCAGAAATTTTGGCTGAACCTTGCGAAAAAGGTTTAGCAGATGGTTGGTAAATTAAGCCTTTAATATTCACTTATTTCACCTAATTCTGAAAGCAATCATATATAAATTATCAAAGTAAAGAAATAAAATGATCAAATAAATTATCAAAATATACTGTAAACACGATCTGGCTACAAACAGGACATCGAAAGTATCATTATACTAATTGTGGCCATCCAGTGACCACAATGGCGCCAGATATTACTATTTTTGGTCAGTTGTGTTCCTAAGGTAGATTTCGATTTAATATTATTATATAACTATAAAATAATATATTTTTAAATATATGATTTATTTATATATATTTGATAAATGAATTGAAAGAATGTAGGCCAAAGAGAAAGCAAAATAAGACAAATAGGAAAAAAAGCGAACTAGAAAAAAGGAAAGAATAGCGAGAATAGAATTAGATAAGATTAAAGTTGAAAGATCGAAGGGGAGACAACGAAAAAAGCAGAAACGCCAATAACAAAGGTTAATAAATTTAATAAAAGGAGGAAATAATCGCGACTTAACTATTATCGACAGCTACCTAGGTTTCTATCAGAATACATTTTACGTTGTGTTATCGATAGTTATAATTTTTCTATCAGAAAATATTGTTTCTTGCGTTAAATGTTTTTATGTTTCGAACAAAACATTAATTAGATAGGATTCGCTGACTTATGGTGTTCCCAATAATTATTGTTCTTTCAAGTGGCCACAAATAGCACGATGACTGGCCTAAAATAGTACAGTCGTGGCCACTAATGGTGAAAACAAGTGTTGGCTGACTATTTAATGTTTCCTCGTTACGATTGAAATGAAATTCTTTTCATAATAATTCGATTCCTTATAAATTTCGGATAACATTAGTCAAATTTTAACGTGCTTATATGGAATTATTTAAAACTTATCGGTTTATGAATAGTAGGGTTATGCTTAAATTGCTCACAAGTTGTACGTCTACCTTACTATACTTGAAAATTTTTTTTAAGAATATGCGTCTTCATAGTGAAGGCTTTGTTTTTGGTGAACCTTTTTTAGTTTACATTTTAATGCCAATATATTCAGAGTGAGCTATATATATAAATATATATACTCATAAAACAAGTTTAGAAAAAAGTGTCAGTGTGAGTGTGAACATTTAACGAAACGAGATGAAACTTTAGACACTTACGTAATTCTGAAGTGAGACACTTAATTAGAATTTTATTACAAATCGTTACAGACGTTTAAGTTTTTACTCAAGGAATTTGAGCAATTTTTTGTTGAGGCATGTAAAGAAAAATACTTGTAACTTTTAAATTACTTGAACAGTTTATGTATGTAATTTTTCACGCCAGTTACGCAGGAAGTTCTCATCATTTGTTACAATTGCTATTAAAATATGTTAATGAAATGAGAATTTCAAACTTTGAATAGACAATTTCACGCACACTGGAAATACGTTAAAGTCCAGTACCTTCAATTTTCTTTTCAAGCAAATATGCAAAGTAGAACATTTTGCCTTCCCATTACTTTCGATTCTTCTCGATTTCCTTTACGAGGAAGCCAAAATTGATCAACGTACGTACTTCCTAATAATACCTCCTTTTAATACTAAGCTTTGCGTAAAATGGAAAATAATATGAGAAAGCAGTATGCAACGTTCTAGCAGCGCGCATCCTCTTTTTCTTAAACGATTTATATCTTGGAAGGGGAAAATAACACAAAAAAAAATCGAAGATAAAAAAAATGCTCTTTTTAATGATTCTTACTTTAACTTTGTATTTATAAATATTGATTTTGCTTTAGCAGTTATCGTATTAATTGGTTCACAGACACCTTCGATTTTACTTAAAATTGTACAATATTTATCGGCAGTGAATAAATGCTTCTCTCCATTTATGTCTTAGGTTCTGTATTTGTTAAAATAAAAATTAATTGCATTATCTTGAAATAAAAAAATCAATTTTTTTAATAAAACAAACAAAAACTGGAATGTATAATTACTATTGCATTGAAAGAATCAACAAAAATGTACATTCTGTACATAGCTTTTTCCTCGAGCTCGGTTTTCGTTCTCAGCAATAAAGTTGCAACTCCTTAATACCTCGAAAAAAAATGCACAGAAAGACAAATCATTCTGAATTAAAATTCGGCTGAGTATGAAAGGAGGCGGTTAGAAAATAAATTACTGAATTGATGGAGCCTTTTTGTTTCTTCATGATAGAGGAAGCTTTGTTTTCATAAACTTTTTTTTTCGAAACATTTTTGTCAGGACTCTTAGAGTGACCCAAAACGTTGAGAAAAGTGGTTTAGAAACAATGTCCGCATGTATGTGTGCGTGTGCGCGTGTGTGTGTGAGTGTGTGTGTATGTGTGTTGTGTGTGCAAGGCTTCGAAAATACAATGGCTTCTTACTCAGCAACTGTTCGAACGACCGGATTAAAATTTGCCACGCAAGTAAAATAGTTAGCTTTCTTTGAGATTCGCGATTTTTGACAAAATGTATGCAACCATTTAGATTTTATGTCATTTCTACTTTTTTGAAGAAAGCGTGTGATCGTTCTAACTTTCTCAACATTTTGACGACTTAGCTAAATAGTTCTTCATAACTGATGTTCAATGTTGTTTGGAATTGAATTTCGACAGGGTCGCTAAAGCGGTTTGGTTTTTATGGAGTTTTGAACTTTCCGTTTCTTTTTTTCCAACTCAGCAACTCATCTAAATTTTTGCTTCCAACTTAAATAGAATGTGACAAAGGATTCATATTTAGTATTTAATGTTTTAAATACAGCTGATGTACACAGTATATAAACAAGCCTGCAAAGTAAAAACATGCAAATTGCTGTCTCATTATTTTGTATCTTTGACAGAGATTCCTGTATGAGGAAGCCAATATTGATCAACACGCTTCCGCGTACAAGTGACTTTATCGAAGATACGAAATGATGAAGAAGCAATTTGCAAGGTTCTACTTTGCACGCTTTTCATTTTTGTGTTCTTTCAAATTTTCGATAATGCTGCCAATGATAATGTGTGCGACAGAGAATCGATAGCCTCCGCTTCAGGCTACAAGAAACACGTCCAAGCGAAATTTCCCGAGGGACCTTATGTCATGTCAGTTGGGACTATTGCTGCTACCACTGCAAGCGCTACAAACTGCTGCTATACTACTGCTGCTGCTACAATCGTGGATCTCGTTTAGATAATCGTTTGAAGAATGCGGAGGGAATGCTCTCGTGAAATAATTTCGAATACTACAGAATATGAAGGAAGAATGAAATAAAAAAAAGACAATTTGATCTGAATTGGTAGGCCTTTGTTACAAAGAAAAGCATGGTAAGTTCTTGAAAAGAACGTTATCGAGTCCTTGCAATTGGTAGGTGGCTACCGTTTCGCTTTGCGAGGTGTAGTTATTAGGTGCTTGAAGTATCCCCTCGGTTTAGTCGACATATTTCGATATTGCATGGCGATATGGTCGAGCGTTGGACGCTCCATTGCGTACACCGCTCAGTGGGCGTGCTTGGGATACGATCGAACCACCCCCGATCGGATTGCCTGCCTCGCATCCGATTCGACCAAAAGCCTTTTCGACACGCGAGAAAACACCGGACTTCTTTTCCTTTATGATTCCGGTGTTCGCTACTTTATTTTTCCAAGCTATTTTCTCGGATACATTTTTTAAACTCACGTTTATTGAGTTCGTAATCTTGGTGGTAACACTCGCATACTTCTCGAGCTCTCACGTTTTTTATCGAACACTAAAATATAATACCCAATGAGGGAGATTATTGTTGACACTAACAAGACTTATTGAGTTCCTTTAAGGAAATGCTTATAGATTTTTTTTTTTTAATAAATAGGCAAGTGCAAATTGTTCGTTGAACTAGAAAAATTGACAAGAAATGTCAATGAGCAGTACTATATTTAGTACAAATAATTTTGTTAAATGACTTTTGAACTTTTCAGTCTTATCAAGCATTTTTCACCAAACTGTTTCCCCGGATCATTTTTGCTGAAACCCTGTTCAAGATATTCAACTTAATCGACATTATTTTAATGTCAAACAAAGAAAAGTTACGTTCAGTGGAGATAATTCGGAAAAATGACTAATCCAAAATTTAGAGCCAATCTAAAGATCTCAAACAATTCAAAGATCAGACAGATCGATGCAGTCATTTCCAAGATATCCAGCTTAATAGACATTTTTTCAATGTTGAATAAATAAAAGTCACGTACCATCTGGCAAATAGTAAAAAATAGATATTTTTAGCGAGACTTAAATATGGGGGGAGGGGGGGGGGGGCTTCTAGGTTCATGCAGGTATCCCACAACACTTAAGTTATGAAATGTCGAGAGGGGCAGAATGATAAATAAACAAACATAGGTATTCTAATTTACATATACGGTCGCTTACTGGCCAACTCAGAAAACATTCAATTCTGACCCCTTCCAATTCGCTCCCTAATTTTTTATACTATTCTATATGCTCGAAAAAACACTTTAAATTTTTTTGAGATTTTTTTTTACTGATAACTTTTTTCATGAATTTTTACATACAAATTTTTAACCCTATTTAAAAAATTTGAAATTTTTCTCAAAAATCCTGTACTAGATATCAACATTTTTAAACTTCAACCCGGAGTGGGCAGAAGTTTGCGTCGATTTTTTAAAATCATTCTTTCGAAAAAAAGTCATTAAAAACCGGGAAAAAAATGAAACGAGATGTCAGTTCGTGGTTGGCAGTTGCTTAAATATTTTATAGGTAATGCAAGATTGTCTTCGAATTTTCCTGAAGCTTTTTTTATCAAAATAAAAGAAAATCATGTATTAAATAATGAAATTTTGAAATAAAAAATGAAGTGAGACATTTTTAACTTTCAATTTGTAAATTTCTCAAATACAACCATCAACTAACCGTTCTTAGCTATGATGAAACATTGGTTTACGGTTGAATAAGACAAAATAATCCTAATTCAAACTTTGAGCTGACAACAGCGATGTTTGGCTTATGGTTGATTTTTCAGAACCGACCATAATCCAACGTTTCATCATAACCAAGAACGGTTGAGATTCATGGTTGGATTCGAAAAATGTACAAATGGAGAGTCAGAAATGTCTCCCTTCATTTTCTATTTCATAATATCACTATTTAATACACGATTTTCTTTTATATCGATAACAAAAAAAAGACTTCAGGAAAATTCGAAAATAAACTTGCATTATGTACAAAATGTTTACGCGACAACCGACCTGAACTGACATCTGGTTTCATTTTTTTTCCATTTCTTAGTAAATGTTTTTTTTTTTCGAAGAAATGACTTTAAAGAAGCACCGCAAATGTTTGCCAACTCTAGGACAAAGCTGAAAAATGTTGATATCTAATACAAGATTTTTGGAAAAAAATTAAGATTTGTAAATGGGGGCAAAAAATTTCAAGTTGCAAAATACATGAAAAAGAAGTTTCCGTAAAAAAAATCTAAAACAAAAAATAAAAGTATTTTTTCGACCATATAGAATAGTAGAAAAATTATGGAGCGAATTGAACGGGAGTCAGGGTTGAACGCTTACTGAGTTGGCCAGAAATACCTCATACATAGAGATGAAATAGGATCGCTTTCCTATCTCCTAAATATACTCCAACTGTATACGCGATTTCATTAGATAGGAAGCCAATCCGAAGTGAAACTCGGACTCTATTAACGCGTACACGCGACAGGAACGGCCTAATCCTCGCGTAGTTCTACATCCCTTCGACGTAGAATCCGAGGACAGGGGATAAGATAGAACTCGAGTAATTCGCCTGAAGGAGCTTACTACGACCGAGGTGTGACACGTTCCCTTTAGAAACGTTCTCCATTGCGGTTGTATATAGGTAATACGGGTCCTGTTCTTGGTTTCAGTCGGTTTTACCTATACGTTCAGCTATCTGTACCAGTCCGCGAGGTACTCGAGAAACCGGCGCGTGGCTATTACGACGTTTCATCGGATTAAATTCGCTTCGGTCGTGAACCCATATACAGTAGTTGGAAAACACGTTTTGTTAGCGTGTGAGAGAGTCTTCCATGCCATATAGAGAATACCGAGACCGAACTCTCTCCTTCAAGACCCTCCATCTAGCTCTCTGCCTGATTTGACAGGAGTACGAATTCCGGAGGCACTAAATATTGTTGATTGATAGCACTTTCAGTACGGATAGACATTTTTATGAAAAAATTAAAAATCCCAGAAAATCTTGATGACATTGAATCTAACATTTATGAACTTAACATTTATAACTTGTTATGGCTTTATGAAGTTTCTGAGCGGTTATTAAGTTAATCTGATTCGTTGTGTAACTAATACCTAAAATTGCTCTAATATAACATCAGACAGTCTAAGCAAAAAATATCCTTCGCTAGCATTTATAAGAATATACTTGTTTTCTTCCAGGTTATAAAAATACGAAAAACAAACGTCAAAATTAGATGCCTTGGAAATCGTACTAGTATTTCCCATGATTCGCCAGTTTTGCCTTTATGAACTATTTGAGCGGGAATTAAGTTGGTCTGACCCGTTGTGTAACCAATCCTTCAGTAAAAAGTTCATGAGCAACATCAAATACAAAATTCATTGTTAGAGATCTATTTGCGCTCTGATTGATTGCGGGTGTCATCAGACACATAGGGATCGCGACCAAGTTTATTCATTCAAATGTTTTATTTATGTCAAATGTCAAATCCGAAATAAAAAGACCTGGGCGCTGAAACGCCAAGGTTCGTTTAGTAAAAGAGCGCTGCGGCGCCCATAGGAAAATGGTGACGTGCGGTAGCGCGTCTGGTCTGTCTAGTATCTATAATGACACTGATCTAACATCAGACAGCCTAAACAAAAAATCTCCTTCGTTAGCATCATTTATAAGAGTGTACTTTTTTCTTCCACGTTATAAAAATATGAAAAGCAAACGTCAAAATTATATGCCTTGGAAATCGTACTAGTCTTTCCCATGATTCGCCAGTTCTGCCGTGAGTCCACTTACTCTCCACTCTCCACTAACTTCCTACTCCTGCGGAGCAAGGACACTGAGTGTGTCGCACCCACTCCGCCACACTTGGCGTAAATCCAGATACTCGTGCGCATAGTTCAACCAGAAGAGGGAAGTAGGAGTGAGGGCTCATACGTATCCGGGAGACAGAGAGGACGAAGAGGAGAGCGAGAGAGTGTGTAGAAACAGTGGGTGGAAGGTGGGAAAGCGAAGCGAGGCTCTCCCGCGAGGGATATTGCCAGCCTCGCGGAAATTCATGTGCTCACACACCAAGCTCGAAAACGTTTGGCGGCGGTGCCTGGTCTCTCACAGTGCTTGTGCAGAGCTTGCTCACCCGATATGGATCGACGATATTACGCCAGGCACACGATATTATAATCGAGCGAGGTGGTCTCTCGGTTATCGAGCACCATTCGATAGTTCTACCGCTGATCGTGGACGCCGTCGCGCTATCGTCGTCGATGCCAGTTTCTCTTTACCTTCCGGGCCACAGCGCTAGGAGGAGCTGCACAAAAGAGAGAGAAAGGAAGAGACCGTGAGAAGAGAGAGAGAGAGAGAGAGAGAGTTAGAAAGGGGGCGGGGAGATGAAACAAGCTCGACTGTGTCGGTGAACTAAACGACAATCGCTTACACCACCACCAAGGACACGCGATAAACGCTTCTCGACACGTGCCAAACTGATCATTATCATTCCCTGCGGGTTCTGAAATCGTCGACCCAAATAATTTACGCATAAGAATGTCTAATCAGTATTATTAATTCTCATCATACAACAGAACAATTTGATAAATGATAACACGTCAAGTCAATGTAATTTCCTATCTAATTTTTCAAGGCGAATGACTTACGTATGCGTTTATGTCGTGTCAGTGAAATATAAAGCTCCACTTGAAATATGAAGTTTCGTTTTCTAGCGTTGTTGTATATTATATTGTTTAGCGTAGTTTGTAATACGTTGTAATGGATTTTGTCGCACGCAAGCCGGAAGTAATTCAAGATCATTACAAGAACCGGTGTTTATTTTTCACTCACTCTTGTGAAGGTGAAAGAGAAATAACAGCGTGAAAACCCTGCAAGGGGCGCTTTATTCCGGTTATACCTTTCTGCTGTTTTCTCTGAGCTTTTGCCGTGGCGAAAGAGATGGTAATTAGGGTAATTTTGGTGTACGTACCTGCAATTTGTATATCCAATGTGTGGGCAAGAGTGAAGAGAGAACGGTAGGGGTGTGAGAGGGATCGCGCGGCGCAGATGCTAGTCTGGAAATCCTGACCAACCTCCGCACCCACCTTAACTTAATGTATTCAATATCCGTGTGCAACTGTGTGCTGCCCGTGAGCTACGAACGTACAATTTAACCCGATTACACTGTTTCCTTATACGTAGTTCCGACGTTTTCCTGCTAATCCTAGGATCTTTTGGTTTGAATATACACACTTAGATGTAAAAGCGAGGGAGAAATTAAGTTATAGCATTTAATGCTAATTAAAAGTCGTTGGTTTTGAATTTATAGACTACTCAAAGATTATTAGATGGAGACGATGGCGAATTTTGGATTACCCGACTTTTCATCCCGGAAGGCTTAATCCGTGACAACTGATCCCACCAAATTCATTCCACCGAAAACTCATCCCACAAAAAATAGATCCCACGGCAACTGATTCCAAGAAAACAAATAATTACAACTGATTAAGCCAATCTCATCCTACTCATGCTTGAAGCAAGTACTTTGCAATAATTACATTTTTTATTTACTTGTATTTTTGTCTCGGTATTTGTGTACCATATTTAGTAAATTAAGGATAATATTTTTGGTGTTAGTGGAGAGTCCACCCACGGACCATCTGCCGGGGTTTCGCCCTAGTCGCCAGCAGGGTTTCCACCCACGGATCCCCTTCGAATTATTTGTTTTTAATTCATTGAAGTTTTTTTTTATGAAATATTTCTTCGTATCAATAAATTTCCAAAGCATGCTTATAATGTGTGATTAATTGATTTCATGGGTCAATTTGAAACGTGATAATATTTTCCCGGGTTCGATTAATTTTCCGATGAGTTGGGGATCCATTTTCACGGGATGGAATTTTGGAACAAATTGTCACGGGATGAAACGTCGGGTCATCCGAATTTTAATTAGAACTAGCCGGACCGGACGCGCTGCCGCTCGTCACCATTTACTAAATGGACCTAGGCGCTTCAGTGCCTGGGTTTCGTTCAGTCACATTTGATATTGAATATAAACAAAAAGATTCAATACGTGAACTTGGTTCCAGTCCTATTGAGTTTGACGACAGTGACGGCAAATCACAGCACGAATAAAACGGTATCACATGAATATAGCTGATTGCCACCAACTTTTTAGAAGAGGACTAGGGTTAGGTGGACCCGGTTGCTTCAGCAGACTACAAATAACTTAAAAATGCCAAGTCTCCACATTCCTTTTCAGTTTTGCACAACACCATTCTCTTCACCAAGTATCATTACAACAGCATCATTACGCCAGTATCACCCGTGATGGGAAAGTCACGTGTTGTGATCAGACCATGAACAACTTTATTTTTAATCCCTTCACATCAGAACCGGTCTAGTTCTTGTTTACTTTATTCGGAACTCGTCTACTTCAAAACCGCGATTCGATTTGACTTCAAATTATTGGCAATTTTCCTTTTCAATACAGCCTAATCTTTATGTAAATATCATATAAAAAATGTGCCTCTATATTGCGAATTATACGGGTACTGCTGAAACATATCTATACTATCATTATCGATCGTTCAATTCTGCATGGTGAGGCATATAATTGATGTTGTCTCTCGATAGCTGATAGACCATTCACCTTTATTCGGAAAACAATCAAAATCAACGAGAGTTTGTTCAGGGTTAAAGGTTCTGTAGGTGGCGATCATACGTCAAGGATGTCGGGGTGTTAACATGTTTCCCGGAAAAGAAGGGTGCGTGGCCTGAGGGCGAGACGTAAGATTGAGTTGCTGCGTGATACCGGATAACGAGAGCGTCAGGCAGTCCAGTCGAAAAAAAGGAGAGAGGAAAAAGAAAAAATATATAGTATATATTTATATAGTATATAGTATATATAGTATATATATGAGATATATTTATGAGAAGTTACAGTCTAATTCGCCAGCTCCCAATTCTAATCCTCTTTGATATGGTTTATTCATTTCGTTGTTCATCTGAGAAAGTGGAGTATGTTTCAATCCTGAGACATTTTTTTACGCCATTTTTGGGTGTTCGACGATTTGTTGAATATTTTTCCCTGGATATTAAACAAAAATCATAGGTCATTAAAGGTGTCGTAAAGAAATTAAGTATACTATATTCGCTTAGGTGAATAAATTAAAAAAATATAAACCACATTGAAGAAAGTCAGAATCAGAAACTGGGCAATTGGCATGGATCTCCTAATATGAACAAACGACGTGACAGTGACGACGATGAGCAAAACGCGAATAAAAATCCGTGTTTTAGTATCATGATATGAATTCCTGGTCCTTCATGCCGTAAACAAAGAAACGAGGCCATGGACCTGTATAAAAAAAATGGACACTTCAAAATTGTTTGTTTTTTTTTCTCAGTAACGACATCAGAACACCACAATTGTCTCTTTTGTTTGGAGCTATATAGACATGTTTCGACAGATAATAGTCAGATAGGTATGTTTGATCATTTTTCAATGAGAGACGAAGAAAGAAAGGAAAATGTCACTTACATTAACTGACTGATGACAACTATGATGTCTACTTTTACTTCTCCACTTTGTGTTTCACTGTATTGGACAGCGAAGTTATGATGAATATAAAAGTTGAGGAGAAAACTCAGCACATCTTTATTCTACCGTGGCTTCAATTTTCTAGACGGAGTGTTGAAATGTTCAGGAAAATGTCAAATATCGTTGAGTATCCCGTCGATTACGAATTTTTTCCTCCAGGAGACTACGTGATAAATAGGAAAATTATGCGACTCACCATGCGGCGCTGGTGGCTGATACTTCTTATTCGCTGCATATTATATGTATCCGGCTTTTGGTGTCACACACGTCCCCTCTACAGGATCATAAACATCCCTCGCAGCCTGCGGTTTGCCAATGAGGAGAACGCGAGTGCGCCCTATTTTCGACACTCGAAAGGAGATACTCATCGTCACCCGGAGGCTCGCACGAGTTCTCACAATAAGGACACGCAGATGTCTCTCTCTCTCTTTCCTGAAGCATAAAACTTTTTCCTGAGGATCGTCTATACGCTCGTCAGCGTGCTCCACTTTCTCTTTTACGAAGAGGATGCTCGTAACTGTGGCTTTTCTGTGACGTGAATTATGGACCATCGGTGTATCATCAAATTTGGCAGACATTCTCTGTCCTGGATCTCACATTTTTTCAAATGTTTTTGATGTTGAGTAAGTAACGCGGATTTTCATATAAGTTTAACAATTTTAAGTATGAAGTGAATTGAAATAAATTAACATGTCCCACAGTTTATTGCCGTCTCATGTTCTGAGGCAGTTTGATGTCAAATTAGATATAAAGATTGACTTCAAGTATTAGAGGAGACAGGGACATGTGGGGACACATTTCATTCGGCATTAAAAACTTTTTTTGCGTTAATGAATTGCAATATTATTATGGATGTTGTGCTCTATCGAGATTGTCCAATTTTGAACATCCTATATGGCTCTAGTTATTTGTGGTGGCGAACAATACGTAGGTCCGCAAAGTGTCCCAAACTGCCCTGTAGCGGGGCATATTGGGACGACTTATAAATTCATAAAAACACAGCAGAAATATCTTATTTCTGTGTGCCAGTAGAAATTTATATTTTCTTTCGAGAATAAATTATAAATTTGTCTTATACATATAAGTTTGGTTATAATTTTTCAACGATATTTATTTTATTTTCTTTTTTTACGAGGGGAGGAGATGCAATATTCGCACTGGAAAATTTGGTGTGTTCAGATGAGCAGTCTATATGAGCCCATTGGCTGCACTTTAGGCATTGCACCTCCATTCCTCGCCCACCGACGATCGCAGTCATATTCCGTCGCAATACCATGTAACAGCGGTGCACCACGACGCTATTGCCGTGTTGCGCCGCTGGCGCCAAACGGCGGTAATATAGGAACTACACCTCTGCAGGATCCAATTCAAAATTGCTTTACATTTGCTAAACACATTTAATATAGTGAAAATTGGGCAAAACAGGCCTTTTTTATGTCCCAACTTGCTCCGTCGAGAGTATCCCCATCGTATAGTCAGTGACTCAATGCACAGCCTCTCGGCATGAGAGGAGCCAAATGACTCCCAATTAGAATTACATTTTAGGTAATATAATAAGCTTTACAGTCTGAAAGGTTTCAAGAAGCTCCTTTCAATGGTCGCTGCGCAGAACCTTTTTTTACTACGACGATAAAAGTGTACTTTTACACCTCTAAACTGGTTTTTTACATGTACCTATTTGAAATTTGCCCGAATCCATCTGTAATTTCACTATAAGCTGTATTTCGGCGTAGTGCTAAAATCCTTAGTGTGAAAAGAAATTTACATTGAGATGTCGATTTTTAAATTTTTTCCTTTGCTCTTACATGACACACGTCTCGACGTGCGTCAGTCTTCCCTATTTCAAATTTCTTCCTAAGATTAGGTTAAAATGATCGTACCAATGAACCAATTATTTATTTATTTATTAGTTCAATTTCCATAAAACACCTCAGATTTGATCTGGAACCAGAAAATTCAGACTCAACCAATTGATAAAAAAGATCAACTCAGCTTAGGATTGGATCAGTTCCCAAGGATCATTTCGGGTAGATCGCAAAATAGATTTTCATGTCTACGCAAAAGGTACGGACGATATTCGCTTCTGTTGAGCGTCTCCGCTTTGTAGGAACGAACCCTTTGCCCTTTGTAACCCGACCATTTAAAATGTTCAATGTTTCAATGTACAATGATCTCCAGATGATCTTGCATGAGGAAAGCTTAAAATAATCTCCTTGACATACACTCAGTATTCCGTAGGTACTTCGGTGTGTATTCTACTAGTGAATTGACACCATATTGGAACGTGTTAGTTCCAAAATCCTATTGGTTTCTTAATCAAATGTTCATAAAATACATCAGATATGATGTCGACCCAGTGAACTAAGTTCCAATCAATCGATCAAGAAATCTAACTCTTATTTTAGGTTTCAATCAGTTAATGCAATCTTTCTCAGGTAGCACACAAAATGGATCTTCAGATAGCTATCGAGAATGCATGTCAATCGTTTCTGTGCCAAAGATACACGTATTAGGAATATCCGTTTCTCTTGATAGACTCCACTTTGTAGGAGCAAATCCTTTACGCTGACTAACCCGTCCATTTAACGGGGTTAATCTTCATCAGATGCGGAATAGATTGCTCGAAGTCGATAGGATCTTGTACGGGTAAAACTTAATATCTTCTCCTTAGCATACACACCACGATTCTCTATAGGTAATCTGGTATGTATTCCACTAGTGAATTGACAACATCTTGGAGAATGAGTCCACATCCTAGAAATGGAGATGAAACACGAACTTCCGTAATGTCTAAGAAGGACTATACGAATCCTCCAGCCACGTATCCTAATTATGGAACTCAACGCAGACTTGAATTTCATTAAAACCCTTATTTCACGACGCAACTCTAGGCTGCCGGTATGCGAACTACAGTTGTAACTTATCGGCGAGACGTATACAGTTATACGAAACAGAACACAGGAGTGATTCATTGTCAAATATAATTTTCAGTCACGTGTATCCAGAGAAAGGTGCATGAATAGTGAATAAATCCTTGTTTTTCAACACGGATATCATCGTATATATGGCATTTCAATATACCCCGTATACACTTCCGTGGAAATGAAACACAGATAGAAATCAGTATTGCCCGACTATGTACGCCAAAGCTATGGTGTATGTGTTGGGGAATGGGATATGCACATGGATGAAAGTACATCAAGAGGGACGAGAGAAAAATGTGAATCGACAGATATAGAGAGCGGAACATTGAAGCGACGTATCGATTGGTATATAAATCAATATACACCGTTGGAAAGGATACGCAGTGACGTACAGAGTTAGACGAAGATGCCACGAGGATGGGTTCTGCTCAAGGCAAAATTTTTGTTTTTGCTTTTTTTTTGTTTTCTTCTTTTTCAGATCCTCTTCGTGCAACTGGAAACGGAACGACTCTTTGGGATCTGGCCTCCCTCTTTCTTTACTTTCGTCTTATTTATTCCATCCAACGAACGTGCAGGCTCAGAAACGTGACGGAGCTACACACCGTGTGAATATTTCGAAATAGAGTGTCAGGCGACTGAAGAGTAGAGGAAGGTGAAGAGGAGAGAGAGAGAGAGAGAGAGAGAGAGAGAGAGAAGAGAGAGAGAGAGAGAGAGAGAGAGAGAGAGAGAGAGAGAGAGAGAGAGAGAGAGAGAGAGAGGAAGATAAGTCGAGTGAAGAGAAACGGCTGCTGCTATCGGTGCTATAGTTCCTGCTATTGTGTGCTATTGCTACACTGACGAAATGGGAAATTTATTGACGGGGTGTGCAGATTTTCCGTGTTTCGAGAGCTCGAATGCGTTTTATATACCCGCGGAGGAGTTTTGCCGAGCGCTCTTATCCCCCCCCCCCCCGAGTTTGCAATTTCCCGCATCTTTCACTCCTGTGCATAATCGCTGTATGTATATATGAACTATAACAAGTTTTATGATATTAAGTAAACTGTGTGCAAACAGTTTGAGCTCAGGGTAAATATAACCTGATCGTTACTTTCTATTTAAACTCATCGCTTGCGTATATCAAACAGTCAAGACGGGCGGTAAGATGATGAAGGTAAAGAGGAACAAAATGAAGACGGTGGTTCTTTTGATAGCTTTTTACATTTTTTTTCTTTTCTTTTCGTATAAAAGAAATATTCTGGTCTACGGTTATCTTGTGGTTGATGTATTACATGCATCGACTTCAAGTCTGTATTTCGAGACGAATGTGGAATGCGATATTGATTTCGTGGAAATTCAAATTGATACTTTGTTTAGTTCAATTTGTAAGAATTTGGTTTGAATTTTCAGCAGAACTTGGGTAGAAACAAAAGCTTAAATCAACCAATTAGTTGTGAGTCAAATTTCCATTAAACACCTTGAAATTGACCCAGAACCAAACAAAAGTTAAGATACTAGTCTAAATATATACTCACTATACAATATGTGACAAACGTATTTTGGAGTATTTTAAGGACAGGCGGATTTATTGACCATTTTTTGTGTACTTCACTACATTCACATAAAAGTTAACCTTTTTGAGGATACTTCTGGCAATTTCATTTAACTTCTAAACGACCCATTATGCTGTTCGAGAATCTTTTTGGTAATTTCACTTAATTTCCAGAATATTAATTATGCTTATTGACGATACTTTTGTTTATTTTATTTTATTTCTAAAAGGGTCATTATGCTATTTGGGGGCACTTTTGACCATTTCAATTAATTTCTAGAGTGGTTTGACGCCTTTGTTTCATCGTAGAAGAAGCTTGATTTTTATGAAAAATTCTTTTTTGGAGATTTTCATGTCAGAATACTCAAAATGGTCTGAAACGTCGAGAAGAGTGTTTCAGGAAAATTGTCCGGATATAAGTATGCATGTATGTGACGAAATGCCTAAATTCATATAACCTTATTCGACAGAATCAGCCCAAATGCCATATAGAGTACTGGCCAATCTTCAAATGGTATAAATTTGATAAAAGTCACTTCACACATTTCATTTTTATGAGATTTTTGAGTTTTTGAGAAATCTCCGTAACCGTTCCAGCTCGAACAAATGCTTAGCTAGCCGTCTGAAACTTTGTATTAAAATTGAATAAAGTGATGTGACCTTTGGTATTAAATTTAGGCGAAATCGGTAAGGCGGTTCGGTTTTTGTGGGATTTTTAATTTTTCAAAAAATTTACGGTTTGCTCTAACTCACGTCAAATTTTAACAAATCAACTAAAACTTTCTACAGACGATGAATCCAGTGTTGCTACCTTCCAAATTTAGTTATGATCGGTAAGGCGATTCAAATTTTACGGTGATTTTGAATTTTTCCAGAAATTAACGTTTTTGCTCTGGCTTTCGCAAAACATAAGCAAGTAAGCCAAAAATAAACGACGTTTATCTTTTTCTTTCTGGATCATAAATTTTTCACTTCTAATGCCGGTATGTACCAATATTCAATTGCGCATAACTATGGAACTGCACAATGTATCAAGCTGAAAATTTGCACATGAGCAGATTATTAACTCCTCTTCAGTTACTGTGATTTCGTAAAAAAAAAAAAAACAAATACACAGATTTCATGGAATTTTGAAGTTTCAAAACAATTGCGTGAACATGCTTACATTTTCATGTTGTTGCACAATTAACTATTAAAAATATAGAGGTAACGAAATGAAAAAAAGTTAAGTAAAACTGCAATTGATACAAAGTAGAACTCTGCACATTGCTTCCTCATTAAATTTCATTTTTCACAAAGTTTCTTCTATGAGAAAGCCAAAATTAATAAATAAACTTCCTCATAGCGGTGGCTTTGTGAAAAACGAAATTTAATGAAGCAATGTTCAAAGATCTACTCTGCACTACTTTTTATGACACTTTTGACCATTCGACTAAATTTTAGGGAAGACTTTGAAGGCTTCTTGAAAACTACTTCGTTCATTTTTACTAACAGTTAAGAAGGATTCCAAAGGAGTCTTTATGTTTGTTGAAGACACTTCTAGCCGTTTAATTGCAAATCCAGAATAGTATTTTTTGTCGAAACTTTTAATGGAAAACTTTCGATTAAAGATATTCTCACCTTGTTGTAAAAATCATCGCTCCTAAAGCAACTGATATCAGTTTAAAAATAAAAAAGGTATCCTGGCGAAGATATGAATATCTGAAAGAGCCTTAAAGCTAACGTTGCATCTGATCATGAATTTTGACAGATTATCCAGAATAATCGTGTCGAATTCAAACACACTTCCACAACTATATGCGTACACGTTCACGACTCTTACGTATCTACTGGTAATTCCATTTCCGACGTAAAGACTTAATTTTCATCCTGAGGAAAATTCGTTCTCCGTGCTTGAATTTACGATGGCCGTATAAGAGAAGACGAATGCGGAGAAACGCGTGAAAGCGTGCGAGATTGAGATGTACCCACGCGAGGCAAGCGGAAAAGAGCCACCAAACTCTGATGAACATTTAGAAACGAAGTAGTGACGTTAAAGCTGCGGTACTTTGAAGTTCCTCTCTCCTATATTTCTCGTCGTGAAAACGGCGCACAAAATTTACAGTCATCGGTTCAAGTTTCTCGCAATCTTACTGGCATATCTCATATCGTATCTCCTCATATTTCCAGTTTTGCGATCGTGTCATTACAGTCTGCGATCTCGTCGCTGGGTTTTCTTTTTTTTTCAAAAGTCTCTCTCTTAGTCGCTTACGTCTTTTTTGCTTCATCTCTTTTATGAACTATCATGAGACGCTTTAAGGCTCTAATTGCAAAAGTAATTTGATCAGAAACGTCGTGAAGAACGGGAGAGCGAGAAAAAAAAAGGGCAACACTGAAAGTTGGCCTTGTTCTCATCGAAACGTTCGTCCAGGGACGAAGACCTTATTCTTTTAGCAGCAAAAAGTACAGTAATATAGATACAACGAAAGGAGGCAATAATAAAAGTATTCGCGAAACAATGAGTGTTTCATCGTCGCAGAGTTCGCAAGTTCTGCTTGGAGGTGAAAGAAAGTGTACTGTATAGAGAAAGACTCTTTCCGGGAAACGAAGATGGTGAGAAAAAGTGAGAAGGAAGGAGGAAAGAGAGGCCATGGAAAAAAAAGTTTCGCGAACGAGGAAAACTCCTGTAAGGGATACTTATCGGGGACATGGGCCGTTTTATTCTACTGTAAATGAGAGTCGAGACCGAGGACTCACTTCTGTGCACACGAATGACAAGATAGATTTCATGAACAATTCTAACTTTCGTCGGCTTAACACTTTAACTGTAATTGTTCTGTTAAACAAACAAAGATAGGTAGAAATAGATAAAAACAGTAATTACGATTTTGTTGATGTCGATCGAAATTTTTTCGAAATGTTTTTAGTGAAAAATGTAGGTTTCTAAATTAAAAAATTAAAAAATAAATACAAGCTCGAAGAGACCCTTCTTAAATATATAGAAAACACATCTTAAATAATTAATATTAATTTTAAATACCAATATCGGGAATTTCTTTTTCGTAAAGCTGAGTCGTTTTTGTAAAAAAAATATTTTGCGATTTTTATGCCAACTAGAAAATTATGAAAAATAATTTATTTGTTGATACTCGATGATTGTGTTCTTAAAAAATGTGAATGATTTTTAAAAATCTGAGATGTATTTATGTAGGAGTAAATTTTTATATACATATATATAAAAAGTAGATACCAACTTTAAAATTACGTAAAATATGTAATTTTTTAAAACTCGATAATTTTATATTACTCTTAAAAAATACAATTGATATTAGAAAAAAAAAAAAATATTGTGTAAGGGCCATAAAAATCGCACAAAATAACAGCTAAATTGTAGGAGTCGAGGAATAACCGCTAGTCATTAATTGATACTTGATGGCGTACATCAAAATACCGATAAACGTAGACTATATCTAGATTACGGTGGATTACGGTTTTATAAGCTTAAGCAGGGTTGTTGATTAATTAAAATCAATTATCGGGAATTCATGTGATTGTGATGAATTACTATTCCACGAATTCTACTATAATGGACTCGATTGTTATACGAATTATTTACCAAGTCTATGGTTTACGTAATTCCTGATTGATTGCAAATATTAATAGAAAATTACATTGCACTCAGAAAAAAGTTTATCTCTATCAAATAAAATTTATTAGGGATGAAGTATTTTTGTTCTTTTCGTCACAACCAGATAGAGTGTTTATTAATTTCTGATATTTTAATATTTCTTGATACTGTACTTCGTTTTATTTCAAACTGTTTATTTACATCAAATGAATCGATATTAATGTCAAATAAGTGGTCTAGCGTAGACGTAGCATTAGTAGCCACTGTACTGTTTGTGGACAGTATCTCAATTAATGGCAAGTATTAAGATTTATTGAATTCAAAGCATAATGCTAGGCTACCATAGTGAATTGAGAATTAGGTTGACCACACTTTTTGCCGCTTCCTACTCATTTCTTAGCGCCGGAAAAATACGAAAAAATATCTAGCACCTCTGAAATTTTAGCTAAACCTTGCGAAAAACGTTTGGCAGACGGTTGGTAAATAAGCCTTTAATATTCATTTATTTCGCCTAATTCTGAAAGCAATCGTGTGCAAATTATCAAAGTTAAGTTTGTTTTCTCGATTAAAATGTAAATTCGCGAAGATGAACTTATAATATACTGTAAACACGATCTGGCTAAAAATAGGACATCAAAAGTATCATTCTACCAATTGTGGCCACCCAGTGGCGATATTTGGCGCCAGCTATTACTATTTTTGGCCAGTTATGTTCCTAGTGGTAGTTTTCGATTTAATATTATTATATAACTGTTAAATAATATATTCTTAAATAAATGGTTTGTTTATTAATATTTGATACATGGATTCAGATAATGCAGGCCAAAGATAAAACAAAAAAAGACAAATAGGAGAAAAAGCGAATTAGAAAAAGGCAGAGAATAGCGAGAATGGAATTACATAACATTAAAGTTGAACGATTGGAGGGGAGACAACGAAAAAAAAAAATCAGGAACGGTAAAAACAAAGGCTAATAAATTTAATAATGCAACGAAATAATCGCGACTTAGCTACTATTATTACTGAAAGTTACCTAGTTCTCTATCAGAATACATTTTATGTTGCGTTGTCGATAGTTTTTTTTCATCACAAAAAATATTGTTTCTTGCGTTAAATATTTTCATGTTTCGAATAAAACATTATTTATCTAGGATTCGCTGACGTATGGTGTTCCCAATAATTATTGTTATTTCAAGTGGCCACAAATAGCACGACGACTGGTAAAAAATAGTACAGTCGTGGCCACTAATGGTGAAAACAGGTGTGGGCTGATTATTTAATGTTTTCTCGATTAATTACGATCGAAATGAAATTATTTTCGTAATAATTCGATAATTTATAAATTTCGGATAATATTGATCAACTTTTAACGTACTCATATGGATTTATTTAAAACTTCTCATTTTATAAATAGTAGGGTTATGCTCAAACTGGCCATAAATGGTACGTCTACCCTACTTAATTTTGGAATTCTTATTTACTTGTTCCTGTTTACTAGAAATAAATAATATGCATGTACATAAATAAGATATTTGTTTCTCTCATTTCATTATTGTTTATTTACTAAATAAATCAATAAGTGATGGACCACGTATGTTTGTTGCATAAATCACTTTTCGAGCCGACTAACCTGTTGACAGTTTTGTTTTGCGCGTTGCCCAGTATCTGCCGGAATTCATATCATAAAACAAACGATTTATTCGGCGGCAAGATTTATCTATTCAAAATGTTGTCTTCAAATATCCGTTGACCTTGCATCAAATTAATAATTATTTCAAACCGCGAAATAATAAATCGTCTCTCGGGTAATATATTTTTCGGCGTGGAGAATAGCTGTTATTTAAATCTAATACTAATTTTCTCGAGGCAAAATTTCTTTTAATAAACGTTTTTTAAAGGTGACATAGATATGAATAAATATTGTTTCTGGGTGTGGATTATAGAAAATTAACTATCACTCTAAAAATGAATCGCGTTTCCGAGTGTGCTGTTTCCTATTTTTGTATTGCAGTCACTTTTTACACAGTCACAATTGTGATGGTTTAACATTGCAATGTTATGTTAAAACAGCACGCTTGAAAGAATAAAAAAGACCCCACTTGGGAATACGCTTTCTTGTCATAGTGCATGATAGTAGTCAATTTTCAAATTAGACGATTCAATTATATTAGTGCGAATGAGAACCAAAATGTTAATGTTCTGTTTTGGTCCACTGGTAGGGATGATATGGATAATAGGGAATTTAGGAAGGAATTGGACTATATTTTCCATTAGCGATATTGCGGTACGACTCAGTACGACAACTATCTAGTACATCACACTGCTGTTGTTAGTCTTTAGGATTCTGCGAATGTACTGTGCTTAATGGGTTACCAAGAATGGTCGTAGATAACACGAATCTACTAACTCTCATGTGTACAGCTTAAGTTGTATAAGCTAGTCAAAGGGGTCATACAAGCTAGTCAAATATTGGATAATAATAATGTTCAAATATCGGTACTGCAACGTTGACCAAAGATGGTGATATGATAAATTGTTGTGGGGGATTCTACACAGCTTCGAACTGGATCTATCCTTCGACCTCTCGAATTTCGTTCGCGATTTTTTCTGATATTCACCCAACTCTACGGAGCAGTCAAAAAAAAATTTGATTTTTTAAAAGTTAATTACGATTTTTTATATGAAAATTTTGTTAGCCCGAATTGAAAAATCTGAAAATAATTCTCAAAAATCCCATATCAGATATAAACATTTTTAAGCCTAGACCCAGAATGGACTAACATTTGCTTCTACTTGTTTGTCGGAGATTTTCTCGAAAAAAAATTATAATTTCTATTTTAAATGTGAAAAAACTTTAAAAAGTATAAACAGACATTTAAAGACATAAAAATTATATCACGGGCTATTACGTCACGACCTTTCTGAGCTACATACTTCTAAATGAGTTCACATATTCTACGTTCAATATTCTTCAGTTTTGCCAAAAGAATTATGTAGTGAAATGGCACCACCGGACATGGCATTTCAAATTTCTGTCGATTAATACGCGATCTGGCTATACCGCAATCGCGAATCTCTATTACCGCTTCATGCGAATGCAGCAACTTCATGCTCGCCTCGCAACAGCCAGATTCACCTCCGAATTTAAGCAGTATTAATCCAATATTCAACGGATTCACAAGCCTATTGCTATCCCTCGAGCAATTAACTTCAACGCAAAATACCCTTAAATTATATCGAGTCTTCTGGTTCATTCATTCTACTGTAAAAAGACTTTATTATCTTTTGCATCAAAACGCGTAGTTCATGTCACCATTTGTATTTCCTTTATAGTCAACTCGTCGTCGATAATATCTGCGATCAATTATACTTCGAATCTGAATTTTAATTCTTAATCGGGAAACGAACTACAATTTATTGTTTTATTAAATGTTTATCGTACACATCTATATTCCTCATGCCCTCTGAGGCCAGATTTCTCGTTTTATCTCTGAGTCGCCGCGCACAGGTCGAAATTACGAATAGTGATTTTTTTTTGTACTAACAAAACATCAATGTTAAATAAATATGAACGAAAACCGCCAATTAAGAAATTTCATATTATTTCAATTAATTCTATGCCCGGCGAGTATTTCTTCCCCGGATTTTTTTTCCACGAATATTTTATCGATCGAATCTTTTTTCTGGGATGTTTTTCCAACGATATTTTTGGCGGATACCCTATTTAAATGACGCAACTTTATTCCTATGATCTCACGAATAATGATAAATTCGCAAATTATAGATTTTTAGCAAAATTACACGTGTTTCTGTAACCTTATTTTGACATACGTCGACCAACAATTGGAAAAATCGCTGTTCTTAACCACCAAATGGATAATAGTTTTTTTGAGTCAAGTGCAACTAACAACATCTAGTTGTATTTACATAAGAAGACTTGATAAAACTTCCCGGATGCTATTGGAAACACTCCTACGACAAATTTATGAATCTGTGGTTATACACAGGTTAGTTGCTCACTCTACGTAACTCTATAAATTCCTAGTAATCCAGAATTATTTCTTTTAAACTTATAGCGGTAGTAATTGTATTTAGATTTATCATAGGCTCATAATGACATTCGAGAGTTCGTTTCCTCCTAAGATTCAGTGGTTGTTTTATTTCTTTTGGTTAATTTATTAAAACTAATAGAGGATCAATAATTGTTTGTCTAAAATCATTTTTCCTATTTCTTATATTGGAATAATTTTGTTGTATCTTGACCACACAAAACTTGATTATCTGTTCTATTTTTCTCTTATGTACATAGAGACCGAAACGTCAATGGGGAAAATGGTTTTATTTCCCTGAATATCTTTAGGAATCGGTCGACACGTAGCCGCCAACACTACTCAACCTAAATATCCAGTAACTCTTTTTTTATGGGTCGTTCAGAATCGTGACAGTTTTGTCGATATCTAACACTCTTCATATAAATTGTATCTAACCGCGAAAGAGCCTTTTTCCTATCTCAAAGCTTTGTCAGTGCGATTACGTGCCAATGAGAAAATCGACACGCACGTACAGACCATTTTTTTAAACCACTCGACCCCTTAGACAATTCTGTGTATACTGACTTAACATTTTGAAAAAAAAGATTTGCAAAGTTCCGTGCAAAGTTCTGCTTTGCATCATTTCATTTAATGAGAGTAGAACTTTTCATGATGCCATCATTTTTTATTTTAATTAGCATTTTTTAAATATCATTATCTCTATATTTTAGATAGTTGCTTGTGCAACAACACAAATTAAACGTTAAAAATGAGTTATCTATAAAAAAAACAAATTATGTTACACATGACAACGAAAATTCCGTAATTAATATCGTCGTATCATATTTCCATCTAGTACAAAGTTTTGTCTTACTTTATTAACTTTTACGGAAGCTAGAGCGAAAGTCAAAATTTTTTGAAAAAATCAAAATGTCGTAAAATCCGAACTACTTTACCGATCATCACCAAATTTGGTACGTAGCAATGCTGTATGCTATTTTTCGTCTGTAGAACATTTCAGTTCATTTGTTGAGATTCGACGTGATTTAGAGCAAAATTAATTTTTTTTCGAAACATTCATAATCTATAAAATTCGAACCGCTTTACCGATTTCGTCGAAATTTAATACCAAACAACATTGAACCTGTTTTCAGTTATGTAGAACTATTTAGCTAAATCGTCGAACTTTTACGAAAGTTAGAGCGAACGCGTCATTTTTTCGAAAAATTAGAAATTCTATAAAATCTGTATATATGGATCCATTTTGTACTACTCTACTTGCGTGCCAAATTTGAGCTCGATTCATCCTGCCGTTTGTGAGTTATGGACGATTGAATTTTCTGTGCCTGGAACATACACACACATACGGACATCTTTTCTAAACCACTTTACTCGACGTTTTCGACCATTTTGAGTATGCTGAGTATGCTTTTACGAAAATAAAGCTTCCTCTATGAGTAGGCAAAAAATAAATACTAAATGTCACATTTTTCGACATAATTTCGAACTTAAGAATGGATCTTGAGATTAAACTTTGAACTTAAGATGATCGCAAGGTAGAACTTAAGTTCAAACCTATGTCGAAAAATGTCGTTTTCTTAAAGCTGCAGTTCTATATGGTCCACGTTCAGCTTATTTTTTCCTCCTCAAACTGCGATTATCATAGAAAGACAATTCGTGTCACGAACCATAACCGTAAAATCGCGAAAGGACAAACAAAGTTTTCTCATTCCACGAACTCTTCTGGTAACCATTACCTTTACTATCTGCCTATATACGGTACTATCACTTTTTTTTTACCCTGGCGCACTGTTTCGTTACCATTTCATGAACTCTGTTGGAAAGTACAAAAATTTTGACGCTATGTCGTTACGTGCTGTCCTAGACGGTGCAGAGTGATCTACAGAGAACTTTTTTACTCGCATATGCTCGGTAGAAAGTATAATAAAAACCTTCCGGTTCTCCATATCTCTGAGAACGTCTGCGAAATTTTTACAATGACAACGGCTAAGGTGACTTCCATTCAAGGACGGGCATATCTTCAAAGAAAATATATTTGAAATAACCATTTATGGCCACTTCAAGCATAGCCCTACTATTCATATAACGATAAGTTTTAAATAAATCAATATGAGCAAATGTTATCCGAAATTTATAAGGTATCGAGTTATTATGAAATGAATTTCATTTTACGGAAAAAAACGACGATATTAATACTCTGGTAAATATTACAGTGCTACGAAGTAAAGTATAACTTTGCAAGGTAGCGCAGTCTAAAATAAGGTGTACACTGTAATTATTAACGTATGCGTACGGTAATTATAAGAGTGTTGTACAACCGAACTAAATTTTGACAGTTTCTTTGCTAAACCACCAAAATACGAATTTAATCAATAAGATACATTTTTACATTTCATATTTTACAGCCATCTTGCGTTTTCGACGCATCCGACCTACACTGTAGAAATTGCTACCATGATCATTACAATTTTTACCATACAGCCGGGTAAAATGATGCTAATTACATTGGGGGACTGTAAAAGGTTTGACATGTGATCCAATCGATCACCACTCAGTATTCAAAGAATGTATTAAAATTATTTCGTTCACCGTTTAAATAATCGAGTTTAATGTGGCAACACGATTAATTGTATGCTAATTAATAAATAATCATCTTCGGTGGCTTAAATAACCTCTCTGGACATAAGTTTGTTGCAACTACTATACTATTTGAATCATGCAAAGCTTCGTAGTCGTCGATAGCCTGGTGGTAGCGTGTCAAGTAGTTAGGTAAGTAGATAGGTAGGATTCTATATGTTCGATCCCTAAAATTGGTTAGAATTTGTCTGTGAACCAGTGATACAGTAATCGCAATGCGATCAACGTGAGCGTTGAACTTGACCACAAACTTTTTTGCGAGTTGAATACGTCTGTTTAAACAGATTTTCGTAATTCAATTAATCAAACCGACTGATCTTGTTGTTCGTATTAATTGTTAATATTACGGTGTCACAATGTAAGAATAGTTCTATATTACGTTTCTGAGCTGCAATGGGTATGCAATAATTACGATGTGACTCTAAAAAAATAGGAGATGTAATAATTGCAGTTCCGTCCTCGGAAGTGCTGCAACACCATGCCGCACTGCAATAAACGATGGATAATGGACAAAATTTCACAGTTTTCTTTTTTCCGTGTCCTATTGTAATTAATCGAGGAAACATTAAATAATCAGCCAACACCTGTTCTCATCGTTAGTGGCCACGACTGTATACTATTTTTGGCAAGTCATCGTGCTATTTGCGGCTACTTGAAATAATAATGATTATTTCCTCCTTTTATTAAATTGATTTGCTTTCGTTTTTGTTGTTTCTGTTTTTTTTTTCATTGTCTCGCCTCCAATCATTCAACTTTTAATCTTATATTAATTCCATTCTCGCTATTCTTTCCCCTTTTCTAATTCGCTTTTTCTCCTATTTGTCTTTTTTTTGCTTTATCTTTGGCCTGCATTATCTCATTTGTCAAAAATAAATAAATAAATCATTTATTTGGCAATATATTATTTTATAATTATATAATAATATTAAATCGAAAACTACGACTAGTAACACAAAATTGACCAAAAATGGTAATAGTTGGCGCCAAATGTGTGGTGACCACAAATAGTACAATGATACTTTCGATGTCCTATTTGTAGCCAGATTGTGTTTACAGTATAGTAAAAATTGTTCTTTATGAATTTACATTTTAATCCAGATAACAAACTTTACTTTGATAATTTATAGATGATTTTTTTTAGAATTAGGCGAAAGAAGTGAATATTAAAGGCTTATTTTCTAACCGCCTGTTAAGCGTTTTTTGCAAGGTTTAGTCAGAATTTCCGGGGTGCTAGATGTTTTTTCGTATTTTTCCACCGTGTCGCAAAGAAATGAGTCGAAAGCGGCAAAAAGTGTGGTCAATCTAATTCTCAATTCACTACCGTAGTCTAGCAGTGTGCTTTGAACTCAATAAATCTTAATATTTACCATTAACAGAGTGACTGTCCACAAACAGTACAGCGGCCACAAATGGTACGTCTATCCTCTATTTTCATGACTTAATAATTACGCATTATTAAATATTATAATTTATTTTAACAGGAATAATTCATGTAAATTATTTCAAATTATTGCAGAAATGTGAACATTTTAAGTTTTCCATACAAATTAATTATAGTTATTTGTTTCAAAAAGTATTTTACTCTGTTGATCTAAATTATTCGTTGTTTATGGAAATTGCTACAGTATGAAGCGAATATTCCAAATGAGAGTTTAAATGCACATCCGATGAGCAGATTATAATATTGAAAGTGCTGATTATGGTTAGGAGAAAAGTAATATTGCAGTAAATTTGAGTATCTATAGAAGCGCGACTGATAATCCTATATATTTCGGTGGATTTATATCCCGTTGTGTCGTCAATATTTGTATGTATTCACGAAGCTTATGAGTTACGTGGTTGGTGGAGTTTCATTAGGCAGTCAGGCTTAATTTCAGTTGTGTTCCACTCCCTTCCATTTCTGTGTTTACCACTGTGAATTGTGGTTACCGTTTTGTCAACTCTAACCCATTCCCGTCGAGTATGACGAAGCCTACCGTGTTGAATGAGCGTGTTGAATATATTGATATACGAGAACGTGCCTCCGGATGTTCGCTTATTAATCAAAATCCAGAGTTGAGCTTTTTATTTTTTATTTATTTATTTTATTTTTTGTTAAGACAACACTTTGTACGCATAATGAAAAAATTGGAGGGACATTGATCGTATAGTTTGGTCCGCGGATTTTTTGTATTGTTGTCCTAACTTTAAAATAAGCGCGAAACTTTTTTTCCGATTTTCTTTTCTCAAATATGAATTAGTTACAATTTTTCTAAATGAAAATGTTAGGCCGAATTTAAAAATGTGAAAAAATTCTCAAAAATCCTGTATCAGATATAAAAAATCTTAAGCCTAGACTTAAGTTTGGCTTTTTCTCGAGAAAGGAAATGAAAATTTTTGCAACAATTTTTGCAAAATATGAACAAATATTTAAAAATGTAGAAATTGAAAATAATCCGGTGTCAGCTGTGACTAGAATATTTTCGCAGATTTTTTGAGAATTTTTCTGATTTTTTTAGACGTTTTTTCATGCTAATAAAAAATCAACGTTAAATAAAAATGAGCAACAGCCGCCAATTAAAGAATTTCATATTATTTTCATAAATTCTATGTATGATATAATTATTATTATTACATAGTTATATAGTTCTTATTATTATTCTTAAATATTAACTCTAGTTTTGCATTAAAAAGTTGTATTTGTACAATGGACAATAAAAAAAATACACGCGAGATATCAGGGTTAGTTTAAATTGTCCAAATGGTCGGAAAATGTGATTTTTTAGCTTGTGCCCGGATGGGTATGTGTCTGTGTGTGTATGTCTGTAAATGACATAAATAAAACCACTAAACCTCATAAGCGGCTTGTACTGGCGATTTGTCAATTGATAAATGGGACTCGTTCTGCGTGCACAACCCTTGTTCGCTACAATTTTCATTGAAATTGAGTCTGCGCTCGTTTTACTCAGGTAAATTCCAAGCTATCATCCGAAAACTATAACCAAGCTCCCATAAATAATACATTGATCGATGACCTCACAGATATACATCCATCCGGGCACGAGCTAAAAAATCATATTTTCCGACCATTTGGACAATTTGAACTGACCTCGAAATCTCGCATACATTTTTTTATAGTTCTTTGCAATAACGTAACTTTCTCATGAGAAACCAGAACTTATATTGGGGCATAGAATAAATGAAAATAATATGGAATTTTTTTATTTGTCATTTTTCGTTCATTTTTATTTAACATTGATTTTTTATTAGTATAAAAAACAACTAAAAAGATTGGAAAGCGTTCTAAGTCACAGCTGACAGTGAATTATCTTAAGTTGTTATGTCTTTAATTGACTTTTCATACTTAAAAAAAATTCATTTTTAAAAAAAGTTTGTTGACCTTTTTCAGGCAAAGCTCTGAAAAAAAATAGAAGCAGATGTCAGCCCACTCTGGAACTACGCTTAATTTTCTTTTTATATATGATACAGGATTTTTGAGCATTTTTTCAGATTTTTAAATTTGGGCTAACAACATTTACTTTTTAAAAATTATAATTAATTCAAATTTGAAAAAAAAATCGGAATCAATGTTGAGCTCTTTTTGGAGTTGGGACGATAATACAAAAAAATTGTGGGCGAAATCCGAGAGGTCGAGGGTCAGATTCAAGTCGAATCGGTATAGAATATGTCCCATGTATAGAATTTATCGAAAAAGTTGTCAAAATGACATACTTGGAGGCAAAAAAAAGTTTTTCTCTAATTATGATGGTTAAACTGACGGACAATGCCTAATATGGTGAAAATCATTTTGGATAAAGTATTTACCGACTTTTCGTACAATCGGTAATGTATAGGGAATTTACATAGATTCAGAAAAATTCGGACCTGGGTGTGTCAGTTGAACCCGATCTCCTTCATTCTTGACTCTGCGAGATATATTTATAATATAGAGATAGTATATATTTGGGATGCAAAATATAAAACTTTTGGTCGATGTTATTGGAATTTTTTCACCGTGGTTCTGGCTAATTATAAACATTTATAAAAGTCTAATTAAAAATTGTTTCGAACAAAGTATAAATTTAGCCATTTGCAATATTTTTGCACTGTGAATTATCGTTGAAACTCGCGTGTAAAAACAAGGAAGCAGAAATGTACGAACCCATAATAAAAATAGACATCTTATCGCCTGATGCTTGCCGTTTTGGTGACTTACCTGAAACGAAAAAAATTAACCAATATAAATTATGTTTTGGAGAAATATGTTTATACTATTTTGGAAAAAGTTGTGAGGAGTCGTTCGAACAAACGTTTATCATTCATATTTAAATTAATTAGTATAGCATATGAAAGGTATAATTTAAGTATGCAGTACAATTCGGAATGGGTGTAATAATGACTTTTGTTTCAAGCTCAACAGGCGATTTTTAAAATAGATAATATGTACTTATTTCGTGGCCACTTTAAGAATTTTCGTATTATTCATTTAAAAATAAATTGTTTTTTATTTTCCTTTATTTTTGGCCCCCTAAGTTGCCAGTATTAGTCACTACAAACAAAAATATTTATTGAGAAACTAACTCCTATAATTAAAAAAATATCTGGTTCAAATTTAGTTTACAAATGATCGTCTTTGGAGGTTTAAAGTTAAATTTAGCGGAAATCGGTTAAAAGGTTCATGTTTTATGGCATTTTGAGCTGTATTTTTTAACTAGAAAAAGTATCGGCTGTAAGTCGTCAAGAGCCAACATTATTATCGAAACACAATTATCTGCGAAATTAAATTCCAGAAATCCAATTTAATATAAAACATTGTTATGATACTTTTAACCTTTTTTGGCATTGGTGCGGTATTTAACTAAAAATCTCACAATATGCATTTCGTTAAATCGCGGTAATAAACAAATACTTATAAACATTAATTATCCCTAACTTTGACATCATCGCAACTGCATCTAAAAAACTTCTAATTTTTTTTAGCTAAGTTATGTTTTTACAGTAAAACTACTTCTGTTACGTGTTCAACTCATAGGAATTATAAAATCTTTTTCAGCGACCCCTACAAAAATAGCTAATAGCGCGCTCTCATTGAATCAGCATTCTTTTACGATGTAAAGTAAAGTTCTTAGTTGTGAGCGCAGAAAAAATATTTACGACAGAAAAGACTTATATAATAATCAAATTATGTAATAATCAACGGCGATTTTTCATTTCTCATAGAGTGCCTGATGGTAAAAAAATTAACTTACAATTTTGTTGTTGTTGTTATTGCAGATTGCTTAAAATGTTTCAAATAGGCATATTTTTATAGGTTTTTTGTTTGTTAAGTTCGTAATTTGAGTTAGATCGGAAAACCTATCCCAATGCAAAAACTATCTTTATTCACCAACATTTTTTTTTCATGGTCACATAGAGCCTTGTGCTCGCTAATTTTCCTGCGAATGTCTTCTATACCTCCCAGATTGTAAATATAATTTTTTGTAGTTGTCGCGAATCGGTTGGAAGATTTAAATTTTAGAGCATCTGGAAAATTTTGAAAAAATCGTTTTCACGGTATAACTATTATATACTATGAAACATCGGGCTGAAATTTTGTACACAAATGGACTAATATTAAACCATGATCTCTACCATATTTTGTGAGAATCGATAGAGTGCCTCTAATTCTATTGCAATTTCAATTTTTATCTTTGGCAAAGCCTTTTTTTACAAAGCTTCCTCTAGGAGAAAGATAAAATTGATCAACATATTTCCTCATAGAGGTAGCTTTGTAAAAAAAGGCTTTGTCGAAAACACTAAATAACGATGAAGCAATTTACAAGGATCTACTTTGCAGACTTTTTTAATAGGGCTTAAAATTCCAGCAGATTTCTTTTTAGCTGTGCAAGCAAGAAATGAAGTTGTATCGTTTTATGAATGGAAGTCTTAGTGAAAAAGAAACTTTGAGAAGCGTTTCTACATGAGAAATATGATCAAAAACGTCGGTATAGTCAGTGATTTCTTTCGGTCTTCTTGTTAATCGCTCAAGAGCTCCTATACAAATCTCATTACCGGCGCGAGAACTTTTGCCTCCGTTTCAAGCCGTCACCAGCAGCAAAAGTAGTACGACACGATCGAGTATACTTATCGAATTTCATTCTAGTAACGTAGAACTTAGACTAGTACGTTTTTGCCAGTTACTACGCTGGGCTAGCTGTCTGACTGCCGCGCCCGATATCGAATCTCCTTGGAAAATATAGAAAGAAGAGACTCAGTGGAAAGAGTGGAGGTGTCTGGTTCTGGGTTAATGTTCGCTGCCGGAAACAGACGCTGGTTATCTTGGGTTGGCGCTGGGGACCGAGAGATAAAGAGGGATAGACTGAAAGTCAGCAAAGAGAAGGGACTCGTGGAATCGCTTTCTTTTTCCTCTTCTGTTCTTGCTACTTCTCACTTGGAGTCACGACGACTGGCCACAGAAGATTATATTCGACTTGGCCTACGCCGAGAATCGCCAATGTCCGACAGAAAAAAAAAGAAAAAAGTGAAAGACCGAAGAATCCTATAAATGTAGAGAAAAGAGCAGAAACCAAGAACTGCATAAAGACATAAAGAAAAGAGGATAAGAATAAAAAAGAAAGAAAAGTCTTTTGACAAAAGTTTCAGCCGTGCACCATTCGCCCTTCTTGCTGCCTCCTCGCTGCCTCATTGACTTATCGACTTTCGATTGCCACCGTTTGTTCAAGAGAAAGAGAGAAAAAAACAACGGGATATTCATGGATAGCTACCAGAACGCAAGAACAAATGAAACATGAGGTATTCCTGGCCAACTCAGTAAGCGCTCAATCCTGGTCCCTTCCAATTCGCTCCATAATTTTTTATACTATTCTATATATTCGAAAAAACACTTTTATTTTTTTTGTTGATTTTTTTTACTGACATTTTTTTTAATGAATTTTCTAAATTTAAATTTCTTGGCCCAATAAAAAAATTTGAATTTTTTCTCAAAAATCCTGTACTAGATATCAAACTTTTTGAGCTTTGACCTAGACTGGACAGACGTATGTGTCGATTTTTTTAAAGCCATATTTTCAAAACAAAAGTAATTAAAAAGTGGAAGAAAATGAAACGTGATGTCAGTTCAGTACATAACGCAAGATTACTTTTGAATTTTCCTGAAGTATTTTTTATCGATATAAGAGAAAATAATGTATTAAATGACGAGCCGTTGAAATAGAAAAAGTGAGGCTTTTTTAACTCTCGATTTGTAAATTTCTCAAACCTTTCTATAAAAATATTGATCTAATTCGCAACTTTTACAACATTTCTTTTAAAAAAAGAATCAAATTTATAAGATAGCTAGAAGAATTCATAAAAACAGCTTTCTCATTTAAAAATCCACTTTTTAGTAATGGCTAAATAGTATTAATATTTTACAACACTATACTGTTAATGTTATATGTTTAAACAAAAATTTAGCATACCTCCAGGTATTTTTCTCGACCTTTCAGACGCATTTAAGTACACTGACATGAACAACACAAAAAAAAAAAAATTCTTTTAGAAAACACAGCCAAGGAAGACAAAAGTTGCTTATACGCCGATTTCACGACAAAACAAACTTTTTTCGTCTTCTCTTTTGTGTTTTTTAAATTTTTTTTGAGTCAGCGTTGATAGACCTATAATCGTTTTGCTGACCTATCTCAACGTTAGCTAGCTGACGAGCTGAAGAGATGGAGACGGAAGAGAGCTAGGAGAACGAGAGGTAACAGTTACGGTGCGCGAACCTCCCCCGCCTGTGCTTGCTACTACGGAGCTTTTACCGTTCGGGAACAAATTTCTCGTCTACTCCCATCGGGATTCCGGTAAGTAATTTTCTTCGGGACCGGCGTATCTCGAATAGCGCCTGGTAAACGAGAGAGCGACGGAGAAAGGGTCTTGCTTTCCTCCCAAGTCGTTCCGAAGGACTTGAAACGTTCTCACAACCTTGGTATATACTCACCCGTGCTCGAATGAGAATGTTCCACGTGGAATGTCGACATAAATCTTCCGTTCGACTTGAACGTTGGGATTTTGGCCGGACGTTATTTCTATCCACAGAAATACATCACGTTTATTGTTAGCCATGAATTCCAAGTATGTGACAAACGATTTTGTCCACTGCTGTTTCAATGCTAATGATTTTTTTTAAGGATTATCGAACCAATCTCCAGCAAGGATTCGCGAAGCAAGACAATCATTGCATTTCCGAGCTTGGAATCGTTTAGTTAAATTGTTAATTGCAGTTTAGGTTGCATTTAATTAAATAGTATAATATTTAATTTATTAATTTTTGCATCATCAAAGTAATGATACTTCTGCAATTAAAAATATATATATGGGGCATTCCACGTGGTTTCGACCTGGGTGTGATTCTTGACACTTTCGATTGGATCCGCAATTTTTTGTATGATTGACATAACTCTAAAAAGCACGAATATGAAATTTTTAAAAAATTGATACATTTTTAATTATCTACGATTTTTTTTAAACAAATTATCATTAAAAATCTGAAACATTCCGGAAAAACCCGTTTTGGAAAATAATGAGTTAATATTATTGTAAACAAGAAGTGCATATGGAAAGTTTTTACAGAATAATAACCAATTTTCACGAGTTCTTAATGTTTGAAATAAAAAAAAACACAATATTTTTATACAAATTTAATAAAAATAATATGTGGTCGGAAAAATAAGCCATTAATTGCATATTTAAAAAAATTACATACTCTATCGAATTTTAAAAGGTTACGGGCGCTGCCGTGCCCATCGTCTCATGTCAAATTTGACATCAAACTGATTTTGTTTACAACGAACTTTCCTGACGACCAATTACAGTTCAGATAGTTTTCTAACAATGCTTTCCGTTACTCATGAAATTTTTATTATAGGATTTAAAAAATAATTATTATATATGATAATTTTTATTTCCTTTCTTTAATGATTTAAAAAATATTTTTCTCACATCTCAAAGTACTCAAATTCTAATAAAATCAAACTTTTGAGAATGTATATACAATGCATCCATCTTAACACTACAGGATAAAAAAATGTGCTATTTTAAATAACCGGAAACTTCATTAATCAACTAGTACATTAAATTTAATATATAATTGAAGTTAAATCAATAAAAAACAACAATTTTTTTTATTTTTATTTGTTCCAACGTATACCCATTTGGGTTTTTACGTATATTACCCTTCCCACCCTTCCTCCTATCACTCCCTACCCGCACTTCGCTAAGCTAACCTAACTTCCAATGCGTCCGCAGCCGACTTAGCTACACTGTACCGCATTCGCCATGGGCACGGGGAAACTGCGGAAAACCCGTACCGGTACAGACGGCACTATATTTCTCTGATTCTTCGGTGTATACCCGAAAGTAACAATGTTACTTAAGTGTAAACACCAAAGTCTCGGAAAAAATGCCTCCCGCTCACTTATTGATGTGCCAGTCGATGCACGGCTAAGCGGTCACCCATCCAAGTGTTGGCAGCACGAAATGCTGCTTAACTCGTGGGACCGCCGAAGCCGCACACCGACCGCACAACCATCAGTGTCGGTAATAAAAAACAACAATTTTTACATCATAGTTCCTAATTTACGAAATATTTGTTATTAATTTCATAAATTTTTCAACTCACTTATAAATTAGATTTAATACACCAAATTATGTATAAAATATTTTTGACAGTGCAAAAGTGACATATTCTCTTAAACGCGATAAATATTGTCAAGACTGTGTCACAGATCCGTAAAAGTTAATACTATCTGGCGAATTACTGGTGAATTTTCTAAGGACTCGCACCTAATTGTTCACCTTGTTTTGTACACACCTGCAAGGATATTCCAGGCAATGTTGACTCCTCATTTTCGGCTAAACGAGACATCCAATTAAAGCTCCCTCAGAGCCAGAGAGGACACAAAAACACGATGTAATCACGCTCATCTGGCAAAGCTTTGCCCTTGCTATTCGTTGGAGCCTCGTACAGCGGTGTATTCGCTTCCACACAGAGAGTAGAATCCTTGCTCCTTACACGATTAGCGCGAATAAGGCGTGACCCAAGGTCTCCGAAGAAGTTTCAGGAGTTCAACCAGTACGAAGGGCGAAACAACGGGATTATCGCGCGCATTCGTGCCACCAGTATATTACAAAATACTACTTTGCATATATATATATATATATATACTATGTACAATATGTCGTTTTTTTTCTTGTTGTTCGATCTTTTCATTCTATCTTTTTATTATGTAATCCATTATTAACCTTTAGAGCCAACGTTCGATGCCAGAGAGCTGTAAGTGAATAATCGAAACGTCAAAGGTCACGTTTTTTATGCTGTCACAACTCTACAGCCGCTGAAAAAGGTGCGAGTAAAGAAGCGGGCTTGTGCCAGATTATAAGCAGGAAATAGCATTTTTACAACACCCCCTCCGGAAGCTATTCCAGTGTTTCAATGACGTCCATGAACGAATTGGTATTGTGCACGATAGGTAAGGAAGGCCGGGGTCAATTGAGTCACATTTTGTTTTTGACTTGTAAGGTAAGCTTTGTGATATAGTTAAGACAATTGGGTACAAACATTCAAAAAATTCATTATACACGCTTTAAAGAAAAAACATTGTAAAGTAGAAACTTTGGACGTTACTTCCTCATTAATTTCAATTTTTCACAAAGCCACCTCTATAAGGAATATAGACGAATATAGCTCGTAGACGTGCCTTTGTCAAAATCAATTTTGACTTCCATATACAGGAAGCTTCGTGAAAAATCGATTAATGATTCAAAATCGAATAATAAATTAATGAACCAATGCAATAAAAAAAAACTGTACACGTGTTCACAGTTCTAGTTCGCTTTATGATGTCTTTCTAAACTATAATCTGTTAAACTAATAAAAATCCAAATTGCTCCAAAATCCAAGCTGATTTATCGATTATCACTAAATTTGATATGCAGCAACGGTGAATATTTATCATCTGTTTTTTTCATTCATAAAAAGTTTCAATTCAATCAACAAAACGTTAATTTAAAAAAAAAAAATCACGTAAAATTCGACCGGCTTTACTTTTTTGCTGCACCGCTTTATTTTTCGACTGTAGAAAATTTCAGTTGATTTTGTGAGATATTTTACGTGGGTTAGAGAAAAATGATTTTTTTTTAAATTCGAAATCCCCATAAAAACCGAACCTATTTGCCGACTCATACCAAATTCAATACCGATCTTCCTTTAATATAGTTTTATTTGTAAAAAAAAATATTTATCTCGACAGCTAAAAATTTGCGGCTGCTAGAGCGCGTACCGACATTTTTCGAAAATTGCAAAGTTAAGTTGCGTGCACGCGCGCGCGCGTCCATTCAGTCATTTTTTCATAACCATTTTTCTCGACGTTTTGGTTCATTCTGAAACCAAAATATCGAAAAGAAAAGAAAAAAAATGTCATAAAAACAAAGCTTCTTCTATGAGGAAGCAAAAGAATCAAATTAAAAGCAAAAAAATGGTGACTGAAGAACTGGTAATCTACAAAAATAATTAACCAATTCTCCCAAGTTTCCTAATTTTTTCTGAAGTCATCTGAATATTACGAAAATTAAGTGTCGTTATAATTTCCTTTTTCCCATTTACAATGCAACATTATGTTCATGATTTTCTATTGATTCAGTTGCTTAATCATAATTATTTATAATAACTATTTTATGTAATTGATCATGCTTTAAATTTAGATCTATGCAAACCGATATATTCGCCGACAGGAAAATATGAATCAGCCGCGGAACAAGTTGGGTAAAGAAAAATCATTGTAAGAATCGTGGTTCGTATATTGTAATCTCTATTTATGAGGGGTTTATTACAGTAAACTTATGCGCAAAATGAAGCGTTAACTCAGAAAAAGAAGGGAAAAGAAGCAGAAGTTTAGCATTTGACATACAAAATGATTGCCTACCAAAGTGAATTTTTAAATATTATTTCTATTATCAAATTTCAATTTCAATGAAGTTGCTCCTTTCGTAGTAGTTGAAGTTGCCCTTCTTCTAGTAGTCAATAAAATTTGGAATATTTTTGCATGGAATGGAATAAATATTTTGCAAAGAGGCTTTCTTTAAATTGTGGACAAAGACACAAGCTTTTGAATAAAAAAAATTTAATTGCACACGCTTAATAGTAGTGTATTAAATGGTTATCTTAATAAAGTTATCATCAAGTGCTACTAAAATACTAAAAGTTGCACGTGCAACTTTGTAGAAAGTTAAGTGCCAACACAATATGTGAAATCGCCGATTTTTAAACGGGTTTGATTCGATACTCATGTCCCTAACTCAACTGGCCCCGGTCTCCTTTTTCTGCAGAGAAGCAGAGCCTTCGAGCCTCGTATTCTGAAAGCTAAAAGCTCGTTTAGATACCGAGTGGATAACGAGCGCGAACCAGTGGCCTAATAAATTTGTCAGTTTTCTTCGGAATATCTTCCTACCTCACCCTCGTTGTTTTCACTGCGGTTAAAAAATAATAATCAAATGCTTCTCAGTCATAATTGTCCAAAAGGACATTGTATTAAAAGGATTGTATTAAATATTCTGTGAAACTTAAAGGCAGGTCCTGTCTTTGTAAGACCTGGTAAAGTTTTCAAGAGAGACAAAATAGAACGAGGATTTCTCAGTCAATCGCATTATTTACGACGAATTTATTCTCAGAGACATACTATCGCTAATGTTGACTAATGAAAATTTATGAGCAATTCGTCGCCGCGTCTGGAACATATACGTATATTCGCCATTTCGTTTGGTGTTCCATCTTCCTTAAGTATATTCTTAAATTTATGCTTTTAGTAAAAAAAATGCAATTAAATAAAGTTATTTTATACACCTTTTTAAATACTTTTATTTAACACAGTTTGTCAAACCCGATAAGGTTCTCATATGGAACCTTGCATATTGCTTCTTAAATAATTTGTCTTGGTTAAAGATGAGGTTGAAGATATTGAAGATATCATTAAAATGTAGATTTGCATGATGTAAAAAAAAATCTTTGAAACTATTAAAGTTCATTTACTCCAAACACACTGCAATATTATTAATATCGTAAAAAAGCACAACATTTTGATAGAACGATAGAACATTTATTTTTATAATGTTTCAATTTTTCATAAAATTAAAATTGTAACTTTGGAATAAAATGTATTGTAATTTTCTAGACCACCAAAAATTCAACAATATTCTGATTACAATCTAACGTCTTTTGCACTGAAATTGCATATCGAAGAATTATACTCGTCAATTAAAGAGCAATAATCACTACATAGGTGAACTGTCTCACAGCACGCACTTATTATTTTCTCCGCTAGGTGGCGAAATCGCACTCTACCTTTTTTTATACTTCGACTGGCCGTTCAATGTGTAATTTCGAAAATATTCCTTCGACACAATTTCCGTGTGTTTCAATGCAAAGCTCCGCCGGATCTTTTGTTTTTCATAAAATCAATGCTTCCTCTATGAGGAAGCAAAAAAGATTCGTTGTATAATACAAATTCACCAGGAAAACAATGTTGTTACGTCAATGATGCTCTAAATTGAATATCAAAAATTCAACAAAAACCCAGCAAGATCATTGTGTCAGGAACGGATTTTCACAATTCATTCTGCTATTGTTCCATCGTTCCAAAAACGTTGCGACTTTTCTCTGAATGAATGTGTTTGGCCTTTTGTCGAACTGACTTTCAAACAAGAACGAGCATTTCTGCACCCTAATAGGTTCGTTGGTTAATCGAACAGAGGCTTCGAATACTCGTTCATGAAACCAGTATCATTTCCCGGTGGCTCGTTAGAGTTTTACCTGGGCCGCAGTCACGTACGGTCCGGATGCAGGGTGGGTTCACGATGTGAAAGGTTAATATAGCCTTCTGTATGTAGAAAGTAGAGACGGGTGGGCGGTGGGTATAGACATCGTCTCATTCTATACCGCCCGACTAATTGGAAACAGTGTTTGGTACTGGTGCCAGGATAATGCGAACCAGTCGGGCGCCGCTGGTACTATAATCGGTTTTTCATTGGTGGATAATAAAGTATAAAGTGACGGTGATAAAGTGGAAAGAGAGGAAAAAAAGAAGCGAAAACTGGAATAAAAGAAAATCGAGACTGAAGTAGCCGTAGGCGATCGAGTGCCTATTAAGCGAGGTGGATTATATACGGGTAACGGAAGAAGAAGAAGAAGAAAGTCGAATAAAACCCTCAACGTAGTTTATTCTGCATAAAAATTGCGAGTCTCTCACATTGACGTGACAGAGGGAAAGAAAATGCCAAGGAGTTTTTGTTCTCTTTTGGCGAAGAGGGAGTTCCTTCACAGTCTTTGGAATACACGAAGGGACCGAGAATAGATCGACCAGCTCTACTGTTGGAATCGTCATAAATAAATTAATGATTTCTACCTTTCCATTTCTAACTCTCTCTCTCTCTCTCTTCACCAACGGTTGGTCACGCTCTCGTATCTTTATTATGGGCTTTTGATTCCCACGAGGAAGATTCAGGAGAACTCAGGGTTGGCGCTCAGAGGGTTCTAACGCTAGTCTCAAGAGCTCATGCCACATCGAATCACCTATAAGGAAAACCTTTCACGTCCCACGAGCATCCTTTCCTTACCTTCTAACATACGTTGGTAATGCAGCCTTTTTCTAAAATTTTCTGCTACGAACGAATTGACTTCAGTAGTTATAGCATGTAGCTGAATAAAGAACGACGTAGAAAAAGAACGAGGACATGTGTACAAATTGAGCTGGGATTTAACCAGACGAGAATTCAACAGTATACCCCAACATTTTATATACTTCTTATTTTATCTGGTTCACTATGGATTTGGCTCACTCTTGGATCTTGAACGGTGGTGTCAAAGGAACTCTTGCCTTCTGGGATACCTTTTACCTTTGGGACATTTGTCAGTGTTGTGTTGTACGCATCTGGTTGATGCTATGAATTCTTCAGCGTTTAATTTTCACCCTCAGATAAATCATGAGATGTGAACTAATGTTATCGTAGCAATGGCTATGTGAACGCTATAGGGGAATCGGATTATTCAAGGCACTGTTATTCTGGTAATTGTCATAACTGTTTATTGGTCCATATTGAAAGATTAATGTGATGAGTAAATATATTTGTTAAAATAGGTTTTTTTTGTATAACCTGGAACACTGAATGTTTACTCTAAAAATACTGGGTTTTAATTAATAATATCTTGCTCACAAATTACTATGGGGATATCAAATTATCGGAGGTCGTATTATTCTGTTAATTGTCATTAGTGTTCATTGGTCCATATTGAAAGACTAATAAGATGAGTAAATAGGTTTGTTCGGAATAAGTTGAAACCCTGTATATTTTGGTCCGGTAAATTAGGAGATTTTGTTTCGAGGAAAAAAACTGATAATGTTTATTCTAAAAACGTTGAGTTCTGTTTAACAATATTTTGCTCAGAGACTTTTATGCTCTTATGGGTGAAGTGTAGAAACTGATAACTCGGTTCGACTATTGTAAACTTACGACAGCGTTGATGTCTAATTATTGTGATTTGAAGTCACTGTTAGTCACAATTTTGGTTCCTCGTCGCTAAAAACAAGTTTCCGGAAAAGGGTCAGGTTTAGGTTACAAAAAAAAATGTTTACGATTTTTCTAATGGACATGTTGTTTATGAGAAAATTAATGTTTACGCGATCTCGAAAGATAAAATAAAAAATATACATAAAATCATTTCTGTCATATATGTCATATGGTCAATTTTTAGAAATACCGCAATTTAGTGAGGTTTTAATGTGAATTTAATGCTGTTATTATTTAAATATTTCTTCTTTAGTGTCGGCAGTCCCAAATCGTATGTTAACTTTTGTCAATGAGAATTCTTGTTTTACTAAACTCACTTTTATAATCATTTTTACCACAATTTTACATACAATATTACCGTAAATTCAATAATCGATTTTTTTTCAGAGAATCTCGCGAGGTATCATTTAACACTTCTTTTTTAAATGTTTTCTGCATTTTCATGGTTAAGTCTTTCTTCAGATATATTATTATACAATCAGTAGCGTATTTTAGTATAATTTATATATTGTTGTATAGTTTTTAATTTACAATTTTTTGGTGTATCGTATGTTGTTATTGTTTGATTAGATTTTATTTCTCTTTAATCGTTAACTTAATGTTTATAAAAATAGTTACGTCATTAAAATTAATAATCTTACAGCCTGAAACAAGTCCCAATCTTGTAAAACGTAGGAAGAACTTGAATAAAAAAAAATTAAAAACATTTTTCTTTTTCAACTGGTCTTGATGGATTACTGCTTTTCATCATCAGTTTCATTATTAATATTTTCTTTAGACCGTATGTCAAATAGATTTTTAAAAAGTCGACTATGTAAAAGTTGTACAAACCAAGCTTCTGCGCAAAAAATGTTAATCACACTTATCCGAAAATTGAAAAAAAAGGATGCATAGTAGAACTTTGCACATTGCTTTCTCGTAAACTTTAATTTTTCACAAAGCCGCCTCAATAAGGAAGCAAGGTGCAAAGCTCTGCTTTACATCCTGGTTGGGTATATCTAAAAATTTTAGTTTTATACAAATTTGAGTCTTGTTGTAATAAAACCACGTTACATACGACTATGAATCATCGATACACCGTTGCATGATGTTTCGATTGGGTACAAAGTTTTTGCTTACTTGCTTTAGATTTGCAGGAACTAGAGCGAAGATGAACATTTTTTGCAAAATTCAAAATCACATAAAATCCGAACCGCTTTACCAATTTCGTCCAAATTCAATATCAAACAACATTGAACGTATCTTTAGTTATAAAGAACTGTTTAGCTAAATTGTCAACCTTTTAAGAAAATTTTAGCCCGTTCGTTCGGACTGTCACTGAGTAAGAGGCGATTGAATTTCCGAAGCCCTGCACACACACGCACGCAAGCACACATTTTTTCTAAACCATTCTTCTCGACGTTTTGGACCATTCTGAGTGTCCTGACATGAAAATCTCGAAAAAACAAAATTTCATGAAAACAAAGCTTCCTCTATGAGGAAGCATAAACATTGTAAGTTCGAAGACAACTTTTGGTCCATGCATGAATGACTTCATGCGTTAAGATGACAAGAGAACGTGCGAGGAAGCTCTTTGGAAAGTACGAGTGGATGGTGTTATACAAGAAGAGAATGGGTTAAGGGCGATTTGTTTTACGGGACCCACCTGGTGCATAGTTCGCTATGTGAAGCCGTGATCTGCCGTACCAAAAGTGACGAGAAAGGGTAATTCGTGCACTCGCGAGATGGATTCGCGTTATGTGCCTCGCATATCCTAAGCGTGCAGCAGATGAGAGGGCTTTCTATACGTTGATGGGCTTCTCTATTTCAGTTTCTCTTTCCCACTCGTGGTACTATCGCCACTCTCTTGTCTCTTACTCCATCCGGTATTCTGCCCAAACCATTCTGCGGCTCGAGGGATAAGCGGGAGCATTAATCTGCGCTTACAATTTCATGGCGGAAACTCAGATTATTCCCGACCTCGGATGCTACCTTCTCGTTCTACCATTCTACCGCTCTCTCTGTCTCTCTCCCTCTCTCCCTCCCCTTCTCTCTCTGTTACTCTCTGTCGCGAAAATAGCGTTGAGTCTTCAGTACCGCGTGTGTACACCGTACGCTCTATATACAGGTATGTTAGTCTTGGGTAATTTATATCGCTAGAAGAGTAAGTGTGGGGTCAATTGTATCACTTGCTCTCGCCAATAGTTTTCCCAGTTCCTACAATCACAGTTTTAAAAAAACTTTAAGCTTGTACACATAAAACAATGTTCTTATTTCACGTGAGATATCAAGTTAAATTACAACCTCATACTAACAATAAATGTTTAAAAACTTTGGACGTTAAATATAAAACTTTTGTAACTTTTCAAACAGTTGACCCAACGAGATTGGATTATTTTGTCTGCATTTAAAAAAAAATATTTGTAAATTTTTATAATTGGAAATTTTATTTATTAGCTCGTAAATTTAAGACACGAATAAAATAAAATTAGACTGTGTAAATTTGATACATTTCTGTATATGGCAAATTGGAAGTAACACAAAAATTATGTATATTTGTCGCAGCATCCCTTTACTGAAACTTGCAACTCAATCTTGCCCAGCTATATCTTTCGAATGGTCCATTTTGAACTTAATTTTTCAATTTTAATTTCCCAACTCAAAAAGCAATGCCAAATAATGAAAAAAAACTGTTGAGTCATTAGTGCTAAAACAATATTTAAAGGTCGCTACGGAATTTCGAAGAACAAAAAATACAGTATATTCTTTATTTATTCTGTAAGGGTCATATATGCATCGGCGAATGATGACCATGAGTACAAGCTGTTGTTTTGTAGTTACGTTTCGCCCTGATCTGATCAGACTTTAAATTTTTTTATTTACAATACATCCGTGTTAATAAAAAATATAAAAATACTATTTACAACAGAGTTTACAGCTTATTTTAATGTCTGTTAATTCGTTCGTTATATTCTTCGTTAGTTACATTGTTTGTTATTGTTATTTTCGAAACACGACCAACGCTACATGACACCTATATATTTATTTTGTTCAGGGTAATTTATTTGGAATTTGAATTTTATTCAAAAGGAAATTCTTCTAAAATATCAGTGCGAAAAAATATATATATTTAGAAGTCGCTACGGTATTTTCGTGAAAAATAACTTAAGTCCATTATTTATTTATCACGTTTAGAGTAGCTTATCGAAGTTTGGATTTATTTTTTGGCTCCCACCTAAGCAACGAAAATGATTTTTCTCCCTTTTATTTTAAATTCGGTAGCAACCTTTAAATATTTCTTGCTTGTTCTCGTGTTTTAGCAGAATTTTATTTTCCGTACGGATTTTTGTCATTTAACGTCTATTTATTATACATTGCGTGCAGTAGCAGTGAATATAAAAGATGTATCGATTGTTGATACCAACCATACTGCTACCGACCGAATGCTACATTTTTACAATATTTTCTTTCTTTTCTATTTTGTTATTTTTTTTCACACTAAATTCCATTGGTTTGATGACATTGACGGAGTGTGGGCTTACCATTAGTTGATTTATTCGTGGGAAAAAAAAACAAACGCAAGTGTCTTTTCAACGTTGAGCTTTGTCCTACTATTTTTGTATTTTTCATTCACGACGCTAGTAAAAAAATCATTACTTTTTCTTTCTTTTCCAATTTCATTTTATAACTTCAGGCGTATGTAGTACATGCAATTAAATTGAATTGAAATAGAGAATAAATAAAACATCGACTTTACTAAGCTTTAGGGGAAAACAAATTTTTTGTATTTCAAATTTGTTTGAATACTTTAAAAAAGTTTTCTATCGACACGATAAAAATGTCGGTCACGGAGTGTATTTCCACTATACTTTGTTATAAATTTAAAAAAAGGCGATCTTGTTTAGTCCTTGAGTGCTTTTTTAATTGACCCCGCAGGTGGAGTAAATTGCATCACTGACATGATTGACTTCAACAGAAGGTGATGAAAACAAATACTTCGGCAATGCGTCATCACTAAAGTAAAAGATTGCAGATAATGAAATAGCTATTTTTTAAATGAACAATCGAGCCTCGTTATATCATAAATCACCAAAATGCAAAAAGTGTTACAACTGACCCCAGTCTCCCCTAAAACACCGCTGTATGTCACGCACACAGAATGAGAGAGGGAGGACCTGGCCGGTAGGTGACCCCATAGTTTTGCATTACGGAGTTGATTAGGTCGCGTGTATTTCGCTCGCCCCTAAATGAGAGTTGTCCAAATTTCCGTATACTCGAAGCAACTAATGTGAGACTAAAGGAATCCATCTAGTTTTAGCTTTAATCGGTGTAGCTCACCAGTTTGTTGAATGAACTCAAGCACGAGAAAGATTAACGAAACTCTAAGCAGTAGTAATTTATTTAACGACAACCCAGCGAGAGGGTCATAAATTATTAATAAACAATTATGTCTCGAGAGTGAAGGAAATTGAGAGAAGTCGATAGAAGTGAGACTTTATGAAAAGCCATTAAAAATAGAAGAGCTGAATTAGAGGGAACGTCGACGAATTATGTGTTGTTATAGAATTTGTTTGTGAACGAACTTTATAGAGCATTATGCCAACGTACCGTTTGAAGGATTGCAATTCTATCATATATTCTCAACGAGACACCGAATATTTTGGTATATATGTATTTATATTCCCCTGTGGAGAAAGCTCTGAAACATCGAGTCGAGCTTCGCTCGGTCTGAGTCTAACACATGAAGTGTTGTAAGCCATCAGAGATAGAAAATATGTGATACTTGATAAATTCAGTACTAGGAGAATAACATTTCTGAATATTCTTTAAAATACTTAACATTTGTTAGAAAAATTATAAGGACGTGACGTTTAAAAAATGCCATTATTCAATATATTTTATTGATGATACCTGGGATCTTCCTAGGGCTATAGAATATCCCCTAATTAAAAAAATTAACTCATGAGAGGACACCACTTATTTGGCATTTCTAGAATTTAACATACGGTAGGTAACCACTTATTTGGCTGCCCTATAGCTTAACTTATGAGAGGTCATCCCTTACTTTACAACCCTATACTTCTGGAGGGGTTACCTGTAGAACTTATGATATAGGGTTACCAAATAAGGGATGTCCTCTCATAAGTTGCGTTATCGAATTGCCAAACAAGGCGCTATCTCCCATAAGTTATGTTATAGGGTTCCCAAATAAGGGATGACCTATGATAAGATAAGTTTTTGAAATGCCAATAAGGGATTGCCTCCGGAAGTGATATAGCGTTACCAAATAAGGGATGTCCTCTCGTAAGTTGAGTTATTGAATTGCCAAATAGAGGGTCACCTCCACAACTTAACATAACGTAAGTTATGTCAACATAAGTTAACATAAAATAAGTTATGTTGACTTATGTAACATTAACTTATAAGTTAACATAAGGTATGTCCCCTCATAAGTTGAGAATATTAACTTATAAGTTATGTTATAGTGTTGCCAGATAAAGGATGACCCCCGATAAGGTAAGTTTTCGAATTGCCAATAAGTGCTTACATCTAGTAGTTATAATACAGGTTCTCAACTCATTTGGTAACCCTGTATCATAACTTCTGAAGGTTAACCCCTTGTTTGGCAATTCGATAACGTAGCTTACCGGAGGTTGACCATTATTTGGAAACCCGACAATATAACTTATGGAGTAAAACCCTTATTTGGTAATTCGATGACTCAACTTATGGGAGGTCGTCCCATATTGGGGAACATATCTTAAACCCTTTATTTGGCAATTAGATATCATAACTTACCGAACGTAACGCTACATTTGGCAATTCTGTAATATAACTTGTGGGAGGTCTGGAGCAAAACTAAGAAAAGACTTAAAGCATTTTTAACATTTGATGCCTGCAAAGTAATTAATATTAGTTTTCACCGACATGTGTGCGAGTCCTTTGAATTATTATAGCGATTTTAGAGCGAGTGTGTCTTGTACGCAAATTAGCACAAGTCGTTTGCATATAGTCAGGAGTCGCTTCGAGTAATTGGGAAAACGGACAGTGGCGCCTGACTGCGCAGTGACCGAATAGTGAATACTATTACACCACAGCAGTTGCAATATCAAAGCGGGGTGGCAGATGTGCGTGCCTCGAGTACGAAGGTCGTGACATTTGCATCTACTTTACGACCGCAATATCGGCTCTGTCCTGACCAAAGCCTCGGTGCTGGACTGTCGGGTGTAGAAGCGGAACAGAAGGCCTGCGAACCCAGCGACACAACTCGACCTGCTCGCGTACACCAAAACACGATTTCAATAATTAATGATCGAATGAAAACATTTATCCAAGTCCACTGGGAACATACGTAGGTGTAAATTAGGGTTGTTAAAAGTGTACATGTATATTTGTTATTATTATCGACTAACTGATATTTTAAGGGGAGACTATAGTGGCATTTGTACTAACACTTTATGTTGTTGCTAAAAGCTCCTCAATTTATGCCCTGATCTGTGTACAAAAAAATTGTTTTATTGAAACTATCTTTTCATCAATTTTTATTTTTTTGTTCTTGCTAAAGGCTCCGCTAGTTTTTACAATTTTCTGTTGTTTAATTAACTATATTTTCGAGGATAACTTTTACAGCAGCTTGAATTTTTAACATTGGGAAATATTTATAATCATGTAATTGAAATAAAATTAACCAACAAACGTTAATTTCTTAAAAGATTTTTTTTCTCTCCAATTTAAAAAAAAAAACGAAATCGTTATTATTGGTTTGATTATGATAAGTGACAGCTCATTTTGTTCATTGTTTTTGTAATATTAGTTGTAAAAAAGTTGCTTATTTGTATGCTTATTGTTAGGTTAGGAAAAACAAATGGTTTTATTATAAGAAAGTGTGTTCATCGATTTTGACTTTCTCGTAGAGGAAGCTTTGTAAAATAGTGAAAAACAATAAAGAACCAATGTGCAAGTTTCTACTTTACATGCTTGTTTTCAAATCTTGTTTTCAAAACTTTTTTGAAGTCCGAAACGGCAATTCAGGGAATTTTATTCGTCAAGTAATAATATAATTTAATGTATCCTAATATCTAATTCATTCCGTAAGTGATGTGACAAATTTGTTATTTATTGTTCAAAGGTCATTTAAGATTTACATGTCTTATATTTTAGCAAACTTCGACAATAATGAATGTAAACATTTTATTTATATATAACCATCTGGTTTCGACCTGGTTCTGGCTCCAAATAATGATAGACAAAACTCTTAAAAGCACTAATTTAAAAAAAAATTGTACTCATTTTTAATTATCTATGATTTTTTAAAACAAATTATTGAGCGACAAAAAACCTTTTTTGGCAAGTAGATTTGTTTGGTAACTGAGCCGAAATAGGCCGCCGATGCCTTCTACTTCGTTGGTACTTTACCAACAAAAAAATCTGAAAACATTCTCAAAAATCATGTGTTGCATACAAACATTTTCTAGCTGCTGTCCATTGTAAAGTTACTATTTTCTCTAATGTTTTTCATTGTTTTGTTCTTGAAAAAATGCCGAAAAAATAGATGGTATGGCCGACCCACATCAGCTCGGTCATCAAAAGGTCTATTTTCGAAAAAAGGTTTTTTCGAATTTTTTTAGATTTTTTAAATGTGTCGTTTGACGATTTGTTTTAAAAAATTGTAGATAATTAAAAATGCGTAATTTTTGTTTAATTAGAGTTTTTTACAGTTATGTCAAACATAAAAAATTGCGGACCCGACCGTCAAGATGAAGGGTCTGACCTAGGTCGAAACTAGGTGGAACGCCTCATTATTCTAAGGCCTCTATCTATATTCATCAAATTTTATTTTATATATATACTTGAACATTATTATTCATGAGTCTAAATTTTCATTTCATTTTCTCAGATGTTTTGAAAGTCGAATTGGTTAAAAAAAAAGGTTTAATTAAATTCCTTTAAAATCCGAACCCCTTTATCGATTTTCACTAAATTTGGTAAGTAGCACCGCTTGATATTAGTCATTTCTGTAAAAGTTTGAGATGAACTAACCGTTACTGACATGAGTTGGGGTGAAACGTCAATTCTTTAACATTTTAAAATATTGTAAAGTCCGAACTTTTTGTTATAGATTCGGCTCAAATTCAATCCCAAAGATCCTACAATATTACTTTGTTTGTGATCAACTTTTTAACTCTATAAGTAAAAAATTGCAACCGATAGTCTTCATGTCCTTTTTTTTCAAAAATTCAAATAATCATAACATTTTATGCAATCTACCGGTTTTATGAGATTTTTTTAGCGAGAATAGAATGGTTCCTGCTTTACTAATGTGACAAATTTCAGTTCAATCCGTCAACTAGTTCTCGAGGAATCGATCGAACACGATGTTTTCGACAATTTTCAGTATCCTGAGATGAAGACCACGAAAATTGTTTTTTTTTCATAAAAAACATAGTTTTGTCTATGAAAACGCACAATGAGATATTGCTCGTCATTATCGATTTAATATTAAATCGTGGCTTTAAATATATTTATTTATGATGAGCATTGATTTGGCTAAGTGTTAGTTGCCTAGTGCCTAGAAACGCTTTCATCCTCCTTAAAACAGCTAAATAGTATTTCTTATTTTTTTCTTTATCCACTTTGAGGTATATCAGTGATCAATTTCCTGATCATAAAGCCAGGAATGAATTAGATCGCCTAATAAAGGCTAACCGCAACGTGAGAAGATCTTGTATAAAAAAAGTAGTGTTTCGGTCTAGAACGCGAGTACACAGTGAAGCCAAGTGACAGGATTGATTATCGACTATATTCCTGTTGGGTCGGGGGAGTTGTGCCACTGGTTTGCTGGCTCGTGGTAGCTGTACCGTGTGCGAGAGAGCCGAAAGTTTGATCGACCGAAACCACCTCTTAGAACCTTCAGCAAACCCGATCAGCCCGGGGGATATCGGCGCGGTGGTTTACGAGGTAGCCCCTCGCTTCCTTTTGCCTATACCAACGTCCAATGCCATATACCCCGGCGCGTTCTGACACTATTCTGCACACCTATATATTCCACAAAGGTTGTGCTTTTATTCCCTACCTACGAAAGTATATATAAAAGACGATACGGTGAGAAAACGTGATCCCTGAGGAGACTACAAGAGAACGACAGCGAAAGGAAGTCTCATGAATTCTTGAGATTTATTCTGAACAAACTGGGTTTCGGCTTGAAGGAACTTTAATCGACGATAAAAATGAAACCTCGCGTGCTGAAGATCGTAAAATATTTCGCCTCTTAATTTTGTTCCGATTCTTCGATGTATAATTATTCTGAGACACATTTTCAAAGATTTATGTCTTCATTGTGAAAAATATATGGAAATTACATCTGGTTTTAGGATTAATACAAAACGGCAGTAGTTACAATCATATATTTTCACTTCTTTATAGAGGAAGCTTTGTTTTCGTGAATTTCTTTTTTTCGGATTTTTCATATCAGGACACTCAGAATCGTCCAAAACGCCAAAAAAAGTGGGTTGGAAAAAAATTCCTGTATTTGTGTGTGTGTGTGTGTGTGTATGTGTAAGGCATCGAAATTTAATCGCCTCTTACTCAGTAACCGTTCGAGTGATCGGGCTGAAATTTGCCTCGCAAGTGAAGTAGTTGCCCCACTTTGACTGTTGTGATATTTAACAAAATATATGCAGGCATTTAGATTTTATAGCTTTTTGAATTTCTCAAAAAAGGGCGTCGTCACTCTAACTTTCGTAAAAGTTCGACGATTTGGCTTAATAGTTCTTCTCATAACTGAAGATACACGTTCAATGTTGTTTGGTATCGAATTTAGACAAGATCGGTAGAGCGATACAGATTTTATGGAGTTTTGAAGTTTTCGTTTTTTGAACTTAAGTAGTCTTTGCCAATGTTTAATAATAAATTTAGGCGAAATCGATAAAGTATTAAAGATTTTATGGAAATTTGCATTTTCATAATTTTTTTTGAAGATGCTATAACTCGAGAATGGTTCAAGCAACTGATCCAAAATTTGGCCAATAATAAACAAGCCTGCAAAGTAGTACCTTGGAAATTGCTTCCTCTTTATTTTGTATCTCTGACTAAGCTTCTCCTGTGAGGAAGCCAAAGTTGATCACCATGCTTCCTCATAAAGGTGGCTTTGTCTAAGATACAAAATAATGAGGAAGCAATTTCCAAGGTACTACTTTGTAGGCTTTTTGATTATTATTTTATAGAGGATTTTGTCTTTCGAACGCCGCTCAACTTTTTTTTTAGTCAAATTGACAAGTCTGTGACATGTTTTGGTAAACCAATTTTGAAAGCTGTGCACTCCGTTGCTATTTCATCGGTTTGGATGAAAGTAAGCTTAAACAATGCATTTGGCGTTACGATCCGATGAGAATAACCCAAGATGTTTAGTAATTTCTCCTAGGGATAATTAAAACTGTACATTTTTGTTTCAAAATTTTGAAAAACCGAAACCTTAACCCAATTGTGCCGTTATTTTATACATATGTTCGATATTCAATTACAAGAGGATGATCCGTTTAGAAGAAAATAGCTTTCGAAATTTTGATGTGATTCCGAAGTACCACTGACTTAATGTCAATCTTAAATGTCAAACGAGAATGATACAGTGCATACATTCGGGGTATAGGGACACGTGCCTTTTTAAGATTTCAGCGATCAGGTCGAGCGTTGACCGGGGGACGCATGGAGCTCGCGGTCACGCGTGCGCGGTTCAGTGCCCTTGCGGCATAAGTAAATATTCTTCGCAATGCTTTTGGAGGGTATTAAAGGAAAGTCTAAACTCGTACAATATAAGTTTTACAAAAGTTTGAATCCAACGTATAGAAGCAATATTACGTTAATAATTAAGTTGATGGAGGTTAGTCGGCTTATGGCGGCCAGATTAAAGAAATTAATTCTTCAATATTTTTTTCTTTTCAATACGTTTTGACCCTGGTCTGGGGTGATCCTGCTCACTTTTGTTTGTTTTCTTCTCATGTTGTCGTGTATTTGGCATTATTTTTCTTTGTGAGATGTGGTGTGTGCGGTTGTGTCCTCAATTTTCTCGATTTTGATCGATTTTGATCACCGGACTTTCTGGCCCACGTGTCATATTTTTGAGGTTATCCAAATCTTGTTTGTGGATATTTTCTTTTCTCATATATAACATTTTTGATATCTTGAGCCAGAGAGCCCGGCAAGTAGAATGAGGTTGTGCTTTTGGGTAAGTGGGGTTGAGGACCAGGACCAGGGTTACGTTAATAATATTTTGTATACATTTTTGTTTAATTAGCGATGGTGGATCACGTGTGAACGTAACATAAGCCAAAATTGATTTTTGACAATTTTGAAGGCCTAGTAATTATGTTCGAGTAATCTAAGGTGTCCTGTTTAAAAATCCAGTTGGCAATTACATAATCGTTCAATGTCACGATGGATCATACACCAATGCAATTTTAGTGCGAAAAAGCACAAATGTAACAAGAATATGAAAGAATCAATATTTTGTATGATTATTTTTCAGCATTTTATGAACTTCCGATATTCACCGTTGGAGCAAGCCTAAACGTATATCCTGATTGACTATTGAATTTGAAAAGTAATATGAAGCTTTTATGAAAACGTTTTGCGCATTTACAAAAGTTTTTTTCTACAGAAGGAAGTGACCAAAAAAATACTAATACTTTTCTTTTTCTTCTTTGTAAAAATAACAACCAAATATTGTAAAATTAAAATGCCAAATTATTTTTTTGTAATAATGATAAAAATACATTGTTAAGCAAAGGTGACAAATTTTTTTTTTGTGTTTAAATTTTACAAGTATATCGTAAAATAAAAATATATATATTTTCAGCGAATTATTTTCGTACTTTTCTAATAAACTAGAAATTGCCGAAAAAATAGTGTTAAATTGCCAAAAAGTTTAAGTCGATATTTGTGATTAGAAACTTAATAGTAATGGTATATGAATTTTAATGTATTTTTTTGTGTGTAGCCACCGTTAGTTCCTGATTGGATCCCTAAATAGTGACATGTCTCCGGTCTTTCGATAATTACATACGTTTGTCAAAAGGCCAATAACCGTAACGATAATTCTACTTATACAAACATACTTAACAAACTATGTCTACCTATTACTGTATCCTATAATGTAGTGCGCGAGCTCGACAACAATATCTCTTCTTGTTGTGAGAGGCGTAAATTTTCTCTTCAGTCAAGACTCGAAGACCCGATAACAGACTCAGTTCGCAAGCTCGTGGAGAATGCTTTCAACTCTGTGACAAGTAACGACGCGAGCCCCACTCTAGTCTCAATTACTGCAATTATCAACGCGATGCAGCCGTTGCTTCTATCTCGCTTACCAGATCTCTATGCTTGTGCTTCGCTTCATTCTGCGAGAGTCTATATATATGTGGATCGAAAGATTTTCCCAACTATATATAATACTCAACGGGCAATTTCTTCAAGAATTCATATAATTCTTCACTTAAGTAGTAAAAGCAAGCAGTGACGAATAACGATAGTGCAAAAGTAAGCAGTTTTACTAGGACAATTAGTAATCGATGAGACTTTCTTGAACTTGTTTCATATTATGGTTATCGCGTGGCGAGCAAAATGGAATGACGTAAGAATTTCGTCTACTTCACTCTACTGAATCGACGAATTGTGTTGGGTGGTTATGTTACCAAAGAAACTCCAACGACAAAGTTTCTTCCATAAGCAGCGAAGAACTGAGGACACAACTAGATTCTGAAGATACGTTTAGGGGCCAGAAAAACAATCGCCGCAGCAATTAAGTGAAACTGTTCTTTTTCTCTTTCTTTCTCTCTCTTCTACTTCCTAACGTCTCCATTTCATTGGAACTTTGATAAGTATGTCATTGTCCAAATTTCCCTTAGGTGTATAAGATACAATTAATTTATTGTGGTCGTGAATAATTCAAATGTCCAATATTAAGAGACGCAGTTCCAAGACTTTTTTACTCGCGTCATCTCATTTTAACAACTTTTAATATGTTACGATGTTCAGGGGCTATTAGAAGGATTCGAGGATCTGGTCGGTGCCTTATAACCTCGACCTCTTCTTCACCAGACAGACGGATCGCGGCTCGCCTGCGTAGCTGTTTGTGATACGAATTGTTTCTCGCTTTGGGCATCTATGAAAAAGTGTGTTTTTAGGAACTACTATTGCAGTAGTGATGAGTTCACTGGGAAGAGATTAATTTTTTGGGTGGGATGAACTCCACTTTTCAGTTGGCCTTTGTATTCTTTTTTTACCCTTATTGAAAAGTAAGGGTAAGTAAGGGGCAGGAAAATAAGAAAGAATTTATTAATTATTTAAATTAATAAATTCGTTCTCTTAAATAAAACAATTTTTTTATTTTTTGTTAAAATATTTAAGCAACTTTTTATATGTATATATATTTTTCAAAAGTAAGTTAAATGCAACTCTTTTAAGCGAGAGGCAGTTGAAAACTTTTTATTATAGGGATGGTTAACCACTTTCAAGTCAATTCTACTTTCAAGTAGAATTGCCGCGCAGTACTAATATTCTTTTTACATACCTTTTTCATGGTCATGGTGGGTTTATACCGTGAGGTTGTAAATAAAGGTAAATAAAGGCAGTAAATAAATTACTAAAAAAAAAATGCTTTATCAAGAGATGCGGTAGCGTCTCGAAACAAGTACATTTACCTCTACCATGCCGACCGATGCGAGACGTTCAAAGTTTCTTTTTCTACAAACATCGTGTTTTAAATTTCGACCCGTACACATCGTCATACAAACGAATTTCGAGTGTTATGCTTACATTGTGTGTTGCTGTTAGATGAATAGAATTAATTTCATTTTCGTCTCAAACTACAATTTTTGAGACTAAAAAGAATCCTGTTGCTATTGGGATATCGGAGAGATTTGATAATAACTATCTCGAAGTCGTCATCATTCTAATTTTTCCCTTCGCCGTCGTCGTTCGTCTCTGCCAATCATTGTGTTTTCGCACACTGCCAGTAACTGCGATGGCAGGATGCCAATCACTGCAAAAGCCGCGAGATGCCAGTCAGCGATCTTCAATCAGTCTGCTAGACGTGAGAAAGACGATATAGGACAGGCGGCACGCAATTAATGTGGCAGTCTGTTGGGGCTTTTCCTGGTTAATATTTTTATGATCCGGAATTTACATATATACAGTTGCTAGTAAGAGTTCGCGAATATTCAGAGTTTCAGCTAGAATAGCATTTTGGAGTGACATTAATGCAGCGAGCAGTGATGCAGTCGTATATTATTTGTATAGGTGAAGTGCTAGTTCTAAGGTCTAATTTTTTTTTTTGCAATAAAATTACTACATTATTTTCAATTTTATTTGTCTCCATATTGCAATATTTTTTTTTTAATGCAGGAGTGTTTAAATTATTTTTAATGTTATTATTATTATATTATTATTTTAATAAATTCCTCCAACCCATGAAGGGTGATCGGACTTGGCCGATGATCGGCTCAATCTCGGTGCCGAGATGGCCAACATTGGCATATGATATTGGCCCGATCATAGGTCCGAGTCTTGGATGGTAAGCCCGGCGCGATATTGGCAAACAATAGTTGGCCGAGTCTCGCATACGAGAAATTAATAAGAATGTTAATAAATAATAAATAAATATCGGTCTGCACAACATTTGATTGCTTTCTTATCATTCTGAATTACTTTATAATCATGTTTTTTTACCCTGATGGGTCAAATTTCGGAATATATTTTTTGGTCGGTGACAGGGTTTGAACCTGCGACTCTGCGATTTGTAATCCACGATCTTACTCACTCGGCTACGCTAGTGTTGAAATATACAGTTACATAATTTCTGTATTATTTGCACATCTTCTTATATACCATTCTGCGAACTATATTCGTTTATCACTCGCTCAGATTATCGGTGTAAATTCTACTTTCGAATATATTGATTCACACTTTCAATAATAATGTTAAAGACGCGACCAAACATTGGCTTTGAATGGGCAAATCAAACAATTGGCAAGTCAATACTCGGCCGTGCATTGGACTACTGTCGACAAGCCAACAATTGGCAGGTCAATACTTCGCAAAGCATTGGCCTAATATCGACAAGCCAACAATTGGCGGGTCAATACTTGGCCGAGCATTGCCCTAATATCGACAAGCCAACAATTGGCGGGTCAATACTTGGCCAAGCATTGGCCTAATATCGACAAATCAACAGTTGGCGAGTCAATACTTGGCCAAGCATTAGCCTAACGTTGCGAAGTCGATAATCGTCACCCCAACATTGACTCGAGTATTGGCCGTTTCAGCTTTATCGGCAAAACCTACATGGGAAATGACACAAAAACTTCTTTATATGAACATTTTTCACACATATAGACAGCATACCGCTAAAGTTTTTTTTATCCACTGTGCTTTTTGGGGCAGAATGCCACTCCCGTAAATGTACTTACCTCAATTTTTTACGTGAGGGTCTTTTTGGGGCTAGCAGATTGTGTCCGAACAACGAGCGTTTGGCCCGCGTCTTACATGCCCGACAATACGCACGGACGACTCTGAGAACGCCCAGCGCGCAACGCTACATCGCGGATATTCGAGTACTATGGGAGTTAAGTGGAAGGGTTCAATCTCGGGGCGCACCAGGCGTTTGTTCCGTGTAGCGCTTACAGAGCAGGTTTTCGGTGTTTAGTGTATGGTAAGTGTTAATTGTTATACATGACTTTTTAAATGAATGTGGGATTCTTTTCAATCCTTTTTTCTGTATTTATATGTTTCTATTCAGGCAGAGTATGATGATTTTGCTTATATTTTTTTACTTTTGTAGGCTTGAACGAAGAATCTTCGTTTTATCGTGGCACTTGCTCGCGGTGGATAATTTTGTTATTGTGGATAAGTTGCATTCACGCGGTCGCGTTTGTGCATACGCGTACTTTTTCATGTAAAACTCTACTGACACACATTCAATGATGTGTTCGAATGTAAATTTATTGACATACGGGATATGAATTGATTTATTGTTGATTTAAAGTACTCTCAAAGGATATTAATATTGGCGTCGAGATGCCATGTATAAAACACGTCCGAAGCGGGTCCAAAGACATCGGTGAAATCAGCGCGTAAATCGAATGAGCCGTACTCGATTTTATCGCTTGACGGGACGTCGCGACGCTTGGCGTCGGGATGCTGTGTAGTCTAAAATCTTTCTTATACATGTAGGATATGGTCAGCGACAACCGCATGTAAATCGGCTGAGCCGTTATCGATTTTTTCAATTGATGGGGCTTTACGACGCTTGGCGTCAGATCACCATAGTCTAAAACATATCCGACGCGGGTCTGAACACATTGGTGAAAACCACATGTGAATCGGTTGTTCCGTTCTCTAGTTTAGCGCGCACATACAGACAGATTTTGGATTTTATACATAGTAAAGGTGGAGATAGAGATTCTAACTGACACTATTCGTATATATACTCTTTTGTTGTTATTTGTTTCGCAAGGGAAACAACTGGAAGTGGGTTGAATAATTAAGACCACGAGTGCCTGCAACAAGGTGGAATATGATTCAGTACCTGAAAATATGCCGTTTGCGACCAAAGCGAGTGTTGTATTTTCAGTCGGTTGGAAAATGTATTCATTTATATTTTGAAATTTCCTGGAAATATTTCACTTTAAATAGTGGGTTGTCACGGGTATGTCGCACAAAAATGTTTGGCATACTGATGATTCCAAGTCCCCTACTGATTATTTTAAGTAATCTCAACACTTTTCGTAAAAAGCAAATAATTGTTTGTTCCATTGTTAACAAAAATGTTATTCCAATCAAATCAATCACGAATATTCCACTATGAATATCAATGATTTTGAACTGAACGGAGTCTCTTAAAATTTAACTATAAAGCATATTTCACTCGCAATCCATTATAATTGTGATAAGAAGCTTCGTAGTATTGATTGAGTTACGGAGAATATTCAATCGCCTCGCAAAGAGAATAAAAAAGGGTAAAAGAACGGAGACGTAAAAGGGTAGTAGAGAAAGGGAGAAAGAGAAAAGGTGGTCAATCTATGATATTCGCGAGTGGATTGCGAGAAGCGAAGTGAAATTTCCGAAGGAATACGGATAATAGAAGCAGCGGGTCTTCAATGGCAAATATTATGTTAAATCTCTCGTGAATGGGACAATAGTCGGGTCGGCCTATTATGAAAGGACTTAAATGCGGGCAACGGGGAATCGGGATATCGTATTAAAACCATATTGTTATAGCCGTAAGCCAGACGCTAGATTCTCTGTACTCAGCTTCGCGAAATGGACCGACTTGGAGAGGGGAGAAAGAGGCGAGAAGCGTGATGTGCGCACTTCTCTTGCTTGAACCCCATGGGAAATACTAATGTGCCCTCGCGATTACGATAGGTCCTTTCAACTTTCTCCTCTATCCCTGGTTTGTTGAAAATGCAACAGTTTGGTCTCATGGCTAGTATCGGTGTTACGTCCGCACGTAACCCACTACCTCTAGCTGAACTAAAATTAATATAAAACATTGCTAAAGTAATATTGCTCCTGTACGTTATACTCAAACCCATGTAACACGGGTAACCTAAGAATTCTGCTAATCACCTACTGCGCGTCAAATGTATATCGAAGGATCTTTACTTCAGCCGCACGACCCCGAACCGTGCACGTGCCACCACGTAGCTAGCACCCTCACTCATCGCCTGCTCCAGCCGCCTAACCCTTAAGGAGGCACGTATCCATATCTCGAATGTAAGTAATAAATTATCTTAGCCCGACATGTAATACCACTGTGAAGCTGTAGAAGTGCGTCCGAACATATCAATATCGTATGTACAATATTCATTAAGCCTGACATTTTATAGTAAACGCACCTCGACAAAGTGTTATCGTAGGTATCATGTAATACTCTCTTTCGACATTTCTTTAATCCCCTGTTCCAGGAATAATACTATCGTAAGGGTTTTCGTATGTAAACCGCATGTACCATCTCAAGAAATGTGTATAGTATATTTCCTGGGATATGACATCCCCACCACATAATTATACCGCGGATTTAGTACATAAGGGCGTGCATTTTCTGTAAGTACAGGGAGTTATTGTCCGAACATCGTCACGCTGCTACACTGCGTCTTCACCAGAGAGAGCAAGGATCTGCATCGAAAGTCTCTCCGATAGCCCTCTGCCCGGCTGAGACTTAAACAAATAAGTTAGTCTAGTATGACTGTTGTAATCAGTAACTGTATCAACGAGCATTCATCAATTTAAGTACAAAATGTGAGTAAAAGACAGTCTTCAATTATTTCTGCATGTAATTCTGGCGGTGTGACATTCTGAGTCGCCAATTCCCCATCAATCACACATCCTATCTACGGCAGTACTTGGCGAGGTCTCCGTCCCCGAGTAAAGGGCCAACGCCTTGACTCAAAAGAGAGATCACCGTTACGTTTCCGAAAGTACGAACCCTCAGTGAGTTCGTATGGACGTGACATCGGCAGCCAATGTCGTCTACAAAATGACCTACTCAATAGTACCAGCTTTTAAATAATACTCCCTCACTTACTTAAGGAGGCTTTAACAGTACAATCGCCTAATTTGAGTACCAAGATTTTGAGAATGGTTTGTAACCATTTGTTAAGGGAACCTGGTCTAAATGTAAGTTTATTTGCATTTGAGGATGTCTGCTTAAAGTACAGAAAAAAATGGTGACAATTAATTTTCACGAAAGTAGATTTGGATCAGTTTCTAAGCGATTTTGTAGAATTTGTAATATTAGTTCGGTCCTGGCGAATGAGTGTTTATCTTGGTCGTTTAATGTCGTTTTCTAACGTAACCGATTCTTTTGGTGAAATCAGGTCGAAAAAAATTATTTACTAAATTTCATTAAAAATCTGATTTAAGACTCCATATTTTATTATATGGATTTTTTTATATAACGTACAGTTTCTGCGATACGTTGCCTTAAAAAAAGTTAAGCACTTTTGAAAAAATGTTTTATATCAAAATTTAAAAAGAAAGCTCACAAAATATTCTCAAATAGTAGTCAAAATTCTAATTACAAGAAGCATCTTAGAGGGTCAAGAAAAAAATTGCCTGAATTTAAACAGAAACCCTCATATATACATAGAGTGTATCAACATATTGGAAAATGGAAATTTTTGAATAATGTTGGCACAAATAAGCAAACAGTTATGCAGTAATCAATACAATCTAACGTTACATATTAATAGCTAGTTAATTAACATAATATTATTCTGTGCAATGTTTACATTAGCATATTATTGAAACAAAATTATTGAAGTGATCTACAGTAATATAGGAACCAAAAGCCTGGTATTACAGTTTACGATGACGTACTATCCAACTGTGAGCATAACAGATCAGTTGATTGCCTGCAGGTGTCATTATGGACTTTATTATCCAACCGCAATGCACAACTATAATACATCCCCATGTGTAACGTTATTACACATGCATCCACTTCTATCTTAATCTACAAAAGATGTAGCTGATAAAAATGAAAAACACTCACAGTCAAGGACACGGACACTTTTACAAACACTCTTACCAGTTATTATTGTAGACTCTCGGTATCCTGAGGCAATAACCGGGTAATAATAACCTACAACAAAGTAATCCGTGCAAAAAGATCCGGGGAACGAAAAAAAAAAACTGAAAAAAAATCAGTGCAAAAATAACCCGAAAAAAAATCTACTCAATAAAAACCGGCAACAAAATAACTCGGAAAAAGATAACCTGTTAAAAAATAACTGCAACCAAAATACCCTAATAAAAACAACAATAATAAACACGAGGATAGGGGAAGCTTTGTTATCATGATTTTTTTTTCGAGATTTTAATGTTAGCATACTCAGAATCACCTAAATCGTTGAGAAAAATGGTCCAGAGATATGTCCGTGTGTGTGTGCGTGCGTGCGTAAACTAGCCTAACTTTCGTAAAAGTTCAACAATTTAGATTTATAGTTGCTCATAACTGAAAATAGGTTCAATGTTGGTTGGTATTGAATTTCGACGAAATCGGTAAAGCGGTTCAGATTTGATAGAATATTGAATTTTTCGACAAAAATAATTTTTTTACAGCTCTGCTATGTACCAAATTTGGTGATGATGGGTAAAGTCGTTCAGATTTTACGCCATTTTGAATTTTTTAAAAATTGTACATTTTCGCTCTAACATACGCAAAAGTTAAGCAGGTGATTCAAACCTTTGTACGTAATGAAACTATTATGCAATGGTATTTATTACTGCTTTTCGGAGCCACGCGTAACGTCGTTTGTTTTTTGTAGATTCTACATTTTTTATATTTAATGACCGTAAGTATCAAAATTCAACTATCCATAACTTTAGAACGGCACGACGGATATATATGGAATTTTGCACACAAGTAGAGTAGAAACGTATATTTAATTATTGTGATCTCATTTTGTATTGTTGCACCCGTAACAACCAAAAATATGGAGGTAACAAATTGGAAAAACCGTTAATTGACATTGAAAAAAGTTGCAAAGTAGAACTTTGCACATTGCTTCCTCATATAGAATTTGTTAAAATTATAAAAGTTGTAAAAAGAACTTTGAGTATTTTCATTTTTCACAAAGCTACCTCTATGAGGAAGCAAAAATTGATAAATAATCTTTCTCGTAGAAGTAGCTTCGTGAAAAATGGAAATGCTCAAAGTTCTTCTTTAGAATTTTGATGATTTGAACAAATTCCATATGAGGAAGCAGTGTGCAAAATACTACATTGCAACTTTTTTTGATTATCTAATGGCGGTTATTTCCAGTTTTTTTTTCATTGATCCCAGAAAATTAGTAGTCATTTTTGCCATTACTTTGCTTATTGTCAGCTGTAACATTTCACGTGTTTGTGTAATTCATTTTTTTCCAAGCAAGATTTTTTTCGTTTTTGATTATATAATGGCGATTATCATTACGTTTTTTTTCGATGATTCTGAAATATTAGCAGTTATTTTCGTATTTTTTTTGCGTAGAGTCAACTGTATCTTATACCTGTTCACGTAAAAAAATAAATTTCCAAAGCACTTTTTCCAGTTTCTGATTATCTATTAATGGTTATTTTTTTGTTCTCGTTTTGTTAATCTTATAGAATTTTCTGTCACGAGTACGCTGCACGAGTAAGTCACCGACAACCGAGCTAGAAATTTGCGGTGTCGTCTCGCGCTGCGCCACCCGCAACCGGCGAGCTATGCGCTCACCTGTTGTATATTCAATTACAGTTGAATATGATTCTTAACTATGACGTTTGACACCGAAAAAGCGATATCTGCCATATTAAAGGCAATTAAACACATAGATGAGTTAGCGACGGATCATGCAGTCCACAAGTATACTTCAAAAAGTTCTACTGCACACGATTTTAAGGAAACCTCAAAACCTGATTTTTAATGGCTTTAGAAAAGGCAGCGTGACACCAACTCCCGCGACGTTTCGCTTATTGTAACCAGCCGCATTGTCAATGCCGGTTTAAATTTGTCGGAATACAACGACTCATGCGTACGTTAATAAAAATTTTCGCGCCAAAGAAGCAGACTTCAAACCACACGATATCGCTGTACTATCAATTGCGGGGTGCAGAAAGGCAAGAAATAGAAGCGAAACTTCGTCATGAGTTACCGAGCACAATTCACGCTGAAAGTTACAATGACATGGATGAAGATTTGGCAGTGTCAGATGAAAACTATGCGTTTACGCGATCGTAGATGGTGAATAAAAAATCACGTTCCGAAGAAATGTGCAAAAACGATGGAGATCCAGATGACAGATTGGATATTATTCGCCGAATGTCAGAGTCTCCTTCACACGAACACGAATTCACTAGACGGTTTGTGACGCCATTCAGTGTATGCCTAGGTCGCCAGGAGCAGGTACAATTTTTTAAATCCGGGTCCATCATACGCAAACCGTACAAAGATTCGTGACAAATATACCTATACTCAGGATCGGTACGTTATCGGATTGAAATTGTTTCACAGTTTGTGATGGACTCAGAGTCCGACATCACTTCTCAAGCAGTTCAGAGTATAGCCCTTCAGAACTTAGTCGTGGACCGGAATCAATGCAATTGGCCGGACATAATGACTGCTTGGAACGGTACGCGTGTTCCTGAATCATTACAATTGTAAAGTAAGATTATTGTCCTCTTTGACAGTAAAAATGATTTAAATTACAAAAACTAAAGTACTTATAAAGTTTTTAATGTACTGCAAATTGATTTTACCTCACACTTGTGTATCAAATTCACAATATAATATCGTTTTTGCATAAAAACTTCCAGCACCGCGGCACATTAAATGCAATTTTCCTTACAGTGGAGAGGTAGTGGCAAAGATAGAAAAAAGATTTTAAAAAATAGGGAAATGAAAATTCATTGGAGAGATCAATATTTTTTTACTGCCATTGTCCAGGTTTCATAGAAAAATGTTTAGTTGCAAAAAAAAAAGTAATAAAATAATACAAGCTCAACTATAGATAAGCGCGCGGAGCGCGCGTATGAGCGGGTTGGTGACGAAAAAGAGTTGCGATCAAATTAATTTGTGTATGAGCTGTCCGAGCAAAAGATATTCGAGCATAGATGAAGTTGCAAACTCCGAAACCCATCCGGATTCGGCGGAAAGTGACGAGAACTGCGCTAAAAACTTATTCAAAAATACTCTCTGGGAAGACGGCGATACTCCAAATTCAACGGCTATCTATGCCTCAGGATCTTTTTGCAAGGAATTCAAGACACTTTTCAAATATTCCAAAATTCGTGGCAACAATACAAAGTCTTACAATAATTCCTACAGTGCCGAGGTATTCAGTGACTATTATCTTGTGAAACGAATGGTACCATTTGCACTCTTCTGAAGCAGTCTTCGCGAGTTATCAGTTGACCACCATACAAATGTGACTGCGGAAAACTATTTCAAACTGGTGAAATAATCGATTTGTGAAGTTCGTATTCATGCAAAAGCTGGTCAAGTTATAGATAACATTTACGAACGCACTAAGGTTGCCATGAAAGAGTTGCGTCTGAAAAAACCCATGTAGCTCCCCATGTAAAATCGTTTGGAAGAACGTAAACACTTTATACGAAGATAAATTGTTGCGTGCTTCATTGTTCCGGAAGTCTGGTCACACACGACGTGCTATCCGATTCACGTTCCGCTTGCGATATCGATCGAAAAAGATTCAAAGAAGATAGTACTTCCGAAAGCATTACGTCCTTGAACAATAAAGTGACACGAGTACGAAGCAAGCACGAGCCAGACAACATGAAAGCGGAAGAATTAGAAGTAACGGAAACGCATTATGAAATCGACCTGAAAATATCAAAGTCGGTGTACAATTAAGAAAACTGTAGAAACTAAAGTGGCGAACGATGAACTTGAGAGGTCTTCGAAACCGCAGAATGCAGAAAATGATATTTTCGCAATGCGTTGCGTTCTTCGCTTTAACGCAACGTTGCCAATCGAAATTATTAACACGTCATCAACCGTCCACGCGATTACTTTGTAGGTATAGTGCCGAAGAGCCCAAGAGATCCGCATAATTATAGATACCTTCGACAGGAGGACTGTAATACGCTTTTTAGCGAGGTATGGCTAACTATTAAAATAATGAATTCTTTAAACGGAGACCGTTTCGCGTATCTCGAAGAAGAGCTTGCTACGAAATTTCTTGTCGATGAATGGAACGAATTGAGTCCCAACTTTGTTAATAGGTGGGAAAGAGTGGAGGGAAGTAGACGGCACCGTACTTCCTCTTAAAGTGAATGGAAGCCACTTCATTTTAATGTACGTCGATGTTACAAAGAGGATTATATACACTCGGCTTCCAAAAAGGGTTCAAAAGAGTGTTATACAACGCGTCACGAGGACTTGTCTCGAATTTGGCAAACCGTTTTCCACGAAAATTTTAATGATAAAATAAAATCTTACAACTACCCGTACCGTGCTAATGGATACAACTGCGGTATCTTCGTCATCCGCTACATCAGCGAAATAATATTTCATGTTAAGTTAACGATAAAACCGGCTGATCCAGATGAGGCACCGTTACAATTGCAACGCGTTTGCGTAAGTGAATTACTTCAAACATCCGAGCGATATTTGAGATGCGGTTGTATTGAAACAGAATACATGGGTTGGCTGCGTTCATTGTCGAAAATGGACGTATATACCGTGTTTGCACCACCTCAAGAAAGAGCACGACGAGATAAGCGATTCATTTTTTTATTTACGACAGCGATCTCTATGCGTATTGGATAAATCAGGTGTAGGCGGACAATATCAATGTGAGATCGATTGCTCATAATGTCATACAAATTCACAAAAAACATCCAATAGAAAAAAATATTGTGACGTAAAAAAAATTAATGTCATAAGCAGGGGTAAAAACACAAAAACGGGTATTTTGGTTGCGGTTATTCTTTAGCAGGTTATTTTGCCCCAAGTTGTTATTTTTCAAGTTATTTAGTCGACAAATCTAGAATAATGCTATACTAATTAAGTAACAGTTAGTATGTAATAATGAAATGCGTCGATTGTTATATAACTGTTTGCACATTTATTTCTGCCGGGAAGGTTGTATAAGTGAATCCGAGAGTGTATCTGTGAGTGTCTGTAAGAGTATCCAGATTCCCAAGCGATGTCAAAATAAATGAGCCTAAAGTTATATAACCAATCGACACATTTCATTGTTACATATACTAACTACTACTTAATTAGCATAGCATTATTCTGTTCTGCAATTTATGCAGAACAACCTCGTGTATATTTAATCATATTTGCGTTATCATATCGAAACAAAATTATTGAATTGTCTTACATATGCAAATATCCAATACATCCCAACCAATGCCCCGATTATTTTGCTATACGATGTGCTATCCACAACTTTGCCCACAACAGATTGCTTGATTGCCAGCAGATGGCATCATATGCCCGACGTCAGATACCCCACGACAAACATGACATTGCCGGACTTTATTATCCAATCGCAATACACCACTATAATATATGTTTCCCTGCTTAACGTTTCCATTTCATTCACCTGCATCTAAATCTACGAGAGTTGTAGCTGACAAACATATATGAAAGTGATGGTCTGTGTACTCGATCGTAGAGCGAAATACGTGGTGTGTCCGACGGAGCGACGTATTCCCCAAGTGCTGTTGAATCGTACATTCGTGCATGTATGTCCGCTGGACTACGAGGATATGCTATACCAAGCTACATATACGGAGCACCTGGTGCGCCGCAGGTAAAATAGTAAACGGGGAAAATACGGCAGCAACAATTCGCGATAGCGGCGGAGAGTGTTGGCCAGCTGTAACATCCAGGAGAACCCAGTGTAGGACTTGCCTCTTAAGTTGCACAGTGCGACGTACGTGCGACTTCGTGCAATGGCTATAGCGTGCAATGGGCTCTCTAACGTCAGCGAGAAGTGGAACCGGAGATAGTCCAGGTTTCACATATGTGTACCTTTCTCCCGTGGGACTTGCGTCACGTAAGGAAACATACACATGTGTATATATAGCTATGTAGTTACACGTGCTGCACGATGTACAGCTATAGCTATGTTACGAGGATGGGAAAGCGTCGTGAATAATCGAACGGAAGGCCATGGCACCAACCAGGATAGTCCAGAGGGTCCGGAGACATGTACGTGTGGAAGGTGAAAGCAGGAGAGGAAAAAAAAATTCAGGACGGACGAAAGAACGACAAGACGGAAAAAGAGCAAACAGGGAGAGGAACGGCATTTGGGAATAGTAGCGGGAAATCTCTCTTGAAGTTGATCACCGGGTGCCCAGTAGATGGTCGACTCTTGTCTCCCATACAATCTCGACTGATTCTGGAGTAGAACCACTCGATGAATAATATAAAAAAAACAAATAGTGGCTAAGGTCTCGAAGAAAATGTTCTCGTCGAAGAGAATCACGGGACGAATATCAAGTGTGCTTTTGGAACATTTTTCATGCATTCAGTTTTACTGGGTGTGTAAGGGTTGTTTTTTTTTTTGTGGAATGTATTTAAATTAACGAAATGTAAATTTATTTCTCAATCATAGTACCATTTTGTGTGAAAGAAGTAGCGAAATATAAAAGAAATAGAATGTTGTATAAACAGCATTTTGTTGATAACACGGTCGGTATTAAATTTACAATTCCTTGAGTTAAAGATTACAATTTCTTGAGGTAATTGAAATTTTTCGCGTAAATTACAATTAATTATAGTAATTGTAATTGTTTTTTTACAATTACAATTACTTTAACTCATATGTATATATAATAATCATTTAAACAATTAATACCGACAAATTGAGTATACTAATCGATTTGTTAAACTCGATTAACGGCATAAATCCAAGTTGATAAAACTCCGAGGGTAGTATAAAATAGTAGTTGTTTAGACAATGTAATTAACTAATATAAAACGGGAAAGGTTTTTAACGATAAATTATTACAATCGATCAATTTTTAATGAAATTCAACGAGTCGATCTCGAAATATTGCCATGAATGCATATTAATTGATGATGATTGTTTGAACCATTCATATCAACAAATGAATTGTATAAATCGAGGTATTAGGCTCGATTAACAATGGACACCAAATTGGGTACAATTGTGTCCTCACGAAAAAAAAATTGTTGAAACAATTGAATTAAAAAATTAACGTACGTAAACTTTTTGAGGTAAAAAATTAGGTCAATTATTACGAATTAGTAATATAGTAAATGCAATGAGACCGAAGTTTAAACGGACCATTTGTATTAGTGTAGATTATACTAAACATAGCAGAAAGATTTTCTGAGAGCGATATGTAGCGCTAAACTTTTTTCCCCTCTATTCTATTGTATCGATTATTAGTAGCAAGAAACAAAAGCTATTCTTGCGATATCTAATTACAAATGGATTACAGAATTTAAGTATCTATTATTAAGCGATATACCTGAAACATAAACGGTAACTTAGTTTTGTATAGAGTGCAAATAATAACAGTAACTATAGTAAGTTTGTTAAAAAAATGACGTAAAGCATTGTTAGCCGCTAAGAGCTCACTCTTATCGACAGGGCTGCATGGAAACCTAGTTCGAACTCTTTAAAACAAATACCAAAAACAAAAGTCAAGATCCAATTAAATATAAATCTTAAGTTCGAGCTTAAAATTCGACTTATTTAGTAATATTGCCGAATAATCTCGATTGTAAAAATTGGGATACAAGAATTTTTTCTAGCATTAGGGGCTTCGCCACCAGACGTTCTTCGCGCGCCAATGATAACTTCTTCTTTATATATACATATATTTATGGTTGTATCAACTGCTAATGGTTATTAGCGACCTTAATAGAGACCTAAACACAATTTTACAAAGAGATTACATGTATTACAGTTTGTCGAAAATATTAATTTGTGTACAAAATTCTACGGTTTTCAAGAAGGTCTGGTTATCGTTCAGACAGTTCTTCAAGGTTCCAGGCATCTTGAGATTCACTCGTAAGCTTCGGTGGTCTGGACAGACGACCGTTAAATGTTCGATTGTTGCTGAGATATTGCATTTAGCGCACAGTGGTTTTCCAGAGCGACTGAATAAGTAGCAATGTGTAAGTTTAGAATGGCCAATTCTCAGTCTGGTTAATGTTGTTTGCTCCTTTCGATTTGTCCTACCCAACGGATTCTCCCAGATATCATCCCTTACCGAATGTAGATTTGTTCTGTCCATTGATATCCAGGCTTCATTCCATTTGGTGAGTATAACCGTAGAAACTGACCTCTTGTATTCTTGATATGAGATTGGTATAGAAAGGGTGCAATCTAATCCCTCAGTTAGAGCTCTTTTTGAACGATAATTGGCGTGCCACGGTAATTGCAAATTTTCCTTTCGGATTTTGTAAATTTGTTCTTTTTGTTAGGGGAGGTCTCATGGGGACATCGAAATATCGGGGCCTGGAAGAGGGCATCAGGGGTCCCTAAAAAAGTCCCAATTCTAAGTCCCAATTAGAAAAATCAAGACCGGGGTGTGTCATTTGACCACGGCCATTTCGATTGTCCTACACGGCGGCGGGGGCGTAATATTTTTATAATATAGAGAAATTAGTGTGACAACCAGGCACCATTATAAATGCAGCAGTGGAAGCTGATATAATAAACGCTTCTCTTAAGATCCATCTTAAGATCGTGTTTATACTTTTAAATTCTACACGTTTCTTCTGTGACATACACTACATGTTTCTCTCTGTTTTCATCAGGATGATAAGAAAAAAATAATGAACGTTCGCTGACATGACATTACGAGTAAGCAAAACAAATTAGACTTAATTGCAATTAAAACGAAATACTCCAAGACGCGAAATAACTGTGAATAGACGTACGCCTACCTAACTAAGTTCATTAAGCTATCCCCGCCTGGCACATAGCATGAGATAACTGCAGTGCATGCAATGTTACCTGCGCATTGCAGAAGAAGATCACTTTCTGCCTGGAAACGACGCTTTCAAGAGTCAGAGCGGAACCGAGCGATGCATCAGAGTCCTGCAAGTTGGAGGAGACTTGCGCTGTGTTCAACCTACTCGTGAACTCATTTGCAATTCGTAAGAGAGGGTGGAAAAGAGATGGATGGTGTATGTGTACGCGTGTGTGTGTGTGAGGGAAAAAATAGGCAATGAAGAAAGAAATGTGTCGAAGAGTGGAAAGTCATGCCGTCAGGGAGCGTGGCTTCGACAGATAGTCTTTAATGAGTATCTAATAATCATTAGCCAGGACGGTGGCCTTAACGAGTGAACCGTTCGTGGAAAAGGAGACGGCAATTAATATCCTCCTGTTACCAGGGATGTTGGTTGGTATCTTGTGGGTTTCCATTTTTTTTGTCCCACTTTTTATACAGCCTCCGTGTTATAATGCAGTAACCATGCTCGAAACTCTGTACTCGGGATGCGTCTCATGAAGTAGAACACGAGTGGTTATATCCAGGAACTAATAATGTCGTTTAGTTTATTATTATCTGAAACTAATTGGGCTGATAATAACAGCATGATGTCGCGGAGGTTAGTAGTTGTTCGGACCTTAATAGAGCAGAGCGTGGTCGCATGGGAAACTCTTCCCATCATCATATATATAGGTTTTTGTTATAAAGGCTCTCGAAATGGTTGGAACGAAGTATCGCACGAACTGACACTTTTAGTTACTGTTCGTGTGGAGAAAGGTGTGAAGAGTGTTGAAAAAGTGTCGTTCATAGTTCACCAGGGTTACATATGGGGCATTCCATATCGATTCGACCTGGGTCAGACCCTCAATCTCTCGGATTTGATCCACATTTTTTTATGTTACTACTCCAAGTTTGAGAGACAACCTGAATTTCTATTAGATATTTTTTAAAATATTTAATATAATTATGATTACTTAAAACCAACATATTGTTAGCTAGAATTTAAAAATCTGAAAAAATTCTCAAAAGAGAATTGGTAGTTTGACCCAAAGTGGACCGGACCTCGATTATTTTTTTGCGAATTTTTTTTTTAAAAGTAAATTGCAAAAAAGTTAGTTGCATATAAAAATAATTTCACTGCAGGCTGTTGCATGAACATTTTTATATATGTTGGGCTTCGGAGAATTTTTTCAGATTTTTAAATCTAATACAAATTCTGGTTGCCTCACAGAGTTGGAGCAATAAGATGAAAAAATGTGGATCAAATGCGGGAGGTTGAAGGTCTGACCCAGGTCAAATTGGTATGGAACGCCCAATATATAGGATATTCCGAGCCAAATCGACAGGTTCGTGATTTGCGTTTTTTTTGCTTTTGTTTCCTCATAGAAGAAACTTTGTTTTCGTGAAATTTTTTTTTTTTCGAGATTTCAATGTCGAGACACTCAGAATGCTCCAAAACGTCGAGACAAGTGGTTTGGAAAAAATGTCTTGCCGGAATTCAAAATTGAAACCTACATATCTCAAGAACGGCTTTAACAATCGGGCTGAAATATGGCACACAGGTGGGGGAGGTAGGCACCTTTGTTTCTAATAATGTTCAAAAAAATTAAAAAAATTTTCAAATTTTATGTAACTTTGCAATTTTCGAGCAATGTCTGTACGCGCTCTAACTGCTGCACATTTTTAGCTATCGAGACAAATATTTTTTTTTAATAAATAAAGCTATGTTAAAGAAGGATCGGCATTGAATTTGGATTAAATCAAGAAATAGGTACGGTTTTGATGAAATTTTGAATTTACAAAAAAAAGTGTTGTTTATGAGTCACTAGCGGGCATTCTAGGTTAAATTGACAGAGTTGTGATGACCGATTTTTTTTTTTTAATATGTTGTCGAACTTTTTAAATGCAGGTTTAAGGGTGTTTTTATGCTGAAGGATCCTGATGGTCGTTGACTGATTTTTACGAAATGAAATTAAGTGCGAAAAATTGGCTTTTTATTATGGCGTATATGACTGAATTTGTGATTTCTATTTATAGATCATAAATTCATACACATTCTTAAGTTCGATATGTTTTCGTATCTACGGAGCAGAATTTACATTTTTGATTATGCAATAGTCGCTAGAGCTTTTTTAAAAAGATATTTCCGAAAATTGGTTATATTAGGTTCTAATCACCGAAAATGTTAATTACTGAAAAATAAACTGCGTCATCAATGTTTTTAGTAGTTCTACAGTAAATTTTTTAACGAAAAAAAAAACATTTTTTTGAATATATTCCGGAGACGAGCATAAAATAGGATAGCAGCAAAAAGTCTTGAAATATTAAAGATGTGGAGTTCTCCAATTTTCAAGTTTCTACATTTTTTATCTTCTATATCCCTGTATTCGTTTGTCAATATAAACAAGGCTGTAGAGGTTGAATAAATATCAATTGAAAATACATCCTGAATATATGTGATATATTTTTTTGTAAATTTACAATTTTTTTTGACGACAGATATATTCCTTTCCTTTCACGCAATACTAAAATAATTTAAAAATTTCAATTTACTTTCATGTTTATTAAAAAATAGGTTTTTCAAATTTTAAAAATGTTTGGAAATTTAAAAATTCACTATTTATTCAGTGTGTCATGTACGTTTTGTACCAAGTAACAAGAAGATACAGCTTTTCATAAAGAAAAGGATTGTAAATAAAAAGTTGGAAATATTGAAACTAAAAAATATATATATATATCATGGACAACGGAAAAAAAAATTTTCAAACGATATTTTTTTCCAGTCAAAAAAGTGCGTAAGCTAGTAAATCAAGAAAAGCCACTATCTATTCTGAGTATTTTAATTTTTTACTGCTATTCTACTTTCACGCTAGTTTTCGGAGTAATATATTTAAGCAAATGATTTTCTAATCAATAATTTCCTGTAAAAAAGATGTACAAATATTATTGACGTATTCGTATTTAATAACCTTTTTTGATAATGATGATGAAAATAATTTCGTTTAAATCAAAAAACTTATTGAGTGTTTTTTTTTACTAAAAGGATGAAAAAGAATACTTAAGTTCCTGTAATTTTTATTTGAAATTTAGCATATATTGTCGTTTCGAAGTTATAATAAAAAAAGGAATTAAAAAAGCAGAGAAAAAAGATAAATGACAAAAAGTAGCTGTTAGAATTTTTATAAGAATCGAGAGGGCCGTTGCCTTTGTTTGCGGGAGGGAATAAATTACGGAGCTTATATATAATTACGGGCTTTATCCAATTTCTGACTGCTGGCACATCTCTCCTTAAGCTCTCCTTGCCGTTCTTCTCAACATCCGTCTCTTGCGCGTACAACCCGTCGTAGCAGTTGGGAACTTGGCCCAAAGTCGCCAGAGGCTGTAGCATACTACCGCCCGACTGCCAAAGTCTCCCCAGCTAATTAGTACACAGCGTCACGCGGTTTACTCCCAGGCGCCGGCGACATAACCTGTGCCCTGGTACAAGGAGCCCAGGAGACGTCAGACGGAACAAGTGAGAACAAGAAGAAGGATGAGGGGATCTTGGTTGCCTTGTAACGCATACGACAGCGGAATGGGTGACACCGACTATTATACGATGAGGTAATGCCACCGTTGTAACGGTAACGTGTCACACGTTTCCTTTTTCCTATAACTATTCAACTTCGGCACTGACATCAAAATAAACCCATTGCAAATGTACGATATAAAAAGGGGTGGTGTGTTTCCGTGGACAGTCATACAGGCAATCACAAACATTCACCGAAACTCATATAGACAATCACATAAACACTCACACAGACACACACGGACACATAAAGACACTCCAATCACCTACAGTTGTGGGGAGTCTTTTGAGGTACTTAGAAAAATTGGAGCTAAGAATCGGGGCTTGAGAAGGGGGGTGAAGAGGGTGCAAAGCATCTGAGCCCAAATGAAACAGTCACCTGGTATTTTATATTACTTGTTTCTAAATTCAACGTGTTGACATTATTTTATTTGCATCGAGATAAGCTTTGCTGGAATTGAAAAAAATAAATTATGATTTTTATTTGGTATCCTTCAGGTACTTTTCGCAAACCTTAAAACATTTTTTCTAATTGTCTTTTCTCGACGTTTTGGACCATTCTGAATGTCCTGAAATATAAAAATCTCAAAAATAATTTTTATCATGAAAACAAAGCCAAATGATTTTAGATTTTTTAATCTTATACTTTTTCCAATTAAATACCGTCCTTTATTTCGAACGATTTTTCGAACGTACAAAAACAAAAATTCTAACATAAAGTGTGGGTCTTTGAATGTGTTTTCTAATAAACAAAAATTATTCACAGCTACCCAGAGTCAATTTCATGTAGTTTTAGGAGGAATAAAGCAATACGTTTCTCTTTTTGGTCGCAGGAAACATCGTAATTTTGTTTACGATTTGGCTGGTAATTTTGTTATTGTGTATAGAAACGACAAAACAAAATTTGCACCGTGATTAATTCATATCTTCTATAGGTTTGATCGCATCAATCGAAAAAAAATATAATCGATCTGGTAATAATGAATATAAAAATTGCTCTCTGCGTCGAACAAAAGACTGTCAAGACATCTTATCGAAAAGTTTCTTATTTTTATCTCAAACCCCATTACGTTTATTTATTTTTTTTACATTTATTTTTGCATTCTATTAAACATTTCTTACATTTTCATTTTTTATTTTTTTTCTGTCATCATTTGCATTAATTACTTTCTTTTAATATGTACAATAGATTCTAATAAAATGTTGAATTTTATTGCACATTTTAATTGTTCTATATTCTACATGTATTTTTTCAGATCAATATTAATAGCTATAGCTAAAAATTTTAACATTTAAAAAAAAAGAAAAGAAAATTTCATTTTTTTCGGGAAAAAAATTATTTTCGATATCAGAATGTGGTAGAGTATATTTTAAATTGACATTAAAGATTTAAAGTGTGTTTTAAACATTCTTCCATAATGTTAAATCGTTTCTAATTCTTTTTTTTTTTTTTGAAGGCTGAGTTTTCTCATAATTGTTGTAAACAGATCATTTATGTGCATTTATCTCAAGTTAATAATTGTTTTCTCTTTCCGTTTGTTGCGAGAGTTTATCGAAGCGCGAGTTTGCCCATTGTGACCATTGTGTCATGCGCGCTGTGATCGATCGTCGCTGTCGTCAGACAAACTGGAACTGGAACCAACTTTACGCGTTGAAACTTTTTGTTGATGTCAAATGTCAAAACTGGCACGAAGAGATCCGGGCGGTTAAGCGCCCACGTCCCCCCTCCCCCCCTCGTTTAAGCCCCACGTCCATTTAGTTATATACCGTTACTGATAAATAACTGTATAAAGCCATTAATTATTTCTCGGTAATATCATGAATCAAAATATTGCTCTTTGCATCACTTCAACAAAAGCACCACAACCAAACTAACCTCGTACAAGATTTAACATTTTTTTAAAAACCATGTATTCTCATATGTGTATAATATTAATTCTTCATATAACGCATAATTTAATTTAAATATATCATATATTATTTGGCGAATTGTAAAGAGCATTCAATAATTAAATAATTATGCATAGCTGTCTCATGTAGCCGAAAGCGAATGTAAAACGACCAAATGAAAAATGATTAGTCCCCCACTGCGTGGCCTACGCCAGTTATTTCGCAATTGCGGGAAAATTAATAAATTCACTGGTGGATCGGTTGCGAAAGTCCGTATTTGTGTGTAGTAGACCAATGTCAATGTTGTGAAACATGCGCAGGATATTCGTCTACATATATGTGCCCTACATAGAACGAACGATTACAATTTATTGTGAAAACCAACATGTGAAAGAATGCATATTATTATTTTGCCTAAATTAATTTCAGTGGCCTGTTATAAAGTACATTTGTATTGTTTTACTTAAAACAATTTTGCTTTCCATAAAAGCCGTGTATTCAACAATTATCATTCATTGACAAAAACGACATTTAAAAACTTTCATGTTATTATTTTACTAAAAATTCATTATAAAGGCTTATTATAAAATCATTCTCTATTTATCGTAATTTTCTTTTCGTTTGTATTTATTGTATGTGTCCGACGACCAATTGCGATTGACAAAGCTAATATTCTAAATCCTACATATTATTATTTTACCGGAAGTCATTGTGGTAAGATTGTTTTTAAATCATTTTGTATCAATTGAAAAATTACCAAAAATTGACAAAAACCATCATTCCCAAAGCCTACATATTATTATTTTACCAAAATTAATTATAGAGGTTCATTATTATTATAAATGTCTTCTGTATCATCAATTGTATTTTCTTCTCTTTCCCCTTTATATTTATTTCATGTGTCCAACGATCGATAACCATACATTAACAAATTCAACATTTAAAAGCCTGCTAGACATTGTTATGTTACCAAAATTCATTATAGAGCTTTATTATAATTACAAAATACTTCCGTATCATCAACTGTGTTTTCTTCTCTTTTCCCTTTATATTTATTTCATGTGTCCAACGATCAATCACCATTCATTGCCAAATATAATATTTAAAAGTCTACAAGATATTATTATTTCACCAAAATTCATTGTAGATCATTCCTATTAAATCCTTCTGCATCGTTCAATTCTTTTTTAATTTCTTTGAAAGTAATACCGAGGGATAATCGCCAGTTGCACAAACGGTATGGAGCGTAAATGTAGCATACAGGTCACTTTTATATTCCCTCTCTATATGCCGCCAACTGTATGTACACCTTTCTGCATTGCAATTTTGCAAGATGAGCGAGTCGATACGTTCGCTGAATGGGCTGGAATGGAATAGCTGCTTTGCAGTAAAACGAGCGCACCTATTCGATTCCCCACCATTTTACTTCTCGACGATCCTCGCTCCCTTGGCCTATACACCAATCCCCATTTCTGTTAAGAGGGTAGCGATTCCTCGATTTTCCATAACGATTTCCATACAGAAAGGAAACGCTTGGTGGAATATGCACGTACGGATGTTCTTTTGACCCGTGCTATTGTTCGATTTTACAGAGTGCTCGATCCAACCGAAATATCTTCATCACAATATCATACATGTATATTAAGGTATTTATGGAGAAATATATATTTTTTAACGCTACTCCCTAATCTTGTTGGTTTCAACCTTGAATTTAATTTCGACATTAGTTTCTATTAGGCGCATTACGATTAATAAAAAGTGTTCACGAAAATGAGTTAACGCAGCATCTGAAATCTCTAAGCAACGAAATTTTAGGGAACAAAAACTTTAATTTCTTCGTCATTAAATAAAAATTCTGTTTCAGTTATTTCAAAATTGCGATCCAAAGTATAAAACTTTTCATATATCTTTTTTATTATCTTGCATTATTTACACAGTTTTCTCAATTAGAAAGCTAAAAATGATGACAATATTTTCGCATAGAGTTTGAAAAATACACATATTAAATGGAAACATCTTTATTATAAGAGCACACAGTTAACTTTTATTCCGAATCCTTTGACTGCACTGCATAAATTAAATTTCCAACAACCACAATTATCCCGATTTTATTTTACATTTAGACCAGACATTCACATGTCAAACATTCACTCCTCACCGGGTTTAATTTAAAGTTTTACGTAAACGAAGTTAACGAGTAGTATCTGAAAAACATTAAAGCAACGAAAATTCAGAAAACTAAAACTTTTATTTCATGACCATTCAATTTCCACAAAACTCAGTTTCAACTGTTTTTTAAAACACCGAATCAAAGTTAAAGTTTTCACATATAAGGTATTCCGCACAAAGCCATCCCTATTTTGTCATGTCAAAACCAAACTTGAAATTTGAAATCTCTTTATTCTTCCCAAAAATGTATGAAAGTTATTCTGCGCAGTTATGAACATTTTTGAGTAAGTACTACATATAAATATATACATTTTTTGTTTGAATATTTTATTCGTACAATGTATCGTTTTTGTATATATGGCGAATCGAAAAAAGCCGCTAAAATAAAAAATCGGTGTTTAATTATTGGTGAAATATAATATAAAATATACTAAAATAATTCGAAAATATTCTTAATACCACCCTCCACCTTCACATAAATTATAAACTTTTTTCGTCACATCCTGAAGCAGGGTTGGTCGATATTGTGCGGGATGCCTCTTTCTTATTGTTTTCGATTATTCGCACACCTTTCTCAATTAGAGAATCAAAATTAACCAATGTCCGCACAGAGGTGAAAAAATAAAAAATAATGAGGAACGGAACTTTATTATAAGAATGCAGTCATCATTCATCTCATTTGTTTTGGCTACCACCGCTTAGCTTAAATTTCCAGCAACCACCATTTTTCCTGATTTGATTTTACCTTCAAACCAGAAATTCACCAGGATTTTTTAATATATGTTTTAAACTCTGTCGGGTTTAATTTAATGTTTTACGAAAACCAAGTTAACGTAGTAATATATTTTTAGCTGGGATTCTACATATATGTTCGTGTTTCGCGACCCGTAACTAACGCGACGTGTGCAACTCATCATTATTCCACACGCGTCGAGTCACCAAAATTCCATTCCTGCGCCTCTCTATCTCCCCCCATCTCCCTCCCGCAACCCTACACAGGAGATTCACGTGCTGATGGAATTTTCGACAAATATAGACACTGCACTCTCGGTACTGAAACGGGTTACAGGAATGCGAGTATTACGAGGATGAAGGACATGGCTATGTATTTTTGTAGGATATTGCGAGAAAGAGAGACACGTCTCTCGGACATTGCTGTTGACTGTCCGATAGTGCCCTCTTGCTGTTCACCATTGGGAGACACCGTCATTCTTGGGTTACCAGACATACAAGCTGCTCGCTGTACTTAGGAAACGACTAGAAGGACACTGAGTTGAACGAAATTGCTTTTCAATGACTATACCAGACCAGCTGTACCCATAAGTGCGGAAGAGAGCACGACGAGAGGAGAAGGAGAACGGACTGAAAGAGAAAAAAGATGAAAACTACGGACAAGAAGCAAAGTTGCAGTGGTGACTTTATTGGACGGGTGCGGTCATGGTTTCATCGGTGAGAAAAAGAGACGGAGACGTAAAAACCTTCATAACCCTACGAAAGCTAAGGAAATTCAAGCCGAAGGGATAAGACTACTATAAGTAAACTATATATAGGCGACTGGGGTATAATGAACCACTTGTTTTTAAAGCTAGCTATACTTTTTACTAAAAAACTAAATTAAAATAGTTTTTGGTATCCAAGCAATCTAGTAAGCCCGCGGCAGGATAGAAATACCGGTTTTTGCCATCTTCAATACTTTGGTAGGTTTTTTGTGGATACAAGAGCTTTTTGAATGTACGCAATTGGAATTTTTCAAAGGGTCGTACATTTTAGAAATGTTTATAGTTGTATTAACATCAATTTCTCGTAATTACAAAAAATACTGTACGAAAAAAAGAAGGTTCATCATTCATTTTATCACATTCTCTACTTCTTATGTAAATTGGTAAGAGTTCGAGGTTGGGACGTGCATGAGTTTGCTCGAGCGGTGGTTGCGATGCTCGAGCGTAGTATGGACGCTCATCCTGCTCAAACGTTCATTTGACTCGAGCGCTCAGTCGACATGAGAGGCTCGAACACGTAGCAACACAAGTAGCTCGAGCGCTCTGTCGACACGAGCGCTTAGTCGAGATAATAACTTATTTCCTGGAATTTGACATTGAATTAAAATAAATCGCTAAATCCTCTGGAAATTGGATTTATATATTCATTTTTTTGATTCATGTATTCATACATTTATCTATACAGGGTGTCTCGCAACTATGTGATGATATTTATATATTCGAATTGGGGAAATCGCGCTAAACAAAAAAATTTACGGTCAAAATTTTCTACGACCAAAATTGACCAAGTTATTAGCAATTAGAGTTAATCAACAGGCCGTCAGTGTCCATCCGCAAACTCGAATTCCGCGCGGACACTGACGATCGAAAACGCCTTTTTCACCGTTTTCAACCGTTAGTGTCCGCCCGGAAAATTCGAATTCCGCGCGGACATTGACGGTCTAAAGCGTTGAAAAAGGCGTTTTTAACCATTAGTGTCCATCCGGAAACACGAATTCCGCGCGGTCACTAACGGTTTAAACGGCGAAAAAGGCGTTTTAATGTCCACCCGGAAACTTGAAATGATTTTAACGCTCAATGTTTTTCGTGAGTAGCAGCGCTCCGGGTATACCTGATCGGTTCAATAAATGTTGAATCGATTTATTTCTAATCGATTTGATCGGGATTGATTCGTTACTTGTTTTTTTTAGCTTCATATACATTTGTGGCCTTATGTCTATTTTTAAGCTAATATTTAGTGTGGAGTAGAAGAAAACAATATTTGATAATATAAGAACTACATTTACTACTGAAACATTTAATACAAGGATCTTGAGAATTATAGTTGGCCGTGCGTTGAATAAACGTCGATCCGAGCCACTTGTGTCGACTCATTGCTCAAGTCGCTTGTTGCGGCTGAGCGTTTGAACTGCTTGTTGTGACAGAGGGTTCAAACGCGGTCGAGCCGATTGAGCGTTCGAGCGGAACGAGCGCTCATATTACGCTTGAGTGTGCTCGAGCATTAATATTCTGAAGTGAGCAGTGAGCGCTCAACTATCTTAGCGCTCATGCACATCCCCAGTTTGAGGCAAACTTTAGGCAGTGATACATCGAAATATATTTCGACCAGCTCCAGCAAGGTAGGAATTCTACGTGCCGCTACTAACCAACGCTAGATCGCACGGCGTGCTAGTGCTAGGGCGTTTACATATCCGTCATTGCTAGCGCCATTTTTCGGACGCTGCACAAGTACTTTTTTTTAGTCAAATCGACAAGTCTCTGACATATGTTTTGGTAAACTAATTTTGAAAGCTGATTTCTTCGTTGCTATTGAATCAATTCGGATGAAACAAAGCTCAATCGGTATGTTGTGCATTTGTGCATGGGCTAAATACTTGGCATTACGGTCCGATGAGAATAACGACAGACGTTTAGTAATTTGTCCTGGGGTAATTGAAACTGTAAACATTTTGTACATAATTTCGAAAAACCAAAACTTTAGCCCAATTGTGCCGTCACTTTATACTTATGTTCAAAATTTTATTGCAATTGGATGCTCCGTTTAGAAAAAAATAGTTTCCAAATTTTCGATGCGTCTCTGAAGTGGAGGAAGCCAGTCCACAGAGAAGGGGGGGAAGTATGCCTTTTAATCCCTTGAGCGGCATCGACGCCATATAGCGCACATTTTTTTAGTGCCCGAAGCAGCAGTGACGCCATAGGGCGCACATGGAACAGTTTGTGAATGACTCGAACGATTTTCACAAAATTTGGTACTTGGGGGTTTTCGAGGTCGCTGATTACTAATCTACCCTTAAAATTCAGAAGTTCAAATGGCGCATCATTGGCGAAAATTTCCATGAAAACAAAGCTTCCTTTACCGGGAAGCAAAAATAAAAAAAAATGCAAATATTTTTTTTTGTAGATTATTCAAATCTTTATAATTTATTTATTTTTTAAAAATGTTAGTCTATAATTTGGAGTGTATGTAGACCATGAAATACTGAAAAGTAATAAAATTATTGTTTTATTTTTTATTTTAGGTGACTTTAATATTTATCCAGATTATAATTGTCATATTAATTGATTTTAATCGTTTCTTCACATGTTCCAACTATACCCTTTTTCCTTTGTGTATCCAAGAATACGTTGTGCTCGACAGCCCCACTGAAATTCATTGCAAGCCTACAAAACCGAGTCTTTTGGTATGTTTCCATCAATAACATTTCTTCAAAGTGAGTTTACCTGGTATGTGCCTACTGTGTTGAGTCAAGTGCTCTCAAGTCGAGCGGAAAACAATTTCTCGGTGGTGCGTATATAGGAGAGAACGTCAGAGTATGAGACGGCTTCTTCATTTTCTCAAGCGGAAATTGATCGGTACCATTGAACAAAGGAAAATAAATAGCGTATACTGCGCACAAGGGCAAGATGAATATAAATACCGTTCAAATAGAAACTCAGGAAAAGTAAACGCGTAAAGTGACGTTGAATTCTTAAACTAGAATATTTATCTTCGAAACTTTTTAGTCGCTCTTCTGACTCTCAAATTTTTTTTTGTTGCTGTTCCTCGAAATCTCCTCTTCTCAATGATATATCTGCCTGCATCGTAACTTTTGCGCTTAGTCTTTTCGGACCAAACTTTTTACCATCTATTTTCGTTTCATTGGTTTTTCTCCTACTGCAATTTCTTTTATCCTAGATAGCAGGGAAGTACATAGATAAAAATGGAGCAGAATGAGTTAAGCGGATTTAAAAAAACATGTTACTTATTATTTAGCAATAAAACAGTATGAGGTAGAAACTTTCTACAAAGCAGTGTACCGAATTATGGTTTTATATGCCATAGTTTATTAATATGATGTTGGGTGGGCTGTGGCCGTTGATGCTCTAATTTGTGTGGGGAAGTTGCGGCTTAGGCGGCCTTTTTAGGAAAGCAATTCTTTTTTCCTTTACGTTTCGACTCTGGTCAGATTCATCTTCAGAATTATTTATTTTGTTGGATGTTCGTCGGTTGACAATTTGTACAAATTTCTAAGTTAATTATTGCCATTTAATTTTAAAGGCTTATCCGTCGATATCGTTGTTGAGCAATATTGAAACGGAAAATATTAACTCAGGAGTTTGTTTTTTGTTTGTCGGGTGAAATCTGGTAACCGGATTCTCTGGTTAAATTATTGTCAATGGAAGAGCAGATTTTTTGATGTTTTGAGGTTATGTTACGGTGATCGATTGTAGTAGTTATTGGTTGATTTTAGATGTTAGTTGAGCAATATGAAGGTATTTTAACCGGAGAATCCGGTTTTATAATTGTGTTACATCATGTAGCGGGATCGATCGATGTGACTCAACTAACATCTAAAATCAACCAATAACTACTACAATCGATCACCGTAACATAACCTCAAAACATCAAAAAATCTGCTCTTCCATTGACAATAATTTAACCAGAGAATCCGGTTACCAGATTTCACCCGACAAACAAAAAACAAACTCCTGAGTTAATATTTTCCGTTTCAATATTGCTCAACAACGATATCGACGGATAAGCCTTTAAAATTAAATGGCAATAATTAACTTAGAAATTTGTACAAATTGTCAACCGACGAACATCCAACAAAATAAATAATTCTGAAGATGACTCTGACCAGAGTCGAAACGTAAAGGAAAAAAGAATTGCTTTCCTAAAAAGGCCGCCTAAGCCGCAACTTCCTCACACATAGTTTATTAATGTCTCCAATAGTCAGTGAATTACACTTAGAAAATAGTTGAGTTGGTGTTTTTGTGTTTTAGACTCTCTCAAAAATGTAATCAGCTATTGTGCTCAGTTTTGGCACATAAGTAGAATATCATATCCCCCTTTTTGTGCCATTTTCATAATCGACACTGACAATAAGTATAATGAGTAGTCGTGATATATAATTAGTACAATAATTGGTTACAGCTATACCAAAATATTCGTAGAATTTACTAACATTCTCGTAGCTGTAACCAATGATTGCTCATCACGACTCCTGTTGGTAGGGTTTACCGACATTTTGGTAGTTGTAACCGATAATTGGTATTCAAAATTATTACTTTTTCTCAGTTCACAATATTTAGAATACTTCGAAAATTCGACATTATCGTAATAATTGTCATAAAACTGTAGCTAGCGAGATAAAAGTGTCTACTCAAATGAAATAATATTACAGGGTTCGAATGTTACGTTACGTTGAGTCTCAACAAGAATTCCACATCCCTCGTCTTTGCAGAACTCAAAGGCTGGGGTTTGACAATTTGCTGATTAATCGAAATGAAATTTGACAGCCAAGTATAACAAAAGGATCATCTAATCTCTTGTATTGTTTATGTAACACTAGGGTCTCGCGGGCCCGGGCGCCTTACACCTGAGTCTCTTTATGTCAGATTTGACATTTGACATAAACAAAATATTTCAATGAATGAGTTTGCTCGCGATCCCTGTGTATCTGACGACACAGGCGACCAATCAGAGCACGAATAGATCGCTAACAATGAATTTCGCATTTGTCGCTCATGAAATTTTTACTGAAGCCCAATGACACGCGCTGGCGCGCATGCTTGAAACACTTTTGCGCTGCTGCGCTCTTATAAAGCTTTAAAAGGTTACGGGCGGTGCAGTGCCCGTCCTCTTATGTCAAATTTGACACAAACTGAACTTGTTTATCACGGACTTCCCTGGTAACCAATCACAGCACGAATAAAGAGGCAACAATGCAAATATCAAATCTTAGATATTTTCGAGATATTTCGTGACCCACCAACTTTTTAGAGAGAGGTTATTCACGGATATTTTCCTGCAGTGAAATATGGACTTGTAATACTGATATCAGGTAGTCTTTATGAGCCATACATCTTCTCGATCGACTGTACAAGGAAAGAACCAGCAATTTGCGAACATTTTTTCATATGTATATTATCTTCAGATCCTTTACCGTTTTTGTTCTGATCAGATCATCTTTTTTATATCTCTTTTTATCTATGCTTATCGGGAAAAAGATCACTTTACCGAATTTTAGTTCATCTAGACACTAAAACTAGAAATATCCGCTTATGAAGAGGAAACGCTTTTGCACGGTGTTTATCCTATTTTCCAATAAGTTTCCAAAAGTGATATTCGAAACTCAATTTACACCCATCTTTGCCCAAACGGACTTGAATCTTGAAACTTTAGATTCTCCCATAATATCCACAAAAGTTCATGCCTCTTGTTAGAATAGAATAGTAGATGTAAGTACAAAAGTAATTTGCATAAATGAAATTTCAAAATGGAATAAAGAAAAAAAAGTTTTCCAAAAGAAAAGTAAAGAAATATAAAGATTCATTTTTTTTAAATTCAAATGCGTAAGAAAAGTTGCAAAGTAGAACATTGCACATTCTTTCTCATGAATTTCGATTTTTCACAAAGCCATCTCTACGAGGAAGCTTATTTATCAATTTCAACTTCCACATAGAGGAAGTTTTGTGAAAAATCAATAAATCATTAAAAATTGAATAATTAACTAATGAACTAATGCAAGAAAAAACTGTACACATGTTTACAGCTCTAGTCCGCTTTATGATATCTTTCTAAGCTATAATCTGTTAAAATAAAAAATTCAAATTGCTTCAAAATCCGAACCCTTTTACTGATTCACACCAAATTTGATACATAGCAACGGTGAATATTTTTCATCTGTATTTTTCATTCATACAAAGTTTCAATTCATCCATTGTCAGTTGATCTGAGTTATAAGAAATCGTTCATTTTTTTTTTTATTGAAATTCACGTAAAATTGGAACTGCTTTACCGATCATCACCAAATTTGGTACTTAGGATCGGTTAATGTTATATCTCGACTGTAGAAAATTACAGTTCATTTTGTGAGATTTGTCGTGAGTCAAGTTAGAGTAAAATAATTTTTTTTTTTTAAATTCAAAATCCCATAAAACCCGAACCGATTTGTCGCTTCATTCCAAATTCAATACCGATCATCCTTTAACATAGATTTATTCGTACAAAATTGTTTAACTCGATAGCTAAAAATTTGCGGCAGCAAGAGCGCGTACAGACATTTTACGAAAATTTCAAAGTTAAATAAAATTTAAACATACTTTTGATTTATTTTTTCAATCATTGCAAACAGAGGAGCCTACCTGTCCCACATGTGTGCCAAATTTCAGGCCGATTGTTAAAGCCGTTCTTCAGATATGTAGGTTTGAACTTTGAATACCGGTCACACAAACACATATGTGCTGACACACGCCCATCCATCCAGAATTTTTTTCTAAACTCCTTATCTCGACGTTTTGGCCCATTCCGAGTGTTCAGACATGAAAATCTCGAAAAAAAAAATGTTTTACGAAAACAAAGCTTCCAAACTTTGAAATCCTACAATTTGCAATTTCCTAGGTTTTGGAAATTTCCATACTTTTAACCCCCGATTTCAGTTACAACTCGCCAATTGTACATTAAAATCACACACAGTTTTTGAAATTTCGAAGTATTATCAAAAGTATGTTTCGGTCCACTATGACAGACTTCGCATAATTCAACTTTCAATACTACAGAAATGCTATTTTCCAGTCCTTCGTGCAGAAAAGTTCACTTTCCCAACGACGTACTGAAAAAAATTCGTTCAACACTCGAGAGAATAGTACATTTCAATACTAGGGTGAAAAAAGTTTTTTCAGCGAGTGTGGGCTTGTAGTACGAGCCCACACTCGCGAGTTCTACAATCACACGAGTTAAAAAAAAAGTTTTTCTCTCGAGCGATGAACGAAATTTTTCAGTCCGACGTCGGAAGGGTGCGGTTTTCGCACTTTTCTGCACGGAGGAGTGAAAAAACTTTTTTTTTAGCTCATGTGATTGTAGAATACACACTCGCTAAAAAATGTTTTTTCTCCCCTGTATTGAAATGTATTATTAATACTACATTTTTTTTGTACGTATTAAGTACGTATTAAGTGCGATGTATTGGATGTACATAAAACTATGGTGTTTGCGGTTGGTGCAATGCGGGAGTATGTGCGGTGCACCGTTAAGTCCTTTGCATCATGCCAACTTTGAGAAGAAACCACGGTAGCAAAACTAATTCGACTAAAAGTTTTTCTGACTCTCGTTCCTATCGTTGGCTGTGCGCTTATACCCGGAACGCATGGCATGGATGGAAAAGCTCTTCGTGAAGTTCCTAAAGCATAGTATTACGCTGCATATAGCCCAGAGAAGGCGCCTCCTATTTCTCGCCTGCTTTTACACCTTTATCGTATGTATAATACAAATATATGGAATGATGCCAAAGGGGCGCTATACTGTAAAATTATTAATTAATGAACGACTGACGCATTTAAACTGTTCAGCAATTTTTCGCAAAGCGAATTTGAAGGCAATATTTTTATCGTCGTTAAAAAAATAAAAGTTTAATCGAAATAATGCATTAGCATTAGGGTGATTAAAAGAAACGGTATATTTTTTTGCCCAACTAACTGGTTGAGAAGGTACTTTGGTGCATAAAAAAAAGGCTCACCAAAGGAGGGCTATAAATAATAATATTTAGAGGTGATTGACGCAATGTGTAATTTCCTATTTAAATAAGATGGGAATACGTTTTAGACTTTTATACCTCCTTAATGACAACTGCAATGAGTAATTTTGCATGTCTCTATAGAAAATTTAACGCTCTACAAAAAAGGTCCTTTGAAAAAAATATCTAATTCCAATCATTTGAAAGTTATTAACTTTTAAAGTTATATTTATAAACAATTTTACCATTTCTCAATTATTACGGTAAAACTATTAGTTTTTCCAGAACATTTCTTCAAACTTTTTTTGTAGAGCATCCAATTCTCAAAAAATCGGCTCTTGAGAAGAATTTACCAATGTCATAGATTGGAAATTGTAGGCCTGTGAAAAAAATTCATTGCAACAATTGTTTTTCAAAGCGCCGTTAAGAAAAAAAATCCGTTCACTTCGTATAAACATTAATTCCGTCATGATCAACGTATATTAAAGAATTTCTGACATAAATTAATTAAAAATTCCGCGGAAAACGCAATTTTTCATTTTTTTTTAATTCCCGTGTTATGAGCTTATACTTTTTTTAAAACCTATCAAACTTTTTTCATTTTTTTTTTTTATGGCAAAGAAATAAAAACGTTGATGAGGAACTCAACCAAAATACTAATTATTTTTTTTACCGCCGTAGAAAAAAGAAAAAGTTGTTACACGCTGCAAATAAATGTACTGACACAGCAAACATTTTGTTACTGCCACCGGTTGGAAAATTAATCATTATTCGGATTTTTAGTTAATCCAAGTAAACAACAAAATAAAATTCTTGCGCAAATTCATCGGCTACCGACAAAAAAATTTACAAAAAAAATATTACAAACATTTTTATGTTTTAAGTCATGTACTCCTCAATCTTGATATTTTCAAACAATATTTGATACATAAAAAATGATGTATAGCATGCACTTGTAAAATAAAAAGGAACGAAATAGAGAGCAAGCCATATTGCTTCTGAAACCATAAAAATAAATTGTTCATTCCAGTCCGTAAATGATGACTTTTTAATTAAATTTAATATCTGTGGATAGGAAATAGAGATACAGAAAACCTTAGTTTTCTTGCTGAAGACTTTATTCCCTTAAAATAAAAAGAAAAATCTTATTCAACATCATTTTTATTTTTTTATTCAGATTTTTTGTTTCTTACTTCCTCATAGAGGAAACTTTGTTTTCATGAATTTTTTTTTAAATTTTCATGTCACAATACTCAAAACGGTATGAAACGACGAAAAAAATGATTCAGAATCACGGGCCTGGCAATTTGCATGCCATATAGCGTACTGGCCAATCTTCACTTGGTATAAATTTAATAAAAATCGCTTCACGCATTTAAATTATACCGAAATCGGTAAAGCAGTTCTGTTTTTATGGGATTCTGAATTTTTCAGAAAATTTAAGTTTTGCTCTAACTTACGCAAAATTTCAACAATGAACTGAAATTTTCTACAGACCAATAATAACATTAAGCGCTAACATTAAGTATGAAATTTGGTGATGATCGGTAAAGCGGTTCAGACTTTTTCGTGATTTTAAATTTAAAAAGAAAAAATTAACGTTTTCGCGGTGGTTTTCGCAAAACTTAAGCAAGTAAGCCAAAACCTTGTACCTGATCAAAATACGATGCAACCGCATTTGTAAAATTTTATTTCGTAGCCGTATATAATTTCGATTATCTTTTTTTATTATACATTTTTTATTTGTAATGCCCGTAAGTATCAATATTCATTTGCGCATAACTCTCGAATGGCACGACGTATCGAGCTGAAATTTTGCACACAAGTGGAGTATTATTAACTTCTCATCAGTTACTGTGATATTGTACAAAAAATACACACACACACACAGACACAGATTTCATCAAATTTCTAAGTTCTAAGTTTAAGTTTAGGACGCATAAGCACCCATATGTTTTTGTGTTGCTGCACAAGTAACTACCATAAATATAGAGGTAACAAAATAAAAAAGTATACAAATAAAATTCAAAATGATGCAAAGTAGAACTTTGCACATTGCTTCCTTATTAAGTTTCATTTTCCATAAAGCTTCCTGTATGAGGAAGTCAAAATTAATAAATAAACTTCCTCAACGAGGTGGCTTTGTGAAATATTAAATTTGATGAGGAAGCAATGCGCAAAGTTCTATTCTGCATCATTTTTTTGTGTGAATTGGACGTTCGAGTCATTGATCAAATTAGCCAATTATGAATTCCATTCGGACATCGTACGCAGCATCGTGCCAACATCCGACCGCATTGATGCCTTCCATGTAATATTAACGTCAAGTACGTCGTCTATTATTACTGAATGCGTGTTCTCTCTGTCTAACCAGGAAACTTGACAACCTCGACAGTAGAGCAATACGTGGAATACCTACGTGGAAGACCGAAGCACGTGGGTGGGAATGAGAGGGAGAGTCAAGGCTAAGCCCTGAGGTCGTCTTCTGTGGCTTGCTCACGCGAATACACACTGAAATACCTGCGGATTCCTTGCAAAACGCATGCGTTCCTCTTCTCTATAATATACTTACGAGCTTTTGCTACACCGAGGACCCCCTTCTCCCAGCTTCCATTCTCTTTGTGTTTTCCCCCGACGAGCTTCACTAATCGAGATATAATGCGACAAGCGCGAGCCACCCGAACAACCTTCACCATATCCTATGTATGAGGAAAGATAAATTCTCTTGTTACAAAGCACTAACAGCATTAGTCCATTATTTTTGGCGAATGTAACGAGCCCCACGTTTCTAATGACAAAAATATATGGAGCATTCTACGGAAATTGGGCCAGATTTTACTTAATACGATACAAAGAGTTGTAGGTCCCAAAATGTTTCTTATCGTTCTTGAAACCTGAATGAAAAATCTCTTCCTCTCTTCCTCTCTTCCTCTCTTCCTCTCTTCCTCTCTTCCTCTCTTCCTCTCTTCCTCTCTTCCTCTCTTCCTCTCTTCCTCTCTTCCTCTCTTCCTCTCTTCCTCTCTTCCTCTCTTCCTCTCTTCCTCTCTTCCTCTCTTCCTCTCTTCCTCTCTTCCTCTCTTCCTCTCTTCCTCTCTACCTCTTACAAAAACATTGTACAAGCATTACACACACAACAGGGGTTCCAACGCACGATGATATTAATGTAAATAATGTAAATTCCAAAAATCGAATCTGACGTCTATGTAGAATCCGAGAATCTCGTTTCTTCATACAATACAAAGAGTCTCCCACAGTTGTAGGTCCCAATATATTTCTTATCGTTCTTGAAACCCGAGAGAAAATGATCGGAAAATCGATGTTCCCAATGTTCAACTACATATATCTTAGGTGTCGATAGAGCAAAACAAAAATCTATTCAGTGCTTTGAAACCGTAATAATGTGCTGTTTTCAATTAAGCAACCAAAGTAGTAATTACATTTATGAAAAAAAAGTGCTGAGCGCCCCAAAACTTCATTTTTAGTGTTATCTTTTATTCGGTTCTTAGGGTCCACTTTATTTACTTGAAAATTTTACAGAAAACAGCTCAAAGTATCATAATGTTACGACAAAATGTTCAGCTTGCCTTTTTCTTTTGTTCACTTACTCTTAAAAATTGTTTATTTTTTAAGATTTTTATTTATTTTCTGCTTTTACAATCTATGTACTTTTTGAAAAATGTACATCTTTCAAGGGTTAACATAAAACGAGAAAATAATAATAATTGGTCCAAGAAAAAAACTGACGTTTTTTTCTTGGACCAATTACGTGCGAGTGGCACGTAGTCTTGAATAAACGAGTTCCCTTTAAGAAATATTTGATTATTTACAACAACAAAAAATAGAACTTCACACATTGCTTCCTCATTAACTCTTCGAGACCACAGTAGGTCTTTTTGACCCATGACCTCAACTTTAACGAGATATAGTATTTAGGTTACATATTTATGATGAAATAGACGATACTTATCTATTGAAATACGTTATTTTTTATCCTTCAAAAACAGTCTACGAATTCTGCAGAAGAATTACCTTTTGTTAAAGCTGCACCATGAGAGTATTTTTTTTCAAGTAGAAACATATCTCAAGATGATTCACTTAAAGTTTTAGCTAGAAATATCAAAAAACGAAATAATAGGAATTTTTTTTCGAAACACATGGTTTAAAAAAAAAATAAAAAATTTCTAGAATTGTCTTTCGTTTTAATGATTAACTATCACACTTCCACACCGTACCGTAACATTTAGGAATACCGAAAGGTACATTTGAATTCGTAACACATACAAAATGATGTGTTACCAAGTTAATGAGGGTCAATTTGGCACAGTGTCGTGTTAATGATTGAAAAAATAGGTGTGGTCTCGAAAGGTTAATTTTTATTTTGTGTCATTATACAAAGTTTACGATACTGTTAAAATCATAATTGTGATATAAGACAATATTTCAGTAACATGATCAGTTTATTTCCGAAACGAAAGAAAACAGATTGAAAGTGTGAAATACGTCGTTGTCTACAAACCCCGGAATTCCACGAGTGTTATGCACGCGTATATCTACACTGTGCAAGCAAACTGCAAGGTGTCCAAACTTTCCTCGTGAAATTTTAATCCTGAACCAATATCAGCTGCAACTCCTTCTTTATGTGGAAATTCTCTTGGCATTTCCTCTCCACTCTCCTACCAAGTGGAGATTTTAATCCTGCTGGAAATACTTGCGCGTCTCTGTCCCGCATTTTGAACGGTGCTTTTCCTCGTTGTATTCGAAGCGGCCACCTGTTTCCCCAAAGGGGATCTCAGTGATACCGGAATCTCGTGATAAGACGAAAATTATGGTTGAATAAGCAGGGTGTTGCTTGGATTCTCCTGATATCCCAACCTGTGTACTTGGTTCTATAATGTATACTTTTTATTCAATGGGGTATGTCTGGAATTCGCAGGTCTGCAAAATCTGTACTTGCTCAACATAAAACAACAAGGTGCGCTTGACAACGAACAGGAACAAAGACGATGATGATACTTATGTGCATTATATACCACGCTAGGAAGCTTTCGTAGAAAACTCTCCCTCTCCCTCTCCCTCTCCCTCTCCCTCTCCCTCTCCCTCTCCCTCTCCCTCTCCCTCTCCCTCTCCCTCTCCCTCTCCCTCTCCCTCTCCCTCTCCCTCTCCCTCTCCCTCTCCCTCTCCCTCTCCCTCTCCCTCTCCCTCTCCCTCTCCCTCTCCCTCTCCCTCTCCCTCTCCCTCTCCCTCTCCCTCTCCCTCTCCCTCTCCCTCTCCCTCTCCCTCTCCCTCTCCCTCTCCCTCTCCCTCTCCCTCTCCCTCTCCCTCTCCCTCTCCCTCTCCCTCTCCCTCTCCCTCTCCCTCTCCCTCTCCCTCTCCCTCTCCCTCTCCCTCTCCCTCTCCCTCTCCCTCTCCCTCTCCCTCTCCCTCTCCCTCTCCCTCTCCCTCTCCCTCTCCCTCTCCCTCTCCCTCTCCCTCTCCCTCTCCCTCTCCCTCTCCCTCTCCCTCTCCCTCTCCCTCTCCCTCTCCCTCTCCCTCTCCCTCTCCCTCTCCCTCTCCCTCTCCCTCTCCCTCTCCCTCTCCCTCTCCCTCTCCCTCTCCCTCTCCCTCTCCCTCTCCCTCTCCCTCTCCCTCTCCCTCTCCCTCTCCCTCTCCCTCTCCCTCTCCCTCTCCCTCTCCCTCTCCCTCTCCCTCTCCCTCTCCCTCTCCCTCTCCCTCTCCCTCTCCCTCTCCCTCTCCCTCTCCCTCTCCCTCTCCCTCTCCCTCTCCCTCTCCCTCTCCCTCTCCCTCTCCCTCTCCCTCTCCCTCTCCCTCTCCCTCTCCCTCTCCCTCTCCCTCTCCCTCTCCCTCAAATAAATGATGAATGATCTTCCTGAATGTTTCGTTTCTTTTTTATTTCGCGACATATATATTATGGTGAAAAATAATATTCTGAGTGCAACTATGGTGCCACGAATAATCTACGAGAGTTGAATGTTATTAACAACTCTGCTCTACTGTGTATAGCAAGCCATGCTTTTTCATCAATAAATCTCGCGGTTACTCGATAATACCGACTATTTTCCCAAAATATATATGTATATTTTCAAGTTAAAAAATAAATAATGTACGACGTCCCAGCATTTTCCAGAACGAAACAATATCATACGAAAATTTCTCAACGTAGATTGAGTAGGGATTTCACCGAGGCGGCTCCACTTTGTTGCGGCAAAGGCTGTCGCTCCGTTTCAGCCTAGATAGTGAAACTGGATGCCCGAGTTCTTGGACGTGCGACTACGGTGTTGGATACATTTGCTCCAAGTCCTGGCGTGTGCGGTGGGTGGCTTCGTGGAGCTTGACTTGGACTCTCTCTCTCTCGCTCTTGCTATCTTGAAAACCGCTTCTCTCGTCGCGCTCCAACCATTCTAGTGGTTACAGTCGGTGGCAGTCAGACTCAGCTGGTGTCGTTCTCCGATGTCACGGATGTTCCTGACTAGCCAAGGGAATTGCTTCTGACCTAACACAACAATGCCGCGGGTTGTTTCAACAATAATTTGTACTGGTAAAACTTGTGTTTTTCATTTGAGCCACCCATTACATATGGCACTATAAAAAAGTAATATGTAGAAAAAAAATAAAAAAAATAAAAATAAAGCTCAACGTTATCCAAGAATATGTCAGACGAGCGTGTAGAACGTTTACGAAATCGTTGCCGAGGAAAGTAACACAACACTGAAGGGAGACGAAAATGGTGGCTGTCGACTAAAGTGCCTGTTTTACGAAATGGTTGAAGTGCTCTTCACTTTGATAGTAGTGGTTATCATAGCACTTTCGTCTCTTACCGTTGGATAAAACTTACTCCCGTTCCGATCTCTCTCGCTTCTTCGAAATAAGCATTCTTCATTTATCTCAACAGAAGCAGTGTAGCATTTTTAACTTTCAAAGTTTCCATGTAATGTGTATATATAGTATGGTTAGCATTTTTTTAAATAATTTATCGAATATTTTTATATTGAATTTAATTATTTTGATCAGCTACCGGTTTACATGATTCATTATTCATGTAGTATGGAAAAAACACAAGAAACTCTTAATAATTGTATACTCTTGAAATACTTTTTTTAAAGTTAGCACTGATAGGAACGCGTTTAGCAAGTTATTGTTCATATTATGTATTAATATATATTTTACGAATTTATCTTCTTCCTTGTTATCTATATTAACTAAATTATTTGTCGACGCTTTATTCTGCATTACACCTAAATACCGAAGGAATACCGTTGAATTGTTTCCTTAAGAAAGTAATGGCTGCACACCCATAATCGTACTTCCGGATCGTAATCGTATCACTTTTTCTTTGCACTCACGCATCTGGCAGAAATTCATATCTGTACCATTAGTGTTATTACTTTTTTTTAATAAAAAAATAGGAATCTTCTGATCAAATTCGAATCCCATGAAATAATTTCGGCAAAAAATTTGTTTTTCTTCTTTTTCTCTACCATCATTTAAATGAAAAGTGTCAGTGCCAATATTCGATGTTTTTTTTTACCTTGAACACATAAATTTCTTTGTTTATTTTGCCATCAATTGCGTTTAAAATTACGTAATCAAATTTGAATAAATGTTCTTCTTATAGGAAATAAAAAGACGAAGATTTTTTTTTTAATTGTATAGCGCGTAAATCGTTTTCAAGATGTAAATGTATTAGTGAAAAGTAATAAATAATTCAAACGTGGAGGCATAAACAAAAATGATTTTCAGATATATTTTAGGAACGTTCCTCTCTTGAGTGGTTGAACTGATATGTAGTGCCTCATAACATCAGATTGTCCATGAATGCCCCCTATACAAATAATAATAATTTTCTATAAAATACTTCTTTCGCAGGAGTGAAAGTTAAAACCAGATATAAACAATATTCTTTATGTAAAAAAATAAACAAAAGGGTGTAAATAAATTTGCATTTTGCTTCCTCATTGTTCAAAATTCACCATAGAGCATTGCCCAATGGAGTACATTGGTTTGTGTTTGGCTTCCTCATAGAGGAAGCTTTGTAAATTATAAATATCAACAAAATTTCCTTTATGACGAAACAAAACAAGTAAATTGTTCGTAAAAGCATTCCAAAAACTGATCCCTTCATAATCTGTTCACATGAATACAAAATAATATGAAAAAATGAACCGGGTTATGAAAAAATTTGAACAATGGATTTCCAGGAAAGATGTAATAAAGTTTGCATACAATTCTTTCATTGACGATGCTTTTTTTTCCAAATTTCTTTCTTTTTCGTTGTTTTACATTTTTACCAAATTCGTTACCGACATTTTTTTTATGTTACCTCACTTATATGCGAAATTTCAACCCGACAGCTTGAAATTTGCGGCAACTATAACGCAAACTCTTTTTTTGAAAAATTCGTATTGTCATAAGAACTGTACTTTTCAACCGATCCTCACCAGATTCGAACTCATCCATCGTTTGATGTCAGTCAACGACTCAAATTTTTTTAAGTCCGATAACTCAATGTTTGTGGAAACTATAAAGCGCGAATACACTTTTTTCGAAAAATTCGAAGTCTCGTAAAATTTGAACGGGAGTCCCAATTATTTTATTAATTGTCCTAAATATAGAGGCCCGAAATCACTCTATTTGTCTTCCAAATTGCGGGTCGGTCGCCCTAACCATCCTCGATTTATAGGGATTTGAATTTTGGAGGCCTAACACACACATACCTCCGGGAAAAATTCTGAAAATGCTTTCTAGATGTTTTGGGACATTCTGAGCACGTTTTTATGAAAATCTCGAAAAAAAATATTCACAAAAACAAAACTTCCTCTGCGAGGAAGCAGTAATAAATCAACGTAATGGTTTTAAAAAATAATTGTTGTACGACTGCATCTGACGCAGTCATCAACAACGTCTCGATATTTCATCACAATTTTCTATATTATATCCGGCCGATTCTTCAATTATCCCGGTTATTCTTGTCGATACGATTTTCTCGTAGAAGTGAGAAACTATGTCTATAGCTATCTTATGCTATATAATAGAAAGCGCATCAGCGAAGAGTAAGAGAGAGACGGACACAGGAGAAAATGGTTGAGAGGAGCGCGCAGCAAAGGTATTAGGGAATGCATTCTGCAGTGAACGATGGGAAACGAGGGATCGCGAGAGATGAACTCTCTTGCTCATAGCTGGGGCTGTCTACTCAGTCTGATAGTGGCTTAGTCCTTCACCATGCCCACAGGCAAGAAAATCCCGACAGTGGCAGGAAATTGAACCGACCCCAGCAGAAGCACTGCGCTGGGGTCGGTTCACTACTCTCCAACTCGGTCGCCTTCGGCCGCGCTCAACGCTTTACTCGACGATCTCACGGGGAATGAAGGTGCTATTCTCAATCGTTCCAAACATAACCAAAGCCTTGAGTGTCGATGCAAGCTGTGCTAGGATTTCATACTGGACGGCAAAAGAACAAAAGCGAGGAAAAATTCTGGAGTCAAAAGCAACACGTTTGTGTTTTGACGTGAGAAATCTCGAAAATATATTTATTTCTACGATAAGTTAAACAGACTTGTAACCACCCATTTTTTTGCAATTTTTCTCTGTTTGTTCGTTTGTTTCATAAATAATTAGTTATTAATATTTTTTAGAATACCCTACAAAATGTAAAGAAATATATAAACATTTTATTAAAATCAAATGCTAATCTTTTTCCTACGAAAATTCATTAGTAAATGACATGAAAATTAATGTAATGGAGAAAGCTTTTACTTTTCCCTTTATCCATTACTTTTTTTTGTGTTTAATGAAATGTTTATACATTTTCGTACTAATATTTTTTTGTTTGCTTGTAAAAATGATTATTGATATGACAAAAGAAGGGCAAGTTATTAATTTTACAACATACTTTTCGATACATATATTTAACAATATATTTTTCCAAATTTTGTAAAAAAAAAACATTGTTACTCTCCTTGGATCTTGGTGAATATTTTCGTTTTTCTTAACATGAAAATTTTCGTTTGACAAAACGAAAAAATATTTTATGTTTAAACTGCGTGGAAAATGTATAAACTTGCTAACTGGATAAAAACTTTTTTCAAGCCTTACTAGTTCAACGCAAAACTTACTTTTTCTCAATGCGACAAAGGGATTTTATTACTTATTAAACACAATTACTTTTTACGAATCGTAATACTTAGAAAATGTATTTGTTTTACTGCGTAAACGAAAAAAAAAGTGTTTCGTTTCAATAGTGAAATTCGCGTCGATAAATAAACTTGTTAACATGTAGGAAACCATTCAGCCAATGTAAGAAACGCGTTGATAATTATTTTCATTTTACGGTAAAAATCAGTAAGAAGTAAAATGAAATTGGTTTTTCTGGAAAAGTAATTTTTGTAGTATGGCTCAGAATTAAAATGTATGTCTAATATAAGTTTTTCTTTCGCATAGAGGAAATGTCGTCATTGTTGAAAAAAGAACTCTCTTCCAGTTCTGTTCAGGATGTTCAAAATATTTTATATAGCAAGAAAGATCACATTAGAAAAAATGTGTGTGTACTGAATTTAAAAAATTCAAATAGCTACATCTTTTAATAATTCACACACAATTTCAGGTTTTTAATAAAAAAAATAACAATTTCAAAATTAAAGAAAAATAATTGTAAGTGTATTATGTGAAATATATATAATATATTTTATTAGATATATTTGTGTTGAATAACTTTAGATCTTATGTATTAGTTTAAGCAATAAACAAATTGATGTAATGAATAATTTTGGTAGAACGTTCAAACTATTCAAGGATCCTTGAAATTGCGTAGCCACAATAGCAGTACGTATATTATGCAGACCACTAACCGAGCTTTTGGCTCACTGGTCACAGAGTGTCTGACTGCATGTGTCTCTACCACGCACACGAATTTACCCGGAAACTAGGAGCTTATGCTCGAAGGGTGGTTGGTGCAACAGTGAGCTGACGTAATTTAGCCATAGTAGCGTCTGCTGGCAGCCATTATCTCCACGTATGCTGATGATAGTACAAATAATAATAACGATAGTAATAAGAGTCTAGTTATCGCAAAGTTATTTACGAGACTGCTATACTACTGCTGCAACGCAAAATGCACCATTTAACGATTAGCTAAACGGTTGCAGCTTGCACCTGTTTTTATTAAATCAGGATTTTCTCATTTCTTTTGTATAGTCGAAAATCGGAGATGCAATGATAATAGTAAAAGGCCTTCACTTGAACGATTATCCTTTCGGTGTTGTGGTTGCATCGAGGCAGTATAATTGCACCAGCACACTAGTGAATTGCGTTTATCATATATATATATATATATATATATACGTGGTTATATGGTAAACGCGGTGATGACCTGGAAAATTGGAGGCGTTGCCCTGTAATTTTAACGCTTTTGGGGTAGGCTCTTGTATAACCGGATGACAGTTTTGTCGGTGCTGTACATGACACAAAATTGCGACGTTCAAATTAAAATCAGTGCCATTAAAAATCACTTGATTGTGTCAATGCAAACGACGAAAGGCGCCATCTAAAGTCCGAAAATTGTTCCAGCTGTTGAATTTTCATTCCGAATGGCATATAACTATTTGTGGTTTCGCTAACATAGGAAAAGTCAAAAGTAATAAATACAAAATGGCTAAAATTCGAAAAAGTTTTGAAATTCATCGAATCCCCTGTTGAAATAGGTACGAAAGGGTTTTTTTGGTAGAAGATAGTCTGAAGTCGAAATTCTAAAAATAAAATGAATGATCCAATGTAAGGACGTAAAGTGGAAAAAATGAAAATGTTGACTATGAAAGGTACAAATATAATATTTCTTGTACAGTCATCTATTTTTTTAATAGTGGATCTCCTAGATTAGGTATTTTCAATTATTCAATTTTTACTTCGGGCTCGTCTTCAGCGATCCCAAAAGAACCCTTATACTTATTGTTTGATTCAAAGAAATTCGATGAGTTTCTGAATTTTTCGAAATGTACAATCTGCCATATTGGAACAGACATTTTGAATTTTTTAATTTTGATATCAGGTTCACGGTCAGCCAAAATACCTTCGAAATTTCTAAAAATTCATAAAATCTTAATAAGTTCTGTGTTTATCAAAATGTTGGACCTGCTACGTTGGATATCCGCTACAATGCATTCAATTTTACGGAAATTCAGAAATAAAAATCAACGGATGCAATATAACGGAACAAAATGCAAAAAATTACTTGATTTCAATGATTTCTGAATTTTTATTAAAAAATTCGTAATCGATGTTATAAAGGCTGGCGAGTACCGCGTTTCATTCAAATCAAGTAACTTCTTGCATTTCGGTCCGCCAATTTGAATTTTTAATTTTGACCTTCAATTCGTGTTCAACGACCCAAAAAACCCCGAAGTACCAAGCACCATTATAATCAAACAGATTCTAAACGTTTTGATTATTTCGGATCGCCACATTAGGTTCGCCAATTTGAATAAAAAAAAATGTTGACCTTGAATTCGTGTACTGCGACCCAAAAAACCCTAAAGTACCAAGTATCATAATAATCAAACAGGTTCTGAGCTTTCGATTATTTCGCACCACCATATTTGGATCGCCATTTTGAATTAAAAACGAAAAAAAAATATTGACCTTGAATTTATGTTAAGTATCCCAATAAACCTTGAGGTACCATTTCTTATGCAGTTCGGGTCATTCGATCACCAAATAAACCATGTGATGCCATATATGGCGTCAATGCTCACAGGAACAACAATTTTTGGCACCATATTGCGTGAATGCTCAGAGGGACAACAATTTTTGACGCCATATTGGGTGAATGCTCGCAGGGACAACAGTTTTTGACACCATACTGCGTGAATGCTATCGACGTGATTAAGAGTACAATAAAATTCACTCCACGTATGCTTGCCGGTTCGTACTACTAAAATCATCGGTTAATGTATATTCAAAATTAGTGGTGAAATATGTCGACATTGATAAAATTATTCACCCGAATAATTATCCTTTCCGCGGAATAGTTGCGTCATAGTAGTCTAATTACATATGGCATATAAATTCGTCGCATGTGTGCCATTCTGCGGTCACTCGGAAGGTTGACTCGGAAAAGTGGAGGTGTAAATTCCATTTAACGCTGGGTTGAACACGCGTGCGGTGAGATGGATCGGTCATACGAGACGATGCGTTAGCCACGCGCTGTTACTGCCTATATTCCGTTGTGCTATTGCTTGGGAAACAAACACCCACGCCGGTTGCATCCCTCCGATTGCGGTCTTGCTTCGACCTGTCACCATGTTCTAGCTCTGGCACTCCAAACCTCGATTCTCTATGTATTTCGAATACTCGAGCCACAGACCTCATGGTGTGCCTGCTGCTGCTAAACATCTATTTACGTTGCTCTATTACTCGCGGTTTCGTTGAACCACGCGAATAGAACCTACTTGTCACTTTGTTACCTCTTCTTCCGCTTCATGCATCTGTTGCAGCTTCAAGGAAAAAGAAGTTGCTCATGGCGTGATCGCAACACGTGACTTTCTCATCACGATTGCTACTAGCGTGATGAATACTGTTGAAATGATACTTGGCATTAAGAATGACCTTGTGCAAAACTGAAAAAGAATGTGAAGAATTTACATGTTTTAATTATTGCTTCCCGATAGAGAAAGCCATGTTTTCGTGAAAAAAAAAACAGATTTTTGTGGTTTTAAAGTCAACGTATTGAAAATAGTCTAAAAAGTCGAGAAATGCAATTTTTAGCCGGCGTCCGGATGTGAGCGTGCTTGTCCGTGTGCGTGCGCGTGACAAAAAGAACGTTAAGAAGATTTGAGACAATTTTTGGGCGATTCAGCTGAAACTTTGCGCGTGAGTCAAGTTACCACTAAGGTTGTTTGGTATGAATTTACCCCAGATCGGGTGAAGGATTGAAAAGTTATGAATATTTACTTTTTCTGAATTTTTTTTTTAAATACTATAATTCGAGAATGGTTCAAGTAACTGATCTAAAATTTATCACAAAACTTAAATAGAGTGTGCTAATGTTTAATACTAAATTTAGGCAAAATCGATAATGTAGTTACGATTTTATAGAAATTATAAGTTTCATTTTTTTTTTAATGCTATAGTTGGAGAACGGTTCAAGCAGCTGATCCAATATTTTGCATAAAACTTGAAAAGAATGGGTCATTGGTTGCTACTTGAATGTGATGAGCATCCAACAAAGAGTTCATAATACAGAGAATTTTTTATTTTTTCTTTAATTTACAAAACTTCCTCTATGAGGAAGCCGCAGTTGAACAACATACTTCCTCGTAGCTAGCTTTGTAAAAAAAACTTTATCAAAGTTACAAAATAATGAGGAAGCAGATTGCAACGTTCTACTTTGCAGCCTCTTTGCAATCAAGTTCATGAAATGACGTGACTTTAGTTGCTGATATATAGTGTTGATATATGTATAAATTTTGATCGAGTGTAATTGATTAGAAACATACTAGACAATGTGTACACCAGATGTCTGCAGTTTTCTTCACTTAAATTGAAAGTAGTTTTTAATAATATTAACGATTTGTATAGAAACGGTAGTAATAAACCTGAAAGCAGTCGGACCTCACAGAGCGCGAAATTTTAAACCCTACAGGGAAAAAAAAGGCTTAGTTGGAACTACCATTTTTTAATTGGTTAGACGCATATTTATTGTGACAACCATTGCGTTTATTGCCGGAACCTCGACCGGTTGGTTCGCTCGACAATTCCGAATTGGTTGGGATAATGGTGTATATGACCAACGCGATTAGTTAGAGAAACCAAGAAAATGTTACCAATTCCATTGGTTGCTGCGCCTAACTACCGTGGTCAGCGCTACTAACGGATTGTTTGGCGCCACCACAAATTTTGCGCGCGAGCTAAAAGGCGCCAGAACAGTGTTGTGTTGCAATGGAGGTGGCCGAACTGTTGACAGCTTGGGATTACGCGAATCTAATCGCACAATTTCCAGATATGTTCTGTTGGACTTATTATTTTAATATCTTTATGCATCATAAAAAATTTCAAGACACGGATTCCACCATTCCGTACTTCGAAACTGTTTATGATTGTGCGTACGTGTAATATAACATAACCTCAACATATAACTCTTGCCGGCCGGAACCAAGTGGGTTTGTTGATCCAAGCGAGCGAGTTAGTTGGATCGACCGAATAAATTGGTCAAAACAAGAATATAGTTTATGGTTAGGGCTACTACTAACTTGGTTGCTCCAACTATCATCAATCTAACCAAATGCGATTGGCTTGCGTAACCAGAAAATCGCCTAGCGCATATATAACCATAGCAATTGGTAGGAACTACCAATTTTTTGTGTATCTCAACCAAGCCTTTTTTTCCGTGTAACCTGCAATTTCGAGATTCGTTCACAGTGTGCTATTTGCATCAGAGATACTTCAATAGTGTATTGACATAAGAAACTCCGCCTAACCCTAGTAAAAAGCAGTCTTTGAAAACATCTGAAAATATTTTTAAAAATTCAGGGTCAGAACAATCATATAAAAAATCACGAGCATAATTCGAGAGATCAAGGGTTAGACCCAGAATGAAGTGGTATGAAATGCACCATACACAATATGAGATTTAATTATGACAATTGAAAACGAATTTAGGAGGCTTTTAAATTTAATTAAAAAGCAATTAATATTATTTCATTGGCTGTAATATTTTGAATGGGTTTTAATTGGAGTGGCGACCGGCCTCAAAATTCGAAAGCTATGGGGTTGAATTGTATTATTGTTAAACTGTATTAACAAAGTAGTAGTTAATATACTAAATACAACTTGTTTTTGAAATATTAAAGAATTATTATGATTACAAGCTGTTTTATGCTGTAGAAACATAGTATTTAATCGACGTCCAATGGTGCAACATTTAACGAGAAAAGTACATGTACCCTCGATTCATAATGCAGAACAAACAGTGAGTACACGTATACATACTGCCCATTGAATAACTTACGCACTGTACGCGAGCTTCATAAAATTGAAGCGTACACGAGTTTCTGAACAAGACATAACGAGAGGAAGTGCGGAAGCTTTCAACAGCGTATGCATATACGTATACATCGATGTTTGATTAAAAGATAAGGGTAAATATGCTTGTAGCTTATTCAACATATTTCTATAAACGTTTCGCTTCCCACACCTTTTATAGCCCGCTAAGTTTTGTAAAATAGTTACTATGTCCGGATTATATGTAGATCTATACTTCATAAGCTTTTGTTTTTCTTTACCTCTTTTTTTTAGATTAATCTTTGCGCATCAAATGGTGATATAAGAAAAATGGAGTTTGAGAAGTTAACTTAAAAAATATGGGGGATTCTACACCGTTTCGACCTGGGTCTGACCCTCGACCTCTCGAATTTCGTCCGCAATTTTTTATGATGTTTTCCCGACTCTACGGAGCATTAAAAAAAATGTTCAATTTTTCAGTTGGCTCAACTAAGTCTTATCTTTCCGTGTGACATCCTCAAAACTTGAGTTGGATGTTGAGACACTCGTTCCAAACGAAGACACATCATTACAGCTGGCGAAGATTCAGCATACACGGTATATGTATGCATTCAGTGTGCACAGCGATCACAGACACAAGTTCGCTTCTTACATAGGATTTTTTTTTTATTTTATTTTTTTTTGGTACCTCGAATTTTATCTTACCTATTCTTATCGAATATCTCCACTTTTTAATTCCTCAATCTCTTTTGTTTTCCTCTCACTAGTACGTGAAACTCGTTTAGAAGAATCGAAGAGGGAACGTGATGAGCGCCGAAGGATCCTTAATCTCGCGCGTCGTTAGACGGTCGACTAAGCCGGAAAATTACTTTCTTTGAAAGTGATAATAGGTCCCAGGAGTGAGAAGTGCACGGCGAGAGGTGGAGAGGCGAACGAAAACGATGGCTTTGGATAGCCTCCTGACTATACGACAATGCTCCCGGGCTCGTCACACCGACGCCGATTTATAAACTTTCGCCTGGTATATACTATACCTTAAGACTGCTACCACCTCTCGAGAGAAGCGAACGGGATAGTCCATGTCTCAACCCTATGTTCCCATCTCTCACACTCTTTCATCACCCCAACCACTCTCGTACTTTTAATTAAACACTTCGTTAAATCGCCGAAATTCTTGAGACCTTAGGAAGCCAAACATTGTCTGTCGAACTCTGTCGATAATTACTAGAACCTTGCAGAATAAAAAAAAACTACGAGGTGTACTGAACGAAGCTGTGTAAGAAAGAGTAGAATAGCGATTGATATAAAAAAGCGTAAAAGCACCCATAGCGCTCTGGTGTTCATGTCACGTTCTTTAAAATTCGTGAGACTATTTCTTTGTCCCCCCCCCCCCCCCCCCCAAGTGTTTCACCTTTCATTGATCTCCTCGGTATACTAAAATACGGGCCGCGTGTACGTGGAAAAGTGTAATAAGGGGACACCCTGCTGCGTTCCCTAAATCTTTCTATTGCTCGTTTATAACCACCACAGCCAGTACTGCTGTATACAAACACAGATACACTTATATACGCATGCATAGAGGTACGCACTGTTTTCCCGAAGGAACTCTGCAATAAAAAAAACAGTGAACGAGGTGATTTACTTTTTATGTCGAAATATAGGGTGCGCTATCCGGCATCCCCGAGAGATACGGCCAGCCGAAAGATAGGGTCTTCAAAAGCAATTGCCTTGATAAATTATTCGAGATTATCGTTATCATTACATTTATTGCTGTTTTATATTTAAATTGCTCATCCAACTTTATTCCTGAGCGTCGCGCGCTCGAAAATGGAATACGAAAATCAAATGATGTCGTACTTTCGGACAACTATGGAAAAGAATGCTGATGGTTGCATTGATTTTCAAGAGATGTCATTGTTATTTAATATTCGCATACAATTATTTTTTTCCAGATGGGGCAAACTGAAAAATACTTTATTATGTGCAACTTAGCAGATTATAGTGTTGCGTACTCAACAACAATCACACAAAAACTTTCAGAAACACTCGAACAATTTTCAAATAAATATAAAGACTTGCAGAAATATCCGTACAAATACTCACATTCACAAAATTAGCTGGGTATGTGCATGAGCACGCTTTATCGTGGCTCTATCGAGCTCGATAGAGCCACGATTGTGATGCTGGAGCGTAATGTGAGCGCTCATTCTGCCGAAATACTCATTCAGCTCGAGCTCTCAGTCGACGCGGAACACTCAACCGATACGAGCGGCTCGAACACTCAGCCGATACGAGCGGCTCGAACGCTCAGCCAGTACGAGCGGTTCGAGCGTTTAGCCGATACGAGTGGTTCGAACACTCACGCGACACAAGCAGCTCGAATACTCAGCCGATACGAGCGGCTCGAGTGCTTAGTCGAGATAATAACTCATTGTCTAGAATTTGAATGAAATAAGTCGCTAAATCTTTTGGAAATAGGATTTATATATTCATTTGTATTGATTCATAAATTCATACATTTATTCATATATGAATTTCATAAATAGTTAAATAAATGTTTTATTCCACTGGAATGTGGAATGTTTTCGAGCATTAAATTTCAAAGCTGAGCAATGAGTGCTCGAGCATCTTAGCGTTCATGCTCGTCGCTAAAAATTACACACCCACGCACACTGATGGATTTTCAACTATTTGTACAGTATAATTATGTAGATAATATATCGCATATATATATGTGTATATAATCAAATGACTATTAGGCACATTTCTTCTATACATTTCCGAAAGTTTCATTAATTTTTTTGTCGGTTCCAAGCGCCAAAGCTTCAGATCTGTCTCGCACCCACTGAACCCTCTTGGTCAGTCCCTTCCAACTCTATCGCATACCCATTACAAATACTAATGGTACCGCTTCTTCATTACATTATTCAATTGCTCTTCCCTCATTAATTCGTCGCACTTTCTCTCCCGGGGGGAGGGGGGTCTCCACTACTCAAACACCTCCGCACTTGAAAGTGCTTCTCCACGAGAATTTGTGAGCGGAAAAACACGAGACGATTTACTTTTTTTTCCGCGCGCGGTAAATGTTCTCACTAACTCATTTGCATCGGGTCGCCAGAGGTTACGGCAGACATAGACGGATGGCGGAAAATAGAAAAGCAATTACGTTTCTAGATTACATTCTGCTCATCTTGTCGCAGAGATTTCAGAAAATGAATACATCCAAATGAAGTTGCAGTAAAGTATTGCCTAAATGTTGTTAAATAAACTCCGATGCACCACACACACAGTACTTTTTATGGTTAAATAATTATAAATGTCTCGTACTAAATTTACAACTTCATTCCAAGGTACATGATACATTTGTTCGGTGCTTCTGTACATCGTGAGGCTCCGAGTGAATCATGACGTACGTAAACATTATTGCTCTCTTCCATCGAGCGGACAGGCGCACTAAGAGTGTAGATTTCACGGGACGGCTTAATTATCTCACCTCCTTTTTATTTCTCTACGCTACTGTCAGAGTAGAAAGATTCTTTTGCCTGCCATGATTCGAACAAAAAGTACTCTTGATTTACTCTTTCATACAGAAAAAAAAAATCCTCGCGAATGTATATAAGTGTAGTAAACTACGACGGGGTGGAACGGGGGGAGGTCGGCTGATGGCGGCGCCGGCTCGATCATTCCCGACCTGCTACCACCGTTCCTGGTGCTTACAGCGTTGCTGCTGCTGCTACTGCACCAGACCTGGCCAACGATTACCCTCCTAAATTACTCGAGATATTGCGGTTACCCATACCTATGCCGACGCCTCCGCGCACTGGTCTGCTCTGTTCTGTTCACCCGCACCTCATAAACCAGCTTTTTCATCCTTTCTCCGGTGTGAGAGTGAGGGATATATAGTCTCGACAGAGATAACGAGGAAGATGCTGAGAATAGAGGGGAAAAAAATCGATAAAATGCGGCCTCTCCCGACTTAACCCAATTCTTTCTTCATCTCAGCCGGTTATTTTTTTGTTGTCTTTTTCATCCTCTTTTCCGTCTTCCTATTGCTCATTCTATCATGTTCCAGCGTCTGTATATATACTTTCGTTGCACTGTTCTTTGTTTCTTCCTAAGATCTCACTCTCCTTTTATTCGCTCTTCTTCAATGCCTCACTCTCAGTCGGAGAGTGAGGGATTGACGACGTCCACCCCCCACCCCCGACTATTTACCAGATTTGTCGACGAGATAGAGTCCCAGAAATTGTTGAAATTGCCGTCGCCAAGAATAGGGAAAGGATAATAGGCCGCACTTTCAAGTCGCTGAAAATGTCCACCTACATTCATCTTTGAGGACCAATTTATTTGGTGTTTCACGAATTAAGCGTGTTCATGATGACGGAACGTGATGTGAAGACAAAATGTCATAAAGTTCGAGTGAAATGTAGGTGTGATATACGTTTGACTTTTATAAAGCGAGATTTACTGGTTTGTTTGTGTGTCCTTGCAGCGCCCAAACTGTCGAAAAATATCGAATGTATCCCGCAAATGAAATGGGCAGAATGTTTCGCTCAGTAATCCAAAAGCACGGTTGTACGTTGATTCTTTCAATGCGTCATTCATAAAGCATCTTTTAGTCACGATTGGGGACAAACTAAAAGAACCCTTGTGCAAACATATGGGAGTCGGTCTATACTCCTCACATCGGTTTTCCACAATATCAATACTCCACATATATCCGGGTCTTATATTGTCATTTTTGACAGTTTGTTTGTACATACGTTTTCCGACACGAACCGATCTGTTATATATCCTGATTCACACACTATTTTTCTCCGCACGGTCCTTTTCCTCCACACTCTTTCCTTCCAACATCACTTTTTCGCTCACATATCAAGTATTTCATACATGGTTTGCACATTCTCCCTTTCCGACATGTCCTGATACGATACAGCTTTTTCCTCCATATATGCGGTCCTCCATACAGATTTTTCTTAATTGGAGATAATACTGCTGTTGTTATCGATTCGTCAGATCTCTACTTTACCGATGCGAGACATCTGACAGGTCTATATTGACAGAAAGAAGCGTTTTCGAATCAGGATGTGTCGAAAAGAGAGTGTAAACAAGTGGAGTGTGGGGAAAACGAACATTATTGGACTTGGACAGTGAAGCCATTGTAGGGCTAGGTATGTGGAGAAAAAAAATGAAGTTGCAGTACCGGGGCTTTGGAGAAAAAGAATGTTGTAAAACTGAGACTGTGGAGGAAATGGATGTTGTAGGGCGAGGACTGTTGAGAATAAAGAGGCTGCCAACAATCTGACCGAGAACCAGGAAATTTAAACGTAATTTGGAGCAAAACGAGATAAAAATCAAACACACAACAGAAGAAAATAGTTTTTAAAAATGTGAACTTAAAAATGGTTAATCTACAAAAAGAGTTAAATAATTGTACAGATAAGGAAAAATTCGGAATTAATGAAATATTCGCGTTCGTCATTTGAAGTGAAGAATTTCTTCTTGTCTCTAATATTATTCTATTGTTTTTGGAGTCCGCAATATCCTAGACGTTTTTCTTACTTTCTCATCACATGCAGAGTATGTAAAAGAGAAAGTATTCTAATAAAAAAAAATCGACATGCTGATTTTTATGGAAATAGACGTCTTGAGAGTTCTAGACTTCAAGAAACACATTCAGTCATTTCTGTTTGTCTATGCCGTCCAAAAGCCCAATAACTTTTGAAAGAAACTACAGACTGCCCTAAAATTAACAGTACATCTTCTATGATTTAAAATGTAGTTTTGGTATTGAAATTGAAAATGTACCACCCAAAGCCTTTAGTACTTTACCTGAAATGAGAAAAAATTAAGAAATGGTACAAAGCGTATTTTTAATTTGCAGACTGATTAAAAAGTTATTATACTTTGGTCTAAAATGTACAGACAAACTTACATGCAAATAGCCAGTAGACGATAAATAATTCAGTACGGTAGTGCCTTTTAAAACGTCATGAATAATTTTTTTAATTGTTTTATTTTACAATTAGTAGTCACTCAAATGAGATGAAAAAACAGTGTTGCTTATAAAAAATATTCATCGAGTAAAACGTGAATCTTGTTGCTGACCTTAAAAAATTAATTAACACAGAAGAAGTGATTTTGTGCATATTGTCAAGACACACTCTTTTCCAAATTAAAACAAAGAATTAAAAAAAAGTTTTTTGTTTACACACCCTAATATATATATATATATGTGTATACATACATTCCTCGAAGCATACTTTACGTTGACAGAATTGTGAGGTCAGTCCTCAAAACAGCCCCATGTCCTTAAAGTATACGTGGAACATACTGAAATGGCCTCAAAGTGTGCGTTACGCATATATATATATAGTTACGCAAAAGGGAAAAAGATGTATATATATATATCGTTTTCCCAACTATTCTAACGGAATCCTACAAAACAAAGAAAAATTACGCCGTTTTATGGAAGTATCAAAAATGATTTGTTTTAATTTACCACCAGTTCTGGGTTGAAGTACCTCTCTTATTAGCGTATGTATATGTAGGCTCTATACATCAGAAACTACAATCAAGTTATTTATTGAATTCGATTTTTAGTAACTTAACAATTTCAAGTTCCCACATTCTTTGTCAGTTCTCCATAACTTCATTCTCAATACCAAGTATCCATAAAACAGTATCATCACGCCAGTGACAATCGGTATGAGAATGTCACGAGTTGCAATCACGCCATGAGCAGCTTGTTTTTACAAAATTTTAATTTTGTTTTTTTATTTTCACGATAAAAACGTGAAATCCGCTTCCTGAAATTTGTCGGTATGCTTCCGTGGAACTCTAATAAATTCTAATTCAACTCAATGGATGTGCTCGCGCAGGACCACTCTTAAGCTTCTCGAGTCTTCTTACCCCCTGAGTACGATAATGCAGTAAAAGTTCATAGGGATTTGTCCATCAAGCTTGACTGCGCGTCTCTCGGTCCCTCGTCCGAGCGAAAGGTGAACCTTGGGATTTTACGTTCCGTCGTGAAGTTTCTTTCACAACTTTTTACGAGAAAGTCCGTCATCCGTCGAAGAGAGGCAGTCGTTCGTTTTGAACGACTTGCGTCGCTGCGCTTCCTTTCCGGCGAGCCATAAGACAATGAAGCGAGCTACGAATCTCAACTTACTGATCCTGACGTCTGGTAAAGAAGTAAAAATGGGTAAATATTGATTTCTCTTCTATTGGAGTTCACTACCTACATTGAATTAGTTCGAATTATGATCAATTTACTGACTCCAGATAGCCCGCAGTATGAAGCGGAATTTGTTATACGCGGTTGAGATTGGAGCTAGAATTCTTGTTCATCAGGGTTTCTCTATTAAACCAAACTAAACGATGATCGCAATTTTGGTACAAAAAACTCAACAGCAGATAAAAAAGAAATTGAAGCATTTCGGCAATTCCACGAATAATTAACGAGCGATTGTACTTCCCGTTGTATCGATAGTAACGTTGTAATGAAGTAGTATATTAATTAAAAGAAGGCTTCATGGTTATTTTTTGGTTTTTTTGAGGATGCCATTCTCGTTACTTTACAGATGAACGTCTATTTTTTTGTTGTTGTCAAAAACCGTTAGAGAATCCGTGTAACTTTTCTTATTTGATCTAGCTGTCAATGATATCCAAGAATTTCAATCACTCTATCAAGAACGTGATTGAATCGTGCAGCTTGCTTATCCTCAAGTGAAGTAGAAGCATTAAGAGAATTATAGCAAGTATAGCAAGTGAAATAGGAGCATTAAGAGAAGTGTAGCATGTATCGACAACGTTCATCTCTTGATACTTCCGTGGATTACTCGTTCAGCCAGATTCTATTTTTTGCACCAGAGCTTCGCTACCGGTTCTGTTTCTTTCACTATAATGCTTCATCTTCTTTCACTGCGCTGTGTTGTTTTTATTTTACTTTAGCACAGTAGTTATTTTGTACATCTCAGGCTTGAGTGGTACTTCAATGTTTCTTGTTTCGAACAAGTGCAAAGGTCAAGTACAAAGTATTGTGAAGAAAATAAAATAAAACACGAATATTGTTTAATTCGACAAATGTTTAGTAAATTATAAGGGTACTTCAATTAAGAGGAACGTGTTTCTTAAAAGATCAGTTCTTTTAACTGGTATGTACAGTAGGGTGATAATCAAAAAGTTATATTTTTTGTTGTCTAACTAACTGGTTGAGTAGTTACTTTGGTGTAAAAAATGATAGCTCATCAAGGAAGAGTTCTAAATAATAATAATTAGAGGTGACTCACGTAATTTGCTATTTAAATGGGATCGGAAATACGTTTTAGCGTATTTAGACTTTTATACTTCTTTAATGTACAACTGTAATAAGTAATGTTACGGTATGTCTCTAGAGAAACTTTGAGGTTCTACAAAAAAGGTTCTACGCAAAAAATTTCTTAATCCAACCATTTGAATGTTATTAACTTTAATATATTTATTTATATAAAATTTTACCGTTTTTCAGCTATTACGGCAAAACTATCAGTTTTGTAGTATTCTTAATAAATCAACTTTTGATAAAAATTTACCGATGTCACAGATAGAAAATTGTGGGTCTATGAAAAAAAATTCATTACAAAAAAACTTATTTTAAATGGCTTTCATTTATAAAAACGACTAATTGATCACAGGAAGATTTTTTTATTGCAACAGGAATAGCGCTGTCGATGTTTTCGCACTACTTGTAACATATACTGGAAATTGCACTTTGTCTTTAGTTAAGGATTCGTTATACTCTTCTAATAAAGAAATACCGCGTTCTGCAACATGATTTGTTGAATTTCAGCGTTCTAAAAAATTTCAAACACTCTTTAAAGTTGTCATTACCACTACGTACTTGACTATAACGTAAAAAATGTGGTCAATTGTAAATAAATATCAGAATATAATAATTCACTTGTCCGCATATCTATTTTCATTTTTTTTGCATTTCTAAATTATATAAAAGACATTATACAAGAAGAGTTTTAAGAAAAGTTGTGGAGAAACTAATAGTTTTTGCAACATTCTACTTTGCAGCCTTTTTATGTAATATTTCAATGTAATTATCAATTAGAAAACAATTATTATCTAAACATCACTCCTCTTTCTGGTGTCGTACTGAATGATTACTAATATATTTTCTCCATGAAGTGTCACTTAATAACTGAAGTTCTTAGAATACGGCATCTGCCAATGTAACAATAGCATTGGCGTGGTTGTATATTGATTTCCGGATCTGTCATCCGTTGCTCACCGGCTGCAGCATCAGAGTTTCCTCTGCTCTCTTGTCCTACACTGGACACCTAACTATGCAAGCGAATAGCTCCTCTCTGTTACTTAAGCCAGTAAGTGCGAGAGGGTAATTTCCTCCCTCAGAAAGCCCAGATGTGTGGCTCGTGCCATAGCTCCACGTCAAACGGCATGCTTTGATGAATTATTAATCTCTATTATCGTTCATGATTGATGTGACAAACGTTGTGGAGTAAACTGCAATCCTGAGAGTCACATATAACCTGGTCAGTTTGCCCATTTCTAACACAACTGTCTCTGATTCCTCATACTAATAATTCTCCCAACAACACAAAACAGAATTGCCAATAATGCAACCGAGTTTCACAATATTGAGTTGGAATTCCTTTTAATTTTTAATAATACGACTCGCGATGCTTACACAGTAGTCTCTTTTTATTTTTCATTGTGTGATTAAAAATTCCTGGAATGGCATTGGAATTTTTTATCATTCCAGTAATATTTACGCATCCACAAGAGGAGTTTTCCAGAAAATATTGTATTACTAGAGGGTTATTTGGCTAGCGGGCTTCGCGCACTCGCATTGCACAAATTATTTTAGAGGGTTATATGATACTCGGACGAATAGCCGTTTCTGGCCCTGATTTTTAAAGGTCCTCCCGTAGTACCCCCGCCACGGATATGTCATTTCACCACGGGCACAGTGTGTCATTTGAATCCGGCCAGGCTTAAAGTTAGAAATATTCAACCCCAAGGGTCCCTTGAGGGACTCAGACAAATTCAGGCTTGGGTGTGTTAGTTCACCCCGGACAGTCTCGATTCTTGTACATGGCGACGGCCGCGTCAGCGGCAAAATGTTTATATAAAAAAAGACAAATGACACGTCCGAATATCGAAAACTGAGGCCGCTATTAGGGCCAATCACGAGCGTCTCTGCGGCTCACCCCGCCGTCTTACTTCACGCCGTACGGGGATAAATCGCGCGCGCAGCTCGTTCAATCTATGGCGGTCAAATTAAAACGCAATAAGCTTAAATACTTTAATAAGTTTACAGTCTACAAAAAGTCTGAAAAAAATAATAATTAGAAAAAGGAGGGCGTTGTTGTTACTATTTATACAATAGAGAGACAATGAATGCTACTTGTATAATTGTATATAGCAGTTATTTTTATTTATGTACATAGTGATTTACATACTTTGTAATTATTACTCGCCTTGATCAACAAGTAGGATTGAATGACAATTTTTACTACATTTATACGGCATTCCATGTAAAATCGACAGAATTAGTATCCCTTCTATTTAGTTTTTCTTTTAGAATTTTTTAAAAACACTGTTAAAAAAAGAACGCATAGTAGGACATTGCACATTGCTTCCTCATTATTTTTTAATTGTTACAAAGCTGTGTCTGTAGCATACGAGGAAGTATGTTGATCAACTGTGGTTTCCTCATAGAGGATACTTGGTAAAAACAATTTCTTTAAAATATGAATTCATTTTTGAATTTTCATTAAATTCAGAGAACATCACACTCTATTCAAGTTTTATGCGAATTTTTTGATCGGTTGCTTCAAGGAAAATGCAAATTTCTATAAAATCTTAACTACTTTATCAGTTTTTTCCAAATTCAGCATCAAACATTGACATACTTTCTATAAGTTTTATATTAAGTTTAAGTTCTTCAGTTTTTAGGTTTTGCATTTAAATTTTTAACCTTAAAATCCGAATCGCTTTAAAGAACATTAAATATACCTGCATTTATAAACAACTATTTAGCAAATTATAGAATATTTTACGAAAGTTAAAGCGACCACATCATTTTTTTAAAATCCAAACGGCTATAATTTAAATTCCTGCATTAATTTTGATAAAAATCACAACAGTCAAAGCGGGACAAGTATTTCACTTGTGCGTTAAATTTCAGCTCAATCGCTTAAACGGTTCTTCAGTTATAGGTTATTAAATTATCGGAGCCACACACGCACGCACATACATACCGGAATTATTCTCTAAAATACTTTTCTCGACGTTTTGGACCATTCTGAGTGTCCTGACATGAAAATCTCGAAATTTTTTATTTCATGAAAACGAAGCTTTCTCTATGAGGAAGCAAAACACTTAAGTTTTTACATTTTTGTTTAGTCACAATCTACAAAACTGTTATTTACTAAAACTACGTCAAAGATTAAAAGATGAAAAATCACACTAAAATTTTTGGTTGAAAAATTAATGAAATTATAATCAGTTACATAATTAAATTTTCAGTCATGTATGATATACTTAAGTCTATTCCCATTCTAAAAAAAAGTCGTTCCTAACACTATAAAAGCGATAAAAAAGCTGGGAAGCTAATAAAAATTGTAGACTTCTAGAAATGGTTACAAAAAACTTTGCCGGCGTTTATTAAATGTTATTTATGATGATTGTAACCACAAACCAATTTTCGGAAAAAGGAAATCGAAAAATTGTTGTCTTCGTTTGCTTTCCGACAAACTAAATGAAAAAAACATATAAATAACCCAGTCACTTTCTCTGAATCAACTTTCACCACGACACATTTATAAATATCCTGTTATAAATATCTCAATTAAAAAGAATAAAGGTAAGGTTTTCTGTATAAGGAAGCAAAGGAGTAATTTTCCGCTGTGATATAGCAATTTAATATTCATAATTATTCTCCGTGAATTCTGGTGACTTCAATACGTTTTTTTTCTTTTCTTTTCCAACGTACTGTATTTTTCTTCTCCTCTTGCGCTATCGTTATTTTTTTTCACCTTTTTTATTTCATTTAAAGTTAATGCACTGTGACAACAAGGGGTTGTCGGATACCATGGCTCTGGTTCCCTGAGCACAAAGGATCTCTCTTCTCCTCGTTGCCAAACTGCATTTCAAGAGTATATACTATACGTAATAGAGCCAACATTTTGCACATATACCGAGTAATGTAACGCGCGCATGTGTACATTCGAAAGCGAACGAAGGGGTTGGCTCTCTCGGCTAAAGGAATAACGTTACCTCTTTATACAAGGGGAACAGCTACAAGAGGATGATAATACACACGGCTGAGGCATTACTATATATACTTAACGCTCGATAACGTAGTAACGAGAAAGAGAGAGGGAGTACACGTGTATAAGGCTAACTGGTTCAAAGTGTGTAGCGGAGAGGTGACGAAGGCTCCGGTGTATAGCAGCTTTTGCTACTACCAGATTACACTCTCTTTTATATCCAAGTCGGGTTATTACTGGAAAATCCAGTCATGAATTCATCAGCGGCGAAAACCAAAATTTGTTTCAACAAAAATGTATTATCTCAGGAATGCAATTATATTTTATCCGTGTCAGGTCATTCACGTGGCTGCTAGTATTTAGAATACGTTGTCTTTTACATAATTTGTATGTGATGAGAAAGTGAAAAAAATATATATCTTACTAAACGACGAATTTTTGGCTAGTTGGCAAAAGCACGCGGGCAATGTGGGTCACCTACAACAATTGCTTTCTCATGTAGCTTTGGTTTCATGAAAATCAACGAAATGAAAAAACTATGTTTGAATGTGGAAAAAAAACTTTTAAAAAATATTAAAAGACATCTAAATATATAAAAACTGAAAATAATTCACTGTCAGCTGTAGCCAAAATATTTTCTTATGCATCACAGTTTTTTAAAAGAAATTTTCCGATCTCTTTTAGTCGTTTTTTTTTATATTAACGAAAAATCAACGTTAAATAAAAATGAACGAAAACCGCTAATCAAAGAATTTCATATTATTTTCATTAATTCTATGCCGGATATCAGTTCTGGTTTCTCATAAGAAAGTTATGTTTTTGCTAAGAACAATAAAAAATATATATGTGAGATTTCAGGATCAGTTTACATTGTCCAAATGGTCGGAAAATGTGATTTTTTAGGTCGTACCCAGGTAGGTGTATGTCTGTGTGCATGTAAGTGATAAATAAAACCACAAAACCACATAAGCGGCTTATGGCGGCGATTTGACAATTGGTAAATGGCTGCGTCGTCCGAGGGTACAACCATTGTTCACTACAATTTTCATTGAAATTGAGTCTGTGCTCGCTTTAACTCAGCTAAATATCAAGCTATCATCCCAAAACTATAATCAAATTCCCAAAAATAATATATTGATCCATAATACACTCATCCGGGCACGAGCTAAAAAATCACATTTTCCGACGATTTGGACAATTTAAACTGACCCTGAAATCTCGCATATATTTTTTTAATCTTAAGCTTTAAATGAATAAAAAAAATCTTAAAAAACCTGTGCTATAATTTTTATATTTTTAAATGTCTTTTTATATTTTGAAAAGATTTTTCATATATGTATAAAAAAACTGTTTTATTTCGAGAAGAACTCCGAAAAAAATAGAAGCAAATGTCAGCCTAAGCTTAAAAATGTTTACATCTGATGCCGGATTTTTGAGAACTTTTTCAGAGTTTTCAATTCGGACTAATAATATTTCCATATAAAAATTCGTAATTAATTTTTTTTTAAATTGAAATTTTTTTTTAATGCTCCCTAGAGTTGGGATCACAAATAATTGCGGACGAAATCCGAGATGTCGAAGGTCCAGACCCTGGTCGAATCCGTGAAGAATCCCCCATATACAAAGAAAAAAAAGCTTTATACGTTTAATATATTTTATATTGTATAATAACAACTCGTAACAACATGTAAAACGAAATGTTATTCTAAATCTAGAAAGGTTCGTACATCTGTACATAATTGTTCACAGAGTGTAAGAAAGTGGAGAACGGGTGACCAAAAAAATGTATAAGTGTTGCAGTACAAACTGTATCTGTACGTCCAAAAATAATTTTAAAAAGTTGATGAAAGTTGACTGTTGTCTTTGTCCATAAGTACCGAAAACTAGGGTTAGCATCACGTGCCATGCAAGAAACCGGAGCGTACAGTACGGAAATCCGTTTTCGCCGTTTAGCTACCATGGCTGTCCGTACTCATCTGGTGCGGAGAGGCTTCCCAGGCGGACTTTCACATTAATTATTCGTCCGGCTTTGGTATGGCAGTGACGCGGGCGGTCAGACTAGCAAGCGAGTGCTATATGCTACGCGGTCTTGCTAGTAGCGCATGGCCTCTAACTCTCCAGCCTCCCACCCCCAAAACTCTCCCTCTCTCTCCCTCTCTCAGGTTAACGCAATTTTCGTGTGAGAACCGCAACGTGATTCGGCTCTGATTAAACGTTCGAGTCACTTGATAACTGTGTTGTGCAATATACTATTAGTGCTACGTTGATGACATCATATATGCGACCATGCAGATGCTGAACGTACTGTCAGACAAGAGATGAGATGTGAGTCCCGTTTTTTTTAATTGCCTTAAAGCTGTTTTTTATAACTTATATAATAGTGATTTTAAGGATGCATTACGCATTCATTTTTAACCAATGTTTGATTTTATTGGTCTTTAATGAAGTCAACAAGTTATTCATGAGTTAGTAAAAATATAAATGTAACATATTTTAAAAATAAATTCTCTGATTTTTTTAAATACAGGGATACGTATTTTTAAATATCTTATAAACGATATTTTTTTATTAATAAATGGTTAAACATTCACTTATGAGGAAATTTGGTAATTATAAGAAAATTCGTTAATCATATTCGTCCGAAAAATTATGGGAAATTTATTTCATAGGAGAGGAAATGCTTTCTCTGGAACCAATATTTTTAACCTTTATTGTTCTTAGTTCTTTAATCACGTTGATGTTTTTTTCAGATTCTTCTCTTGTCTCGAAATACACAAATTCTGGTTTCATTGACCTTTTGATTGCGTGTGCGTGTGCGTGTGCGTGTGCGTGTGCGTGTGCGTGTGCGTGTGCGTGATGCATCGTAAACTAACGTTTAATCTAATTATTTATCCGATGTTTAATTTGGAAGCTTGATCGAGAAACACAAACAATACAACATTTAAATGATAACATTGTGAAAATATTTGTATTTCTAAATGTTGCATTTATCGTGTTGGAATCGATTCGTGTAGTCGATTGAGTCACTAGGGTTGTTAAAAAAGGCGCTTACTTTTTTTATGAAGCTAATTCAGTATTATGCTTCTTGTCATAAATTAACAGGTTCACCCTTAAGGATTAGCGTTTAAAAATTTGTTTTCTACTGCTTTGAAGGTTTTTAATATTTGAAAAATGTGGTTTCTGTCAGATTAAGGAGGGCGTTTCGTTGCTCGAGGTATTTAGACTACGTTTCAAATTTGAAACATGTTTCAGATTAAGAACTGGTCTATATTATGATTAGATTCTAGGTTCTATTGCCGAATTGTTTTGCAAGAAGTTCAGTATTAAATCAAGAATTTAACATAAGATCTTATGGAACAAGCGTGCGCTCAGTATTCTGATGTTTCAAGCACCATTTTTATGCATTTGCCAGATAGATAGCTCAGACAATAAAGTTCTCACCTGTGCATTATGTTTCCCAGATTCCAACGAAATCATAAAAAATAGGCTCACCGGATTTTTGGTACACAAATATTGATTTGAAATTGGGGAAAATAAAGGTAAACGGAACGAGTATCTCCCGCTCGGAGGCTGCCAGTGAGGCTTGGCAACATCGCACATCTGGTTGGAGAATGAAGGAGAATCTGTGAATGCGATCGAAATATATGTTCTAGGGATGTGCATGAGCGCTAAGATGCTCGAGCGCTCATTGCTCAGCTCGGAAAATTAATACTCGAGCACGCTCAACCGCAATATGGGCACTCATTCTGCTCAGACGACCATTTGGCTTGAGCGCTCAGTTGCAACAAGCGTCTCGAACGCTCAGTCGCAACAAGTGGCTTGAGCCCTTAGTCGACACGAGTGGCTAGGACGTTTATTCAACGCACGATCAAATATAATTCGCAAGAACGTTGTATTACATGTCTTAGTTTTCTTTAAATTTAGTTTTCATATTATTAAATATTGTTTTCTTTTACTTTACGGTAAATATTAGTTTGAAAATATATTTAAGGCCGCGATAAATGTTTCACTGAAAAAAAATATCATTGATTCAAGAACAGTAACAATTGCTGGCTGCCAACAACATATGTTATCAGTACAACTTTATTTTCATTCAAACAATTTTATATAAAATTAAACCAATGTCTAAAAAATATGTAAGAAAATGTGTTAATGTTTTAATTCCGTATGTAATTCTTAGAATGCATATACAGTTGTACCGATAACTTATGTTATTGGCACTGTTCTTGATTGAATGATATTTTTTCAGTGAAATAAAGCTAAAAAGAAATAAGTAACGAATCAATCAGGAATCATATCGATACGAAATAAATTGATTCAACATTTATTAAACGAATTATGTATACTCGGCGTGCTGCCGCTCAGGGAAAACATTGTTCATTCAAATCATTTCGAATTTTCATTCTGCTTTATTTAAAATGTTTTATTCCAGTGGAATAATCATTTATTTAGCTATTTATGAAATTCATATATAAATAAATGTATGAGTTTATGAATCAATAAAAATGAATATATAAATCTTATTTCCAGAAGATTTAGCGATTTATTTTCATTCAAATTCCAGAAGATAAGTTATTATCTTGATTAAGCGCTCAAGACGCTCATGTCGACTGAGCGCTCGAGCCGCTCATGTCGACTGAGTGTTCGAGCCGCTCGTATCGGCTGAGCGTTGAAGTCACTCGTGTCAACTGAGCGCTCGAGACAAATGAGAATTTGAGCAGAATGAGTGCTCATACTACGTTCGGGTATGTTCGAGCATCGCACTTACGGCTCGAGCGACCTCGAGCGTACTCATACATATCCCTATTATGTCCCTAATAAAAAATTGATACATTATCAGAAACTCAAAACATCTCCTGACAGTTACCTGCAACACAGGATATAGGATTTGATTTTTACTCAACCCAGCGAATTAGTGTTCATTTTAAGTTGTATTTTATATTGCTAAGCAGATTAATTTGGAGGTTACAGTCGTTTTTTGCAGAATATAATGAGGGTTAGATCAAGCGCGCATAAATACAAAATGCGGCACTGCTATGCCGTGTACAGTCACTCACCCCTCGATGAGAAACAGCTGTTTATAATTCATCGAAACGAAAGCAAATCAGCAACCATATATAATTAATTTCTAATTAAATATACTACACCCATACATTGTAATGCGTGAGCGTATAGCTTAATTAGTGAAATTACTTTTACAATGTTCGAACTATTCGTATTTATTAATTTTCACGCAGTTATGCTTTAATCGTGATTTGCCTTCGATGCCAGGAAACGACCTCCTTAAGAGTGCATGTTCGTTAGAAGTAATATGTAAAGTATTGTTAAATTTATTATTTCTATGTGGTCACAATAGTGTAGCCGGTTCTCTTCAAATTATTCTGCATGATTGTTGCATTTTTATGAACAACCACGACTATACGTAGTAAAATTTCATCCGTGTGATTTTATTATAAGAGTAATTTGCTCCAGAAAGGTTTATACACCAACATTTACTATCTCATTTTTTGCCGACATAATGTGTGACACTTTTTACCTTACCAACAACACTATTCTCTGAATAATATTTATGTTCAAATGTACGGTGGAATCCCAAAAAAACCAACTCCCCAACTTTATTGCTTCTGGAGATGCTAGAAAGTTTTCTTCTAATAACTTCTTACTTCGGCACTCTGTACACTGACCTGTAAATACGGAAAACATTTCCCGAAAGTCTGCAGCCAACGACATACGAAATGGTAAAAGGTTGGGGGAAAGAGTAAAAGTTTTTTTTCGACTACCACAGAACCAATCTCAATATCCATGTAGTCAAGCTGACGGCAACATACTTTTTTTCTCCCGACTCTCCACGCATTTAGGCCTATACCCTCGTCATATATTTTGTCCATGTTACGCAGAGATACGGTTTTACTATGCTATCTCAAAATCAAGAGTGGGAGAGGGGTGGAGAAACGAACGAGGAATTCCAGTTGAGTATACTTACCACTTCGTGGTTTACTCACTCACATTAGTTATACGAAGTTCGAGAGGGTTAGTAGGAGGAGAAGACTGCCGGTAAGTACGTTCCTACTGAGTCTCGGATCGGTATCTCTCCAGAATCTCGCAAAACTTTTGCTTTCGTATGAACGAGAGAGGACGAGACTCCAAAGTAGCACATACACAGACACACAAACACAGTAATATCTGCAACGTGACGTCTACTATAAACTCGACTTCCTTCCTTATCTCTCGGAAAATAGCAGATATACCCAGTTTGCACACTAGCATTTTACTCAATTAGCAATTAACACGGTATTTTGGATGTTATAGTAACGCTTAACGATTTGAAAAACATTTCATTAAAAGGGATGCTTTGAATGCTAAAAGACATTGTCTATATGAGGCAATGTGTCAGTTTTCGATCATCTGGTTACAGTTACTTGTTGTATACATATTTATAATATTATGGTGAAGTACAAGATGCAGTGTCATTATTGTAAAACAGATAGAAACACTTTAAACAACTCTCATTAAAAGGAGTTAGTGGACAAAAAAATAGGTATGCATAAGAGCATGCTCGAGTTCGCTCGAGCCTTGATACCGATGATCGAACATACTCGAGCGTAGTGTGAGCGCTCATTCTGTTCAAACGCTCAGCCACTACGAGCGACTCGAACGCTCATGCGAACGATAATAACTTATTTTCTAGAAAGTCTTCTAGAAATAGGATTTATGTTGTATTCTTTTTTATTAGTTTGTAAATTTATACATTTATTTATATATGTATTTCATATATAATTAAATAAATGTTTACTTTCACTGGAATATGTAATAAAGCAGACTGAAAATTCGAAATGATTTTAACGCACAATGTTTTTCGTCAATAGCAGCCCGAAGGGAATACATGAACCGTTCAATAAATATTGAATCGCTTTATTTCGTACTGATTCGATCGGGATTAATTCGTTACTTGTTTCTTCTTAGCTTTACATACATTTATCGCGCCCTTAAATTTATTTTAAAGCTCATATTTAGTGTGCAGCAATAAAAGACAACATTTGATAATATAGGAACTAAATTTAATACTGAAACATTTACTACAAACATTTTGAGAATTATATTTGAACGTGCGTTAAATAAACATCCGAGGCGCTCGTATCGACTAAGCGCTCAAGCCGCTCGATGCGACTGAGCGTTCGAGACGCTTGTTGCAACTGAGCGCTCGAGCCAAATGAGCGTTTGAGCGGAACGAGCGCTCATATTACGTTCGAGCGTGCTCGAGCATTAATTTTCCGAGCTGAGCAGTGACGGCTCGAGTTTCTTAGCGCTCACGCACGTCCCTAATAAAAAAGCTCTCGTTGCATTATAGCAAGCTTGTGGAAAAATATGACAGCCAAGTAACGATACAAAGAGCGGTAGCCTAGATATAAAAATTCGAACGTCAATATCCGTGCAACAAGTTACAAACAGACAGAGTCTAGTTAGTATTATCCTTAGATCATGTGGCCGGGTCGGATAAGCTCTCTGAACAAAAACTGTGACAACGGAATGTGAACCAGAAGCCGTAGTGTTTTGATTCCTGGAAGGCTTTTGTGCATAATGTGAGACTGTTAGTTCCCATAACAAACATTGCCTTCATTCTCTTAGCGATGTGTCTTCTTGTAACGGATCTGCAGTGTATAACGTCGTAGGAAAATATAGTAGCGGTCATATAGAATATCTTGGAAGCATGGAAAAAGCTGGAGATTTTAAAGCAGCAAAATGGAATACGTAGTATACGATAATACGCTTATGCTCGAATAGCTCAGAGTAGTGGAAGGAATAGTAGTCCAGGAATAGTGGTTTGCTCACCTCATATATTATCCGAAAAACTTATATGCTTCGGCTTCGGCAAATGTGCGCCATGGGCTTAAATTTCTTCCCTGTCTGTCACCACATACAGCAATGCAATGTTTATATTTTGCAGTTGGAAAATTGAAAAGGTAACTATAACGAAAGGAAGCAAAGTCATTCCAGTGTCTAACTCAGCATTTTGACGTATATGAAAGACGAGCGGCAATAAATGTGCCATTTATGATGTGCACTACGCGATAGTAGAATGACTGGATAGAGTGGAGAAGCAGGGCGATGAGTTTCTATGAAAAATAACGACGTGACATCGTTTACATTGATGACCTGCTGCAGGATATTGACGTCACCGTATTTGCAACATGCATTGATGGGTTTTTTTTTCCTGCATAATTCGATTCAGCAGAGTGTCCAGTCAATAAATTCGGCCGTGCAAGAATCCAAAAGTGTGTTGTACACACTTTTTTCCTTCATATTTATTACGTTCACACTTGTTTTATCATGACATTTTTATCGTGGACATTTCGAGAATCCACAATGATTTCCACGCCAGTTGGTTATACACGCCTAGATTGACCTGATTATTCACAATGCCTTTGAAACTACTAGTCGTTTCATTTCAATTCAAATGAATTGTACACATACTTGTTCCCATGTACCATTTACAATACTTTCCATTTACCATACAATCCGATTTTCCAACAGAGTTGGGCGGCAGAAATTACTTCTCAATTACAATGACTTGAATTAATTATAATTTTTTTTTCTTAGCAATTACAATTATTCGAAGTGACTGTAATTTTTCCCTATGCAATTAGAATTACTTTAACTCATATTAGTAAATATTAATTGTTTAAACAATCAACACCGACAATTAAAATATACCAATCGGATTGTCAAGGTCGATTAACTCAATTTGATAAGTATAAACCGAATTTGATAAAATTCCGACGGTACAACAAAATAGTAATTGTTTAAACAATGTAATTTACAAATATAAAACGGGAAACTTTTTTAACGTTGAATTATTACAATCGACCAATTTTTAACGAAATCTAACAAGCCAATCTCGAAATATTACCATTAACACATATTAATTGATGGTAATTTTTTAAGCAATTCATATCAACAAATCTGTTGTATAAATTGAACTGTTAGGCTCGATTAACAATGCACATTAAATTGGGTGAAATTCAGTCCTGATGATAAAAAGTAATTGTTAAAACAATTGAATTAAAGAATTGATGACGGTTTTTTAAGGTTAAAAGTTAGGTCAATTATTACGATTGACCAAATTATAATGAAATCCAACGATCCCATATCGAAATATTGTTTCAAAGGCATATTAATTAATAATGATTGTTCAAACAATTAATATCAACAATAAAAATATACTAATCGAATCGTTAGGCTCCATTAACAATATACGCAAAATTCGGTACAATTCCGACCGTGAGATGAAAAGTAATTGTTTAAACAATTTAATTAACAAATAATACACAATTTTGCCAACTGACATCACTGTGGTTCATCAGACACTCCCAATTACAACTGATCATTTTAATTGATCGGTAGTCGATTACATTTACGTACTTTTAGTGGTAGTAATTGATCACAATTATTTATAATTACAGAGCTTAATTGTAATGGATTTTCCGTCAATTATAATTAAAAAGTGCAAGCGTAATGTATTGCTAGCAATTTACAATCATAAAACTTAATTGTAATTTACTGACAGTCAATTACAATTACAAAGAACTATGTTAATTTATTGCTAGTCAATTACAATGACAAAGTGCAATTGTAATTTATTATCAGTCGAGTATAATTATAAAGCGCAATTGTAATTTATTGCGAGTCAATTAAAAATACAAGACGCAATTGTAACTTATTGCTAGTAAATTACCATTAAAAAGCGCAATTGTAATTTCTTGCTAGTCAATTACAATTACACAGCGCAATTGTAATTCATTGTAAAGCAATTAAAAATTACTTAATATAATTTGTAATTGTTACATTACAAATTACAAACTACTTAAAGTAATTTGTAGTTGTTCGTTTTTCATTACGACTTTGTTACTTGTTACATATGCGTCAGACGATTGACCAATAATTTGGTCATTCGAACCAATGTTAATCGTTTGACGCATATGTAACGAAGTCTATTTTGAATGTATAAACATTGTCAAAATCATCTGATGAATCAGCAAATGTTATTTGTACAATGTGTCCAATATATCTACTCTGGGAATTGAACAAACGATCAATGTTATTCAACGAGAACAATAATATATTCGCGGTTGGACCGGAGCTAGGCATTTTATGGTATGAGAGCAGAAGTAGAGAGGCATCTGGTCGCGAAGCGAGAAAGGAAGTTGAGCAGACTCTCTTGAGTCCCCAGTTGAGCGCAGAATTCCGTAGCCAATAGAGTTCAATTTAGTTCAGAAGGTAGCTTGGTTGCTTCTGGTGGTGTGCTGCTGCTGATGCTGCTGCTGCTGCTCCTGCTGCGGTGTACAGAGGATTCCCGCAGTGCCTATTACGAGGCTAAAGCTGGATAGGGCGAAGGAATGCCTCCTTGAGAGAGAAAGGGAGAGAGAGAAAAAAGAAAGCTCCGCGAGTCTACGGTTTATGGAGTCCGGAAGGCTGTTTTTGCAAGGAGCAAAAGTCGGTCGAACGGGTAAAACTTGCCTGATATTTTATTCATAAGCAAACTTGTGTCATAAAAGCGATCTACCCACATCCACCGTTTCTTCTTCTATGCCGTCTACCTTTTTTTTTCTTTCTCCTCATCTTTTTCGACCGTCTTGCTTTATATATATACTAGTCTCTCTGGTTTGTTTGGCAATGCACTTTCCTCTCACGGGTGTAGGTACTAAGAACGAAAGGTTGCGTGAAAGCATACTTTGCCATTGGAGAAGCCCGCGCAAGCTCCTTATTTGCCAAAAGACGCGCGAACGAACACGACGAATAGAAGCTTCATCCTTCCGTGACTTGGATTCTTGTTCGTAGCCAAAGTGTGCACCATAAAAGCGAGAGACGTCGGATTTTTGATATGGATCACATTTCGCTGTTACTTTTTTACTTGTGACATGTCTGATGCACTCATCGACAGCTTCTATATGCATTTTACCAGCACTCCATTCTTTATGACGAAAGTAAAAAGCTATGCAAACGTGCAAACTGGATAACAGAGTCAATGGGAAAGTTATTGGAAATATAAATGAGGGTGTGAATCTATCAATGCAATGTTATATTTATGCTTTTGAAAGATTGAAGGGGTTTACCAATTTTTTAGAAAATCGAAGATGAAGGTGGAGAATAAAATCGCTTCATTAGAAATGCTGACATTCAAAATTTATACAAATTTCCTGTGAATGACTCGAAGTACATTTTCCCAATAAAATCGATGATTTGCTCTTAAGTCGTTCTATTGGAATGCCTTTACAAAGCATAAGACTCCAGTTCGAGATAAAAATGGACATTATTCAGAGTTCAACGTGTCTGCTCAGAACACAAATAACTGTCTGAAGAGTCACACCCGCTTTTTAATTTAAGTTTTCGTAATTCACTCTTGTGTTCATTGAACTAGGACGCGGGTTCAGATCGTTAATCCTTTTTACAGTAACAAGAGCTTACCCTCCACTGGTTTACTTTACTATGGAATTACGGTTCTTGATGTATCCCAACAACAGACTTGGAGAGAGGCTGCTCCTTAGACACAACAACAGAATACTCGTGCATCAGTGAATCCGAAGAAAGCCAGGTGAAAAGGTGAGTGAACAAAGCAGAAGATCTGGCGAAGGAAACGAGAGAATACATATGAAAAATGAATACTTTTTTACGTACTTTATAGAAGCCTGCCAGTTAGTCGAGATCATGACGTGTAAATGTGAATGAGATTCTTCATATAGAGACACTCGTGGTAAAAATATAGTTGGTGTTAAAGTTGAAAAAAATCACCAATGCTCTTTGGTACTTTTTACCTGAAATGTCAAAATCAGTTTCTTTCTTTATTCATGTTTCAGGGAAAGTGTCAGAATGAGTGGAGATTTTCGATTGGATTTCAATATCAAACCTACATTTTATACATAGAAGACACACATAAAATGTCACTTCGGTCCACAAGGTTTTACACAAGTTATTGTGTTTTCGGACAGTCACCTGCCACAGACAGACAGACGTACTGAAATGAATAAATGCGTTTTTACAATCTAGGACTCTCAAGACATGTATTTCCATAAAAATTTGAGTGTCGATTTTTTTGGGGTAGTTCTCTTTCATCACATACTTTGTATGCGTTGAGAAAGAAAAATAAGGATGCAAAGAAGAGCTTTGCACATTGCTCATGATCTTTGAATATTTACAAAGCTACCTCAATGAGGAAGGACCTTTTATCTATTTCGGCTTCCTCATAGAGGAAGTTTTGTAAATATTAAAAAATCATGACGAAGCAATGTGCAAAGCTCTACTTTGCATCCTTATTTAAAGAAAATAAATCGATGCTGTTTATATATTTCTCTCTTTTCACATTTCGGTTCACTTTGTATCTATTGACCTGAGTTAGAGGAAAACGTTAATCTTTTTTGTAATTTCGCAATACTGTAAAATCCGAACCCCTTTACCAATCTCCAAATTTGGTACATAGCAGTGCAGAGTATTACCTTTCGTTTCTAGAAAATTTCAGTTAATTTGGTGAAATTTGACGTGAGTTAGATCAAAGTGAAATTTTGTCGACAAATTCAAGATCCCATGAAAACCGAACCTATTTGCCGATTCATCCCAAATTCAGTACCAGTCGCCCTTTAACATAGCTTTATTCGTAAAAAATTATTTAGGTCGGTAGCTAAAAATTTGCGGCAGCTAGAGCGCGAACAGACATTTTTCGAAAAATTCAAATTTGAATAAAATTTGAAGAAATGTTTGAATTTTTTTGAAACTTGTCACAATAAAGTTGTCCACCTGCCGCATATACGTGCCAAATTTGAGCTCGATTGTTAAAGCGGTTCTTGAGATATGAAGGCTTGAATTTTGCATGCCGGCCACACACACACACACACATTCGGACATTTTTTGTAAACCACTTTTTTCGGCATTTTGGACCGTTCTGAGTATCCTGACATGAAGATCTCCGACATTTTTTTTTCACTAAAACAAAGCTTTCTCTATGAGGAAGTAAAAAAGAAGTGGCTTGTACACATTTTCGTACATTGCATTAAAATTTTTTTGTAAATATGAAACATAATCATTTTTACATTTCCGAGTAATAATATGTCAATTACAGTTGTCTACACTTTCGTTAATTGAAACGATAGTTGATTGCTTAAACAGGTTTCAGGGTCACAGTAATTTCATATTTGTTACTGGTATCATGTTACTCTTTAATTGTTCTGCCCTTTTATTGTTGTTGGCGTGTTTTATTTTACTTAACTCCCGTTTTATTAGGACAACTTCAGAGATGCATTTTCAATGCAATTAACTGAAAGAGACACGCTTCAACGATGTCCATTCATCGCAGTGGCGTTGATGCGTGAATCTATTGCACACAAAGTATTGCTTTACGCTCAGCCAATTTGTACGTTCGACTCGGCTTTTTGTGTCAAAGATTCTTTGGATCTTCGGAAATCAGACAAAGACTCCTTAATCAAGGGCGACAGCTGAAAGGGCAACGATGAAGGGACTTTTATAATTGGCAGTTACATGGACTGAAATGTTAGTTTTGAAAAAAAAATTCTCCCTTACTTCTTTTTCCATTCTTCATTGTAACCAGGAATATAATTATATCTAACCGAAAATCGTTATCTATCATGTTAAAATATTGCACAAAGTATAATGCTTGTTTTTGCTTTACCCAGGAAAGAGTAAAACTTGTCAAGTATCGAAGACGCACTGACTTAATGTCGACTATAATGTCGCGGTAGGAAAGTTTCAATTCCTCGCAATAAATGTATTGAACCGATAACAATTACTGGAGGTCTTGTGAATTGATGCATTCGATATTAATTCAGAATATCGAAACTTAACAAGTTGGACATTCTTTTTCTGGAAAAAATAAACTTCACGTACTTGTGGAACAAAAAATTTAATTCAAGCCCTAATAAAAACTATCTTAAGACTAAATGTAAGATTATAATAAAAAATTATAAAAATGTGTTGCAATTGTTTATACGAAATCCTTGAATCTTAACAAAAAAATATCGAAACAAGCACTATAATTTTTCGGTGCAATTTAAAGTCTACGACAAGATGAATATGATAAAATTAAAAGTGCGATTAGATCCGCAGTTTTTATGTGATCCACTGTTAAAAATGTTTGTGAATTTTCACATTATTGGAAATTTTGTTCATCGGCTGATATATTAAATTTAATATACATGTGTAGTAAAATTACAAGATTTTATATTGAACCGACACTGGTGGTTGTACAGTCAGTGTGTGGCTTCGGCGGTCCCTCGAGTTAAGCAGCATTTCGTGCTGCTATTACATGGATGGGTGACCGCTTGGCCGTGCATCGATTGGCGCATCAACAAGTGTGCGGAGGCATTTTTTCTCGGCCTTTGGTGTTTAGACTTAAGTAACATTATTTTCGTGTATACACCGTAGAATCAGAGAAATGTCGTGCCGTCTGTACCGGCACGGGTTTTCCGTAATTTCTCCGTGCCCACGGCGAATTTGGTACAGTGTAGCTAAGTCGGCTGCGGACGCATCACAAGTTAGGTTAGCTTAGCGAAGTGCGGGTAGGGAGTGATAGGAGGAAGGATGGGAAGGGTCGAGGAAACCCGAGAGGGTGTACGCCGATATACAAAATTGTATATCAAATTTCTTAATTTTTATAGGATTTACTAAGAAAGTATTGTAATTTTACATCTCACTTGAATATCAAATTTAATATACCAGTTTCTGTAAAAAACTGCATAACATTTTTTTCTAGCTGCTGCCTATCGTAAACTATCGTTACTATTTATTTATTTTATTATTTATTCTAATTTTTTTCATTTTTTATTTTCTTGAAAAACTGCCGAAAAAAATAGAAGCCCACCTTGGCACTATTACCGTAAAATTTTATTTTCGAAAAAAGGCTTTTCGGAACTTTTTCAGATCTTTTAAATTCGTCGATAATTTGTTTAAAAAAATTCTAGATATTTAAAAATGTGTAAAATAAAAAATAAATGGCGCTGTTTAGAGTTATTTTAATCATACAAAATATTTCTGACCCAATCAGAAGAGTCGAGGGTCGGACCCAGGTCAAAACCAGGTGAATTGTCCCATTACATCGATAACGGGGCTGCAAAAAAAGGCGTAACTGCAGCACTATTTTTGTGTCATGATTTTTAGGTCGCTCGGTCAGCTTAGAATTAAATTGTACATTTAATGTGATGTGCAGTATCGTACATCGCTGGAAATTCTTTACAGATGCAAGAAACAGTTGAAATGCGCGAGCAGAGATAATAGTTAGAGCTATTCTATCCGTGATAAGAGCGATTAGGACTTGCGTGAGACTCGGATAAGTATAGGCTTTAGGGAGGTTAGCGAGAGAGTAGACAAGAGGAAACGGATTGTGGACCACTGAGTTCACCTACAACAACTAAAGGCATCTGTGCGTGACGCATGATTGATGGAGAATGTGTCAACTTCACGTTACAGTACGACGGTGCGAGAGGAGGCGAAGCGAGTTAGAGCGAACGCGTTAATACCTACAGGCGTTAAATACCACAAGCCATATCACATTATTTTAGATCTAAATCTCTCCCTGACATTAAACGCAGCCCCACTGAAAAATAAGAACAATCCACCCAACAATCATCATCGTATTTTTATTACTGAGAGAAAGAGTGAAGTGAGTTGATTGACATATCAGCAAATTTTAAGATGGTGAAACCCTATTGTTAAATGTATAATTTTTTTTTATACCGTAAGATTTTTCTTTCCTAAATCAATAGAGTTCAGAAAAAGATTTCAAGATATTTAATTTTTAAGGTTACACGACACATAAATTCTCAAAAAAAAAAAGTTTGATTCCATTTAGAATTTGAGTACTTTGAGACGAGAGAAAGATCTGAAATGTTAAAAATCGTGCCAAAAAGTTAACCCTAAATCAGTAAGTCTTGTATAATGAAATAGAAATCTTTATAATTTTATTTTTCCTTTTTTGCTTCCACCTAGAGGAAGCTTTGTTATCATGAAATATGAAATTGATATAAAAACAGATTTCTATTAGGGAATTTGTTAAACAATTTTTTTTTTTACTAATATATTAATAATTTTCAGTATTTCTATTATACGAAACTAATGTCCTTGTCCACTTTTCATGACGTTAAAATGTCCTAAAATATCCAAATTTTCATTGAATGAAAAAAAGTTGGTAATGAAACTACGTGCGTAGAATCCATAATCAGTTTTATATGAAATATTTATTTACATCATTGCAAAGCTTTGGAACGACCGATTATTTATTATCATGGAATTGACATTCCATGTCAGTTTAGTTACTACAAAACAAAAAGTCCCAAGAAATGTCTAAAAATCAAATGATATAATTCGAATAATTTGATATTGGCTAGACTTTTGAAGTTCGTATTACTTTTCACTAAAACATTTTTATCCCGAAAAAGATCTACGATATCTACGATAAAAAAATGAAAATATGCGTTTTTTTATGGCCTATAAGGAAAATGGAAATAAAAGAATAATAATATTTTCATTGAATTCGAATCCCACGAAATAATTTCAATTAAAAATTTCGATCATATAAGGCAATCACCATTGTTTCTGCTTCGGCTATTCACCACTGAACTGTTTTAAAGAGATTTTGGATTTTCAAACTGCATCCGATAAAGTAAAGCTGTAGACTATTTACACCACATACATTCCTATCTCACTCTTTTTCTTTTTCCTTTCTTTTGGTCTAATATTCCGAAAAGTTTCGTCTGCCTTTGCTATATACAGAGTAAGCCAAAGTTGAGCGGTGCATTATCTGGCTGAAAGAATCTCGGTGGTAGCGAAAGAGAGAAAAGAGAGAAGAAGACAGAAAAAGGGAGAAGAAGAGAAACTCTCGGCGATCGGTGGCAACTGGAAAAGTTCTGTTACGTATCTGGATAATGGGATCTAGCACGCGCAAACGTTCGTCGGCCCGCAGCCGACATACAAACTTTGCTTCCCCGTCACGTGGGACAGAGATTCGATTCTGCAAATCTTGATTTCACTTAATCGCCATCGGTACCTAGAAGGATATATATATACGTCGGTGTTTCTCCGCAATATCATGCACCCAACTTAACTACATATTTCCATTTATATATAGGGTATTACATACCGATTCAACCCGGGTCTGACCCTCGACCACTCAGATTTGATCAACAATTTTTGATGTTATTGTCCCAACTCTAAGAGGCTACCATAATTTTTTTTTAATTTTTTTTTTAGGCTTTTGATATAAATATGATTATGTAAAACCAACATATCGTTCGAGATAATTTTAAAATCTGAAAAAAATTTGTAAGTCCTGTATCAGACATCAATATTTTGAAGCTTGGACCCAAAGTGAGTCAGATCTTGCTTCTATTTTATTACGACTTTTTTTTTAAAACGAAAATTGAAAACAATTAGATGCGCAAGTCAGTACACTGCGAGCTGTTCAATGAACATTTCTATACAGTAATCAGGACTTCTGAACTTTATTTATCAAATTTCTCACGAGCGTCTTTTTTAATTAAAAAAATTACGGGTAAAATATGATTTATCTATACAAAGTAAAATCGTGATCGATAAAATCATCTGATTTTTTAAATATATGTATAAACTATATACATATACAATCCTCATCTAAGTATATATAAATACAAGTCAAAATTTTCGAGGGTTTCTTTAAATTTTTTAAAAGCGTTTTTTATTTTAAAAAATCAAGATTAAATAATAATTTGTTTATGTAAAGTTGAAACCGTGATTGTCAAAATGATTTGATTAAAAAAAAATATTGTACTTTGTTTTTGAAACTTCGCACAATGTGTGGTGCTATTTACATACGACTGTTCATACTGACAGTAGCATAAAAAAATCAAAAAGTTCTTTTGTTACCATAATTTATAATGACGTTTTTAAGTTTAAAAAGTCACTTTGAAAAAATCTGAAAAAATCCTCCTCACAAAAAGTCCTGACACGTATATAGCAATGTTCAAGCAACAACCCGCAGTGGGGAATGACTTAATCATTAAACTTCTTTTTCAATTTTTTTCTTTTTACATGGTCAAAAAATAGAAGCGAGGTCTTGCCCACTTTGGGTCTAAGTCTAAGAATATTAATATCTGATACAGGATTCGTAAGAAATTTTTTCAGATTTTTAGATTATGTCGAACGATAAGTTGGCTTTAAATAATCATAAGTATATCAAGTGATAAAAAAAAGATGTAATAAAAATTGAGGTTGCCTCTTAGAGTTGAAGCAATAATATATAAAATTCTGGATCAATTTCGAAAGGTCGAGGGTCAGACCCAGGTCGAAACGGTATGGAATGCCTCATATAATGTATATTCAGATGGTACAGGCACGTCTAATTCGACGAATAAGTTATTTCTTTCGAAGAACCAGAAGATCGCTATAATAATTCGTGGAGTATTTTATTCTTGAAACGTGTACAAAGAGAGTGACGGTTAAATAAAAGCGGCAGTATAAGTTTTACGCTGATTGCCAAACAGCTACCATCTAATCCCTATACGGCCGTACCACGTTACGCGACATTAAGACGTTAATGCAGCCCCCACGACCGTATAGTTGATCCATTAGATTCGCGGATAAACTGCCGACGTTAATAATAATTGTACTGCGTGCTATGTGTGTGAGAGTGTATGTGTTTGTGTGCGCGTATCTATATGATAATGGTCTATATTCGTGGTGAATTAAAGTTTACAAATGAAGTTCTGATGACAAAGAACACGATATTTCAAGAGCCAGATTAAATATATTATCATGTATAGAAGGACTATAAGATTGTTATCGCGTGTGCGATATGGTAAAAAGTCATAAAATTACTCTGCCAGCCAAGTACATACCGAGTTATAATTATTTAATGGTATATAAAATGGACGATTTTACTCATTACATACTCATACTCATCAAGATGCAGCACGAAATTCTGATATAGATTTGGGGCAAACCAACTCATTTTCAAGATCTTTATCACTATTTTTTTTAATTCACTAGACCATACGCGGTAACATGTCAAAATAATACAACAAAATAACCCAACGAAATAACTAAACTGCACATAATTTACTTCACATTACAAGAACATTGATCGTTTTCAACATTATCGATCATTCATTGACGAATAGACGCGATTTTAAAATAAAACAAACAGATAAAATAATTTAGTTTCTACTACGAGAACTATACTACTTCCAAACAGGTGTTTGGTGTTACTTGACTGAATAATATACATCCATCCGATTTTTTGTACATTGAAAACAGTAATTTTGATGTTGGCGATTTTAATTGGTACAGCAACGGGGGTTCGCGCCAAGCCCCACCAGGGGCTTCACCTTTGGGCTCCGTACCCGCTCTTGTCGCCGTCTCTCTAGTCATTTTAATGTACGGTTTTTTTGTACATTAGAAACAGTAATGTGTGTTATTTCAACGTTGTGTTATATTGTCGTGTGTTATTTTAATGTCGTGTTATTTCGTCGTGTGTTATTTTTGCATGCTGTGATTTTGACTTGTCACCACCATACGCGCGTTCCGTGCGCTTACCCTAATCATTTTACTTTTTTTTTGCATCTGAATATTGAATATTGTTGTTATTATTATTTATTATTATTAATTACACAATTTTATTAAGTTTATTTATCCATACTCTATCTACCACTCTTCCTCAGCATCTAGCTCTACGTTCATTATTTAAAAAATTGCATGAAATTTAATGTATCTGTACTGAAAGTTTGATATATCATTTTTTTACGGTATAATAATAACCTTGAGAGTGCTTTAATTTTTATACCATATATTGATTATGCTGTAAAAGTTCATCATTTTTACATCGCAATTGTACATCAAATTTTGTATGCCAGCCTATGTATAAAAATTTCCAGTCCCAAATATTAAGTTACAAATTTTTTTTTAACAGCAAAACCGTTCTTGAGATATGTAGATTTGAATTTTGAATGCCGGTCACGCACACGCACACGCACACGCACACGCACACGCACACGCACACGCACAATTTCGAAATTGTTAGATGGTAAAATTGTGTTTGTTATTTTTTTAGTTTATTTAATAATCACGCTGTTTTTTATTTTATAAATAATAACCGAATAAGTTATAATTGAATATCTAAGAAAACCAGATTTTTACCGGATACTTAAGAGAATCTTGAAACTGTTTTTTTACTCTAGATAATAAAAATACTGTAGAGCTGGATGAGTCATTATTAATGCTTCAAGGTTGACAATTAGCGTGGAAAAACTAATAAGAAAAGTGGTACTACTATGTAGATAAAAATTAGTTTCCAGGTAAACATTAATTAACTTACACCGGATATTGCGATTTATTATATAAAATCCGACGTCTCTCTTATGGTCTGAGTCTCTCTCGATAATAATAACTCGAACAGTAGCAACAACATCAGAAGGATGAGAGAGTATCGACCACAGTCTTGGCACCGTGGCGAATATAACAGGAGATGATTAAGTTTGAAACTTGTGGTTCGAGCAAGTTTTTTTCGCGCACGGCAAATAAGACGCCCTACTATAGCTTTGGCAAGGAGCAGCAACGAGACTTCTCGGTAGAAGAAAAACAACAACAAGAAAGTCTGTCGATTAAGTCGATCAAGAAAGCGAAAATAAAACAATGCTGGTGGAGTCAAAGAGGAAAGCTCTGCTGATCCTGTCAGGAGAGCTTCGTAAATACCAACAGCATCACAATGATAGCGCCAACATAACTCGGTTTCTATATCACTTGGAAAAAAAAAGCATTCGATAAGCTGTGACGTCGGCAATGACGACAAGACAGACTATGTCTTTGATTTACGAATATTTCTCTTCAGAGAAAAAGGATAATTTCAATTGTGCCTATATTTCTACTCTGGAAACTTCTAAAATAACACACATATAATGTACGACTAATTCAACCATGTTCCGTTGATGTATCCGGCGTCTAGCCGGATTCTTAATTTTTCTGTCCAATGAAAATGATTTTTAATGTAGAGAAGCACCTATTGTACTTGTTTTTCGATAGTTGTGTTTTTATGTTACAACAATTTGTCTGTACTAACGTGTCGCTTCGCATTCGAATTTGTTGTGGTACGGTAATAGTATAGGAGAGCCGAAAGTGGGAATTCGCCATCTAGCGGAGCGGTGGCAAAGTGTATAGTGTGAGTCGGTTATTCATAATGTTTTGGTGTTGTAATTCGAATGGCGAATGTTTGTTATTACCATTATCGCCGTAGCTCATTTTGTGCTCTACTCTCACCTATACAGATGTATAAAACGACACAGAGAACAATAAAGTGTTGAAATATGATAAGGTCTAGTGGATATTGGTTAACGCATTCGAGTCGCCACCTAATAAACTGTTGCGGTAAATTTCTAGTACATTTTAATATAACCCGAAAGGTATGAGCAACGGCAACAGGGTCCTGTGTTCTTTCTCCCTCGGAAGTTCTGGAGTCAGCCGCGGGGCAGTCAGGAACTGAAAGCCGAGAGCGTGATCGCCCACCGTAAATCGCAATTAGTTTAATGTCGGTTGCATGTTCGTTCTCGATGTAACGAGTAGGCAAGCGTGATGACTTCTACTGCTACACGCCGAGACTGCGGCGCGCCTTCCCACATCCGTTTCTGGGGAAAATGTAGTGGGAGAGCTTGCGAGTTTTTCAAGGAACCGCTTTGAGACAATATTTCACGATAAACATACAAACATCGACGTAACAGTGAGGATCAAATAAAAAAATGTCAATGAAGAGATCTGAAAATCCTGTCTAAGGAAGATATCAATTAGGAATAAGGTTAAAGACGAAGTGAACAGGCTCAGTGGATAAAGTCAACTTAGAACCCGGACGAAAAATGTACTGTGAAGGAAATGAAAGCGGATAATCGATTAGTCTGGTTCTTGGTGGATGTGTACTAGTATATTCTCTTGTCAATTAGGCGAAATTAGCGACAGCTGAACATTAGCTGAAAAACAGCAACCGTGTATTCAACAGGAACTTCTGGAAGCGACTCTAGAACGCAATTACGTATAGTCTTCGCAAACAGAATGATTACACCACATCAATTATTCCAGGTCTCGAGTCTGACGATAGTTCGAGGAAAAACAATAAACTGGACCTAAGAGAGAAGAAAAGGTGCGTGTTTAAATAGAAAATCCAATACAGAAATCGATGTCCCACAAATGGATTAGTTCTTATTACGCTATTTTCTGACTTAGGACATTTTCTATCAGGTTTTCGATACGAGTGTACTGAGAATGTATAATTCGATGTCTTTAATTTATTTCCCTACCGGACATTAATTAACGCTGAATGATGTTCAGCACCTGACACCAGGGCCATTTCAGAGGCATGCCGGAATTCAACCTATTCCGAGCCAGAAGATATTACAATTTTTCAAAATTTTCCATTCCGACTCACCAGATTTAGACCAATTCTAGGCTGTTTGTAGTATTGGTAGTCTTATCTGTTCAGGCTTGTCAGATTTATGTCAAAATGTGGATCAAATATGACATAGTCTTGTCTGATTTAGTTTCCCAGATTTATAGCGAATCTCGACCGAATATGACATAGCCAATGTCTTACCTGATCTGGTTTGTCAGATTTATGGCAAATCTGGGCCGAAAATGACATCGATACGTCTTGCCTCATCGGGTTTTCCAGATTAAGTTGGGTATATTTAGCCGAATTTGAGCCAGCATTGAGACTGATGGTACCTTGTTACGGTTTTACGAATCAGACCGACTTAATGCGCGTTCAGAAAGTCCACCAGACCGATTGTTCTCGGCCTTGAGAAATTCGATGATTCTAATATGTTATCGTTTACTAATAATTATTAAGTAACTATTAATGAGCATTAATTGTTGATTATCTGTTCATTAAGAAATATTGATTTCTCTTATATACTTTAAAAGTAAATCATGTCGCTCTGGAAAATTTCCAGCTTGCAACTTCTGTGTACTAGAAAGTAAATTATACTTTAGTCTCTTCAAGGTCTGATATAATTCCAGGCAAAACCTGATATGGATCCAACTCCAGCCTGATAACATTTATGTTGCGTGCGTTTTCCTCAATCTATTTATAGTCATCATTCCTGCTGTATATGAATTGTATATGAATCATCAGAAGTACCGACTGTAATCGGTGATGCATGCGGAACTTCAGCCATAATGGTCCACGTCCCGGATCTGCCTGAACTTGTCCTGCCATCAACATTACTGTATTTGTCCGCTTGCACGTACGCTGCCTATACATATTCGCCAGGATTCCAGCCAGGGAGATAGAGAGATGAGCAAGCTTGCCAGAGCGAAGAGCATCAGAGACCCATAGAGTAGGAGACCGTAATTTTATTATTCCAATAAAGCTGCCACGAATAATGGCTCGGCGGTTTTAAGAGAACGTGACATCCATAAACATAATAAATTTTCCAAATCTGTCTCTGACCCTCTTTCGCTGTAGGCTGCATGTCGACGCCTCACACCCTCCCACTCTTTCTCTCTCCCTGTATCTGCCGTCCGTCCATGCAAGCACGCCCTCGCAGCAACACCGTTCATTCAATCGAACAAAATAAATTTCAATTTTCATCAGGGTTGGCGACAAGGGGGTGAGGATGGCGCGCGCCTCGCATTAACGCACTTTTGTGCTGCGTGTCGGTTGTTAAAAAATTTCTCGTATGCCCTCTCGCAAACAGTATGGAAGTTAGTTATGTCAAACCCATTTAAAAATCGGCGGTTGCGCCAAGCGTCTGGTCTTTAAGAGGCCACATTTATATCGCTATTGTCCAAATTTTAGTAAACGTACTGCTATGGGTAATTTGTAAATCGCCTATAGCAGGCTATTCGAAAGATTCGTTCTTATGATCATCTTGAGTTCGAAGTTCGATCTGAAGATCGACATTAAGTTTTAAGTTCAATCTTAGGATTGATCTTAAGTTCGAAGATGGATCTCAAGATAGATCTTAAGTTCGAATTTATGCCCGAAAATTTAACCCTAAGTATAAAGTGAAGATCAAAGTTAAGATCAATGTTAAAATCAAACTTAAGATCAAAATTAAGATCAAGCATATCGATACTCATTTTTAGCACACAAGTAGAGTATCGCAACGTACTTGATGCCCTACAAAGTAGAGCATCGGTACTAATCTTGCAACGATCCCTTCATAATTTCAAGTGTCCGACATTTTTTTTAAGTGCCATTTTTATAATTGCAGACATGGTTAATGTTGTTTGGAACGGAAGATCAAACTTTTTAAAAAGAATTCTCTCGTTGCATCATTGCGTCTATAACACAACATTGCATCTATAACGTTGTAGGTCATGAGCCGATTCTTGTTTCGAGACGTAACAATTTCTAAACGTAATAAAATATTTCTCGATAAGCGTCTATTAAGTTGTTAAAACTTTTTTCATTAGAAAACTCGGATCTTTACCTATAAGCTAAGCTTATGTTTGAACGCATTTGCCTGACTCTCTCCAGAGAGGTTCCATATTGAGTTTATGCTTTTGCACATCTGAGGGGATCGCGATCCTCATTAATGGCAGCTTACTTAATTCATAAAATAATGTTTTGCAAATGCACTGGGTGTGCACTTAATTTCACTTGTCAATTAGGATATGAGTTAAACGGTATCTTCGTCGCTTCCGGAGTTCCGGAAATGAAAGAATGTCTGCAACTAATTCCAAAAATTAACATTAATAAAAAATGTATATTGGTGAATTAATAGTGAATAATTCAACAAACAAAATCAGCTCTCACTCGTCAAATCTAACAACAAATTATAATTTTGTCGTTTATCTAACTTCGTGAAATTGCGTCGTGGTTATTATTAGTGTAAAGTTGTTTTTTAAATGAAAACATAGTTACATATTTTTTCTGTATTAAATAGGATGTCTTTAATTTAGATTCATCTATGTCTACACTAACTCGTCGTTAAACCAATTAAAAGAAATATATGGGGCATTCCACCTGGTGTCGACCTGGGTCTGACTCTTGATCCTTCCGATTTGGGTCCGCAATTTTTTGTATGATTGACATAACTCTACGAACAACTAATTTTTTTTTAAATTACACATTCTTAATTATCTACGATTTTTTAAAATCAAATTATCGAAAATGTTTTAAAAGTCTGAAAAAATTCTGAAAAACCTTTTTTCGAAAATAATATTTTTTGGTAACCGAGCCGAAGTGGGTCGGCGTTCCTTCTATTTTTTTCAACCTTTTTTTAACAAAGATGAAAAAATGGAAAACAACTTTTTAAATAGTAACTTTGCGATGGACAGCAGCTAGAAAATGTTTGTATGTTACATATGACGTTTGGAATCAGATTTTTCCAATGTATAAATATTTCATTTCATAATGAACGTTAAACAACCATTAATAAAAAGGCTTAACTTGAGATTATGTAAGAAAAATGTCAATGTTCATTTGAAAAAATTCTCAAAAATCATATGTTGGATACAAATATTTTCTAGCTACTGCCCATCGTAAAGTTAATATTTTTTTCTGATTTTCCCTATTTTTTTTTTTGTTAAAAAAAGGCCGAAAAGAATTGATGGTATCGGCGGCCCACTTTGACTTGATTATCAAAAATTATAATTATAAAAAAAAACGTTTCAAAATTTCTTCAGATTTATAAAATTTGTTTAAAAGTAATTATCGAACGATAAATTTCTTTTAAAAAAATGTTGATAATTAAAAATGTGTACAATTTTTTTTTATTAGTGCTTTCCATAGTTACATTAATCATATAAAAAATGGCTTTCCCAATCGGAAGGGTCAAGGGTCAGACCCAGGTCAAGATTAGGTGGAATGCCCCATATGAAAGCAAAACGTAACCGAACTAGCCCCACTCTCCTTTACAGATATCTTTTTTCTTTCTGTCACAAACAATATTTGTACAAACAGGTTGATGAATCATACATTTTAATAATTAATAATACGAAATACGAAACCGAAGCTTGCATCGTGCACCCTTGCTCCATGTAATCCATATGACTCAACGTTTCACTTCATTTTCACCCACATTCGTTTTCGTTCTTGACATAACTCTCGCTTCTCTACCGCTTCCGGAGAATATTTTAGTGCTCACGCTCCGTGTAACGATAATATAATTTACGTACTGGATATCTCACTATTTCCACAACCAAATTGCCGGTACCAGCACAACCGCAAATACCGCGATATCGGATAGCATTTCATTGCATAATTAATAGATAATAATTACAGTATTTCCCCCTCTCTTGATGGTGGTATAATTATTGTATCACACTTTTGATATTACAGCCGTAGTTGGAGATTGCGGCGAGATAATAACATCGGGCTGCGTACGAGCGTATCTGCGCTATGAATTTAAAGTTCCATTCTAATTCGGCTAGTTGTATAATACGAACATTATAATCTATGCACTATTAGTTTACAACATACACAGAGCTAGACTTATTAATACAAATTTTCAATATATTTTATTTTTAAATCAGAATTTCTTAGGTTATGGGGAAAGTACAGATTACTATGTTAATGTGAAAAAATTGAGTGTCTCAGTTCTGATATTTTTCTAATAAGTTTGGGTACGAGAAACATGTGTTGCACATTTTGTGCCTCATCTCGGTCGTACATACTTTTAATTATTTGTATTAAATCCGTATATTAATTGTTATTATTAAGTTATTAATAAAATAGTCAGTAAATTAATTGTATGAGTTACAGTGTCTAGATAGTTGCATTTTTTTTTTCAATTTATGAACCGTTTTTTTAACGAAGTTTCAAAATTAACTAATCACAAAATAAATGTTGCACTTCCACACAAAGAAAGCCGGTTAGATTATGGTAAATAAAAGGAGAGGAAGCACTATGACAATGTAATTGTCAGCTTTTTTTATATGTTACGATTTTTATCGCTGTTTTTGCTTACCCATAATGTCTGAGAAAGAAGAGACTTTTTCATATAAAATTTATTTTCTTCTATTTTCAATCCTACGTAATCGTCCCTATTGTGAGAATTTCGAATACAAAAGGGAGTTGAATTGAAAGGATTAAGCTGCAAAAAGCATAAGGATGAGGGAGAGGAATGGAGTAAAGAGTGAAAAAAAAGGGTCTAGATAATAGTGTCGACGTCATTTTTAATTAAAATCTCCATTCGGGAATGTACGTGGATGGCGAGATAACAAGGTATGTGCGAATATATATAGAACACCGACGCTGCAGATTGTCGACCGCTTGCCGGACCAAAGCCGTGTCTCTCTACTACTCTGAGAGGAGCGTGCCAACAGGCGAAACGCTTCATAGTAGTTGAGTCGAAGCATAATCAAGCAAGTTCTTGCAACGCGGTAGTGGCGGGAGAGGGGAGGGTGTAAAGTGTGCAACGGTGACCGCGAGTTTGAGTCATACGTGTATCGGATTGGCCACGAGTAGAATCTGATTTGCATAAAATTACGGGAAACCCTGCTCTATAGCCCTGAACCGTGTGTGTGTGTGGGGGAATGCAACCCTCACCGTTATCGAATTACAGGGCAATTCGCACCTATCCTCTAACTCACCACGATTTATGCCAATCTCCATGCGTTTCCCTTGTGCAATCTTCCTCAACCATTCTCTCGTTGTATTCTAAACTTGCATGAGAAGCAGAATTTGTGAGATTTATCGGCTGTTTCTCCGCCACCCCTCCAGCCCCCGTCATTTCTCCACAAACGGATATTACTATATTCGCGAAAATTACAAATAGCATTTATGAAAATAAACTGTCCGGAATCTTGATAAGTAATTAATTGTTTCTCTACTTTTATGTCTGGTTTTACAGAGTTCTTTTATGCTAGCGGGAGTTATTTGATTTTTTTAAAACGGTATTAATTGTTAAATTAAAGACTAAAAAAGATGTTAACTATATTATGAAATATTGATTTTTTGTGGTTGCATAGGGGAAACTTTGTTTTCATGACAAATTTTCTTTTTGTGATTTTGTTTGGTCAGAACAAATGGTCTGAAACGTCGAAAATAGTAGTTCAGAAAAATTGTCAAATTTCAGCGCTGCTAATACGTATCAAATTTGGTGATGATCGGAAAAGCGGTTCCGATTTTACGTTATCTTGAATTTGTCAAAAAATTAACTTTTTCGCTCTGACTTTCGCAAAGCTTTCGCTCTGGCTTAAGCAAATAAGCCAAAACTTTGCACCTAATTAAAATGCGATGCAACCTTGTTTGTAACGGAGTTTCGTAGGCGTATATAACATCTTCATTTCTCACAAAGTTTCCTGTATCAGGAAGCAAAAATTAAAAAATAAACCTCCTTATAGAGGTGGTTTTGTGAAAAATGAAATTTAATGAGGAAGCAATGTGCAAAGTTCTACCTTGCATCATTTTTTATTTAATATCGTTAAAAAGTTTCTTAAAAAAGTATAATTTGATAAATCATAAAATTTTAAGGATAAACATTTTCAGCAAAAGTACTACAAAAAATATCTTTAAAAGAATGCTAACCCTCTGTGCGCCCTTTGAAAAATATAAGTAAGACTTATCGATTAAACAAAAAAATCGAATGATCTAAAAAAATGAGCTCGAGAGACTAAAGTATATTATAAACATTTCCCAATCCAACAATGCTATATTATGCATTTAATATTATATCCAAAGGGACTTTTAAATAAAATTATTCGAACTTAGCCGCACCTATATTAACTATCTTTTGCCTGAGATTGTCCTAATTATAATACCTCAACATTGTTTCATAGGTGAATAAACTTGATATGCCGATTTTATCCATAAATGTATTCCTGTACAAAATTAGTTTACGAAAAATTTACAACTATAAACTTTCTGCGAGAGATTATAAAAGATAGCTATTGGGTATATCGAATCAAGTTTCAAAGTAATTTATAATAACGAAAATTCTTTGACTTTCTGGCTCGCATTCCTTCCTAACAGTATTAAACTAGCTTCCCTGTAGAATATGAGGGAAAAATATAGTAGCAAATATTCCACTACGTAGCGAGTATCTGAGTAACAATATATGCCATTCGATTATTGCGGAATGAATGAAAAATCAACAAAGTAAAGCAGCGCATAAAAATGAACAAGCTATTTAGTGTACGTACTATTGTGAATGTTAAAAGTTGTTCGGGTTGTTTGGTTCAGAGTAAACGTTCTCTCTCCCCATCGTGTGCTATTAGGAAAACTTGAGGAAGCATGAGCGCGAAGAAGCGCGGAGGCTCGTTGTAATTTATTGGCCAGTGTGTGCGGTGTTTGCGAGGAAAAGGGAGCGCGAAAAGAGGTAAAAAGTGAAGATGATAAATACACGGTAGGCAATATATTTCACGTAGAAAAAGACTACTTTAGAGAAAACACTATATGTTTTCGTTCCACAAGAATTGAGGTTCGTCGTAAAGTTTTCTAAGCACACCACGCGTCCACTATCGTAACTTCACTTCCTCGTTCCAAAATTTGTATAGTATCTTCATCATATGAAAAGAAAAAAAGAAAAATGTTTCAGAATTTATTGCACTGGTACTGAACATCTTTTATTCGTAAAACTGGTATATTAAATTTGACATACAAGTGTGCTATAAAATGACAGTACTCTTGTAAATAAATATCCAAATTTTCTAATTTTTTTTTATAGACGTCAATTGATCATATATTTCTATTTTTAATTACATAACATTTTCCGGCAGATTTTGTTAACCTTTTTTTTTTAATTATGTCTCAAACGATTCGTCTACATTCGTCTACCGATTTTATAGTGAGCAATACAATTTTTCCAACGTCTTGGATGTTATTACAAGGACAACGATGGGTATTCGGTGGTTATCGATAACCTTAGGTATCGATAACCACCGATAACCAAGGCATGTCTGTGTAAATTTATCGGTTGATAGCTATCGGGGCTTTGCCTTATATCCTCTGCGTGTTCGCTCTAGCCAGAGCCGATACTATACTTCATTCATGAGATGTCTAGGCCGTAGGTAGCCTTTTCATACACGTTTCCATGGACCGTTTGTTATTTTTATCGACTAGTAGAAGGAAACTATGCAAGAGCCACCTCTATGCGCTGATCACAAAGTCTATCGTCATTGAGAACTTTGACGTTCGAGGCAAAGTCAAATATATGGGATAAGTGACCTGAAAATTATGAAAATAAAGTTATATTACAATTGCATATTTGAGATCGTGCAGCTTTATATAACGCATTATTCCGAAACCCGACACACTTGTGGAACTTGTAGTCTTCGATCGTCTTGTAAATTCGACATTCGTTTAGATATACCAAGCAGAGGATACTGAATTGTTTTTTTTTTTTTTTTTTTTTCAGATTTTTAAATTGACATTTCTCTATCTGGTCTATTGATTTTTGTCAATATTTCAATTTTTAAAAAATATATACATTTTTTCAGCATGTAAAGGTTGATAAAAAACATTCCGTATCGAATACTTTTCATCGTGAAAAATTCTCTGCTTTTCAATGGAAATATTGCTGATCCCATCAGTCTTCAGGAAAGGGATGAAAAACGTGAAAAACGATTCAAAAACCGTTTTTTCGTGGCGAGCCTATAATTTGAGATTGACAACAATATTTTTTTTTTCGAATTCTTTGCAGTTTTTTATCTACTGGGTGACGTTTTTAGACTGAGATGAGGCTATAGTTTTCGTTTAAAAATTAAAGTAAATATAAAGAAAAGTCACTCGATTTTATGACTTTTATTTGTTTGTGATGTGTATTTACATATCAAATAAAATCGAGCGACTTTTTTTTAACTTTCATTTTTAAACGAAAGCTATCGTCCACCCCAATTTTTCAATTTTATCAATTTTAGATAGCGTGAATCGTTTTCGAGATGTAAAAGTTTTAGTGAAAAAAAAGTAATAAATAATTCAAAAGTCCACAATAAAAATTTATTTGAATTATGGTGTCTCTGTTGGAATTATATCATCTGATTTTTAGACATTTTTCGGGAATAATTTTTTTTTAGTGGTTGAGCTCATACGAAATGCTTTATATTGCTTTCTCTTTATTTTTCACTATTTATAAAGTCATATTTATGAGGAAGTATCTTGATAATCATTCGCTTGATGAGGAAGAAAAATGAAAAATAATGAAGAAACAATATACAAAGTTCGACTTTGGTTCCCCGTTTAAGAAAACTGTTAAAATTGAGTTTTAATGGAATTTGAGTGGTCGAGAAATAATAAATTGAAGGTGCTACAGAATCACATTGCTTCGAAATTTTTCAATAAAAATTTCAGCTAAAAATATTACTGCATAACTCCTGTGAACATCTTCATCCAGCTAACGTCGCTAACGTCATCTTTCGGATGCCGGTTGACTATTTTTTTAGTCAAATTGACAAATCTCTGACATGTTTTGGTAAGCATATTTTGAAAGCTGTTTTCTGCGTTGCTATTGCATCGATTTGGATGAAATAAAGCTCAAACGGTGCTTTGTGCAGTTGTGCATGGGCTTTTAGCGTTACAATCCGAGGAGAATAACACCAGAAGTTTAGAAATTTCTTCTAGGGTAATTAAACTGTACATTTTTTTTTTGAAAATTTCGAAAAACCAAGACCTTAGCCCAATTATGTCGTGATTTTATTCTTATGCTCAAAATTTCATTGTAATTGGTTGTTCCATTTAGAAGAAAATAGCTTTCAAAATTTCGATGCGTCTCCGAAGTATGGGAAGCGGTTCCTTAGAGGAGAGTGGGGGAATTATCACTGCCTCTTAAGGTTATTATAAGTTCGAACTTATATCCATAAATTCGATTAAAAAAAAAAAAAACAATTTGCACCTGCGAATTAAACTACCAAAACAAAATATTTTTGCCGGAAGAATGTCCATAATGCCTGCTTGAAGTGGTATTTTTCATCAAGTTGACAAAATTTCAAACGTGCAATTTCAGCCCATTTCTATTTTCATAATTTTCAAATGACCGTGTTAAGTATGACATATCCAACGATTTATTTCAAAGACATGAATGAAGCAGATTTACTTACGCTAAAGTATGATGATTAACGGTAGAAGTCACTGCACCCCGAGTCCCACGACCTCTTGATCTTTTTTTCATCGTAGCACTTCTTTTTCCCCTCAGTAATTTACTCGCGAACCTCCCCCTCCCCCCACCTCTAACCACCGCGGCCAAAGACCAGCCCTCACTTTACATTCATCCCGCGCCACTACAGAATATATCCTACGCTGGCTCTCTCGTGTATACGCTCTTTTCCTGTAGAAAAGACTATATCTCACCGCTCGTCGCCCTTTGGCAGCACTCTACTCACAACGTGCTTCTACGATCAAGATTCTCTCTCTCTCTCTCTCTCTCTCTCTTGCTTTTCGATCCCTATGTCTTCCAGCTCCTTCCGGCAATTTGAAAGATGAGAATCGATAAAGTCGACCAACCCTGTAACATCAGAGTATCGTCGAATCCTGTGGATAGAAATGACTGGATCGTCTTCCCTACAGACACTGTCGTATCAAGCATGAAAACGTTATTAATTCGGAAAGAGAGCAAGCTCATTCTTTTTCTTGGGCGGGTAGAGAGAGGAGCGTCGCTCTGCAGAGAGGAAAGGGAGCTCTTGATAGCTAGGGCGCCATTCAAGTGAAGATCTTGTTCTTTTCTCCGCAAGAACATCAGTTAGTCCGTGGTCCATCGGTTCACCACTGGGTCAATGGATAGGAAGCACGCAGCGTGACACGCCCACAAACACGAACCATTGACCTCTGTTCACCCCTTATACCAGTTTCCTACGGTCAGCTATGTGTCCTCGAATGAAAGGGAATAAAAAACTGGTGTTCTATCCTGCGGGCATTATTTTTCGACCCGTTAGCTAATCCCCGGAAAATCCAGGTTTTACAGTACGGGAGACCGGGGCTGGCAGAGTCAAGCTACATAATAAAAATCGCCGTTGTAAGTCGTCCCATATTTGTATGCCTGATGTACAACTTTCGGTGAAGTTACGGCGATAAGCAGCTAAAATTCCGAGAGTTTCACGTGATTAACCAACTTTAGATTTTATGAGATTCAGAATCTCAGATTCTGAGTTTCTTGAAAAATAATTTCAATTTCCTAATTTTCGTAATTTTTTCTTGTTGATTCAACTAAAATTTTCGATAGAAGCAAGGTAACATCCGGCTGTATCTGATATTGAGTTTGAACAAAACTGGTAGAATAATTTTGATTTTGTGAAATTTTTAATTGCAAATTTAGCTGCGCTAAAAGTTTGAAAATCTTTAAGAAATCGAGCTAAAACTCTTAGTACACATATACAATAAAGTTATGGGATATTTGATATAAAGTTTGATAAAAAGGCTGCAAAGTCGAACTTTGCAAATTGCTTCCTCATTTTTCCACTTTAGACGAAGGTACCTTTATGAGGAAGTATGATGATGAATTTTGACTTCCTCATAGAGGAAGTTTCGTCAAAAGTGGAAAAATAAGGAAGCAATTTGCAAAGTTCGACTTTGCAGCCTTGCTTTACTTCTTTTTCACTAGAAAATAAAATATCCCGTAATTTACGAGAGCTACTGCCCGACAGACATTTTTCAAAATGCCACCAAATTTTAACCGCCTGATCGATTTGCGTCAAATTTGTACTGAAACACTGTTCTAGGGTCATACACATTCACTCACTCTATTTAAGTTTTATGCAAAAAATGTAGATCAGTTGCTTAAACCGTTCTGGAGTTATAGTGTTTTTTTTTAATTACAAAAATACAAATTCCGACAAAATCTTAACTACATTATCGATTTCGGCTAAATTTAATATTAAACATCGACACATTGTATTTAACGTTTATGCAAAATTTTACATCAGATACTTCAACCGTCCTCGAGTTATAGAATTTTATAAAAAATTGCAAAAATGCGAATTTCTATAAAATTTGAACTACTTTATCGATTTTGCCTAAATTTGGTATTAAACATTGACACACTCCGTTTAAGTTTTACGCAAAATTTTAGATTAATTACTTGAACCGTTCTCGAGATATAGAATTTTTTTTTTTAAATTCCGAAAATTTCAAAATGCCGTAAAATCCGAACCGCTTTACCGATTTCATCCAAATTCAATACCAAACAACATTGAACGTATCTCCAGTTATGAAGAACTATTTAGATAAATCGGCAAACTTTTACGAAAGTTAGAGCGACCACGTCCTTTTTTCAACAAATTAAAAACTACATAAAATCTTAATGCCTATATATATTTTGTCAAAAATCGCAAAATTCAAAGGGGACAAATACCCTACTTGCGTGCCAAGTTTGCCAAGTTTGAATTGATTGAATTTTCGAAGCCCTGCACACACACACACATACGGACATTTTCTCGACGTTTTGAACCATTCTGAGTATACTGACATGAAAATCTCAAAAAAAAATTTTTCATTAAAACAAAGCTTCCTCTATGAGGAGGCAAAATCGATGAAGCCATTCAAACTCTATAGAATTATAACATCTTTATTCAAGATTTAGCGTAACTTGCAAAATGGATGGTCTGTAACTTGAGAATTATCTGAGTAATTGATTCATAAAACTTGTCGCACCAGCGTACACAATAAATTCTCGTTATTGGATACTATTTTCGTTGAAAAATATTGAAGCAATGAGATTTGAGCATCTAGGATTTTTTATTTCTTTATCCCTGAAATTTGGTTTTTATAATCTTTTTAAAAACAAGGATAGTGCAATGCTGGAAAATAACGAGGATGCATTGTTTTATACATTTTTAAAAAGCTTTCATTATGACAATACCAAGATTGATCAACATCCTTCCTCGAATAGGAAGCTTCGTAGGAATTGTAAATTATGATGATACGACGTGCAAGGTTGTACTTTGCAACTTTTCTTTTCCAAATTGTCTCGTAGCTGATTTAATTCGCCCCGGTCAGCGTTCTTTGAATAAGAAACAAAAATTTGCAGATTATGTAGCTTAGGAACCACACACCGAAAAATTGGGTTTATTTTTAATCCAAAGTACTCAGGCGAATAAAAAAAAATAAAACGAAATCAAAATATGAAACAACCAGTCCCGGTCTCCCTATATCTATACCAAAACTAAAGTTTACGGTTCAGTGTACGTATAGATCTCATCGTATTTATCGAGTATTTCGTTTTACGCAGCCGATTGAAGCTCCGAGTGCTGTCCTGGGCAAACGGATTAATTTTTATCTAGGGTAACGTTTCGTGAGAGAGAGCCTATAACACAGTATATTTATATCCGCTATTTTGTGAGTATTTATCGACGAGTGCTCGAGCCTTGCAATCTCTATCTACGTTCTCCCTCCCTATTCCTCTCCATACCCATTCTCCGATGGATAAACATTTCGCTTCATTAATTCTGATTACCGATAATCGACAATGTATATCCTACCTGTTCTCGTGTGGATTCTCCATCCGTTATCTTCTTATCCGACTTCCGGCTCATCGGGTTTGTGCCCTGCGGACGCACTCCATAACATCTACAAAGTGCGGACAGGGTGTTGGTTGTTGATCAATTCCCTTGTCAATATTATCTTTTCTAGTTAATTCGTTGCCTTACTCTAGTCTCAAGGTTGTATCATCCTAATCCACCTGATTAAGATTAGAATTAAGTGCATTATTTCAAAATACTTTCACATGTCATAACAAACAATACACCGATTGTGTTACTAATACACTGCACATCTGAATAGCGGGTTTTGATAACGGTTGATACAAATTTTAAAGGGGACCGAATCATCGCAAAAAGTGTATCGAAAGACATTTTTTATTTATGATACTATGGCATGAAAAAAATTGCATCAAAATCCCATAAAGTACACACCGAGTGCTATAAATCTGCAGGTTTGCACGGTGCACGAGAATGCTGTCAGATGAAACGCAATTTTTTGCTCTTGTCATAGCTTCCGGATTAAACCAGTCAACTGTTTTTAGATAACGAAGTCTTGTTTTTTTTTGTTCATGAGAGAATGCTTTCTGGTCCGAACAGTAAATGAAATATAAAATTACAATTTTGGGCCTCCTCATAGAGGAAGCTTTGTTTTCAAGAATTTTTTTTTTTCGAGATCTTCATGTGAGGCCACTTAGAATGGTTTAAAACGTCCAGAAAAGTGAAAAGTCATGAAAATTCCATCGCCTCTTACTCAGTAATGGTTCGAGCAATCGGACTGAAATTTAACAAGTAAGTGAAGTAGTTGCCGCGCTTTGACTATTGTGATTTTTAACAAAATGTATGCAGACATTTAGATTTTAAAGCTTTTTGAATTTTTTTCGTAAAAGTTTGACGATTTAGCTAAATAGTTGTTCATAACTGAAGATACGTTCAATATTATTTGGTATTGAAATTCGACAAGATCGATACAGCAATTCGGATTTTATGGACTTTTGAAATTTCCGTTTCTTTTTTTTTAAATGCTGTAACTCGAGGACGGTTCAAGCAAATGCTCAACATTTTTGCATTAAATTTAAATAGAGTGTATCAATGTCTGATTTTGAATTTCGGCAAAATCGACAAAGCAGTTACAATTTTATAGAAACTTGCATTTTCGTAATTGTTTACCGCTATAACTCGAGAACGGTTCAAATGATCGAAAATTTTGCACATATAAAACTTGAATAGAATATGTCGTTGTTTGATATTGAATTTGGTGAGGATCCAACAAAGTGATCATATTTAGTATTGAACTGGAAATGTTCGAAAATGATAATTAAATACAATTCTTAATTTTTTTTTTTGCGTTTGAAGTGCAGCTGATGTACACAGTATATAGACAAGCCTGTAAGGTAGAATCTTGCAAATTGCTTCCTCATTATTTTGTAACTTTGACAAAGCTTCCTCTATGAGAAAACCGTCAACACACTTCGTCGTAGAGGCGGTCAAAGATGTAAAATAATGACAAAGCAATTTCCAAGGTTCTACTTTCCATGCTTTTTTGTTTATGTTTAAGTTACTCGACTCACCTAATAAAAGCTATAATAACGGTGTGTTGATTTAAATAATGATTCTAACAGACCTATACAAATACAGGAACACAAGATATTTATTTTGATTCGAATTACCGGATAGTCTGTGCTCTAAAATGCTATTTCGAGGAAAGGACCTCGTTGGCACGATGCCTGAACTAGCATTTGTCTCGGCAGGCAACATATAGTATACAGCTGGTGACCTCGCCATCAGTCAATGCCGGTGATTCGCTGAATTAAACGTTCTCATCTGGTGATACTCCCCCTCAATTTCTCACACTTAAAGAGCACATGGTTGTATAAAATGCGGAGCGTTCTAAACTGGAGTCCAAACTATGGATTTTGATCGTAGGAAGCACCGTTTAACTGACGATTTTTTTTTCTTTCCTAACATGACAAGTTCAAGGTTTTTACAGTGACCCGAAGCCATAAAGATAATTGGCTAACTCCTGTTGGAAGTGACTTCCATATAGCTCCTCGACTCATCCGGGTGGAGCCATACATGGATCCGAGAGTAACTGCGATCTATTTCCAGCGTAATCCTCCGCCGTAGGTCACGGATACTAATTTCATTTCATTGACAGGCCAGGATTTACGTTGAATCGACATTCGCGGGGATTCTCAGGATTGCGCGAAAGCCTAGGTAGCTTCCGGCTTGTAGCTCTCTATACGTAGTAGATTTTTGGATCATTCGCCCATTCCCTTGGAAGACTGATGGTCGAATAAGAAGTGGAAAGATAGTGAATCCACGCACCACTGGGGTTTCTCCTGAATCTCTACAGGATATTCTCCATGTTACTTCCGCCGTGACGTAGGTTTTACTTCGATTCAGAAATTCTCGGTTGAGAATAAAAAAAAGAAATCGAGCCCGTGCTGCGAAAAATAATAGACTCCTCGTGCCGTGTAACGTTTCTTTTTCTTCGTTTCTTTTTTTTGTCCCCGCGCTTTCATTCTTTCGCTGCGCTGTTCTCCTCGCGAATCGAATAGAGCTTAAAACAGTTTTGAAGTACCGCGAGGGAGTTTCACGGGTTGACAAATTTATGACTGGTATATAGAGGGTTGGCGCGATGGAATAAGGGAAGGGAGAAAAGCGAAGAGGCGATAAATTTATTGAGTACGGAAACAACCGCTGCATCGTGGAATTTCGGAAAGCTCGATACTCTCTCACTCTCTCTCTCTCTCTCTCTCTCTCTCTCTCTCTCTCTCTCTCTCTCTCTCTCTCTCTCTCTCTCTCTCTCTCTCTCTCTCTCTCTCTCTCTCTCTCTCTCTCTCTCTCTCTCTCTCTCTCTCTCTCTCTTTCTCGTTCTGTCTCCTAGAATCGGCAGATTCACGCGCGCTTGGGGTTTTTCGCTGGCTGTGCGTCCCTATCCAAGAGAGTAGCAATATATGTACTACAGAAAACGAAGGAAAAAAAATTATATTTTATAGCCATTCGAGGTCACGGACTATCGGTGAGGACGTTTCTCTAAAACACCTTTTTCCCACTTTTTCCCCATCTTGTTCGTTGGTGTATGTATTCGCACCGTAATAAATTGCATTGCGTCGCTACGCGTACGTGCCAAAATGAAAATCCATTTTATTTAAATATTCATTTATACTATTGTGTTTAGGTAATACAGCGCAAGTATATCCTGTTTCACCATCATTTGACCGACAATATTCGAAAACTTTTAAAACGTGTTACAATTGTTGCACTGCCCGAAAGCGGAAATACGATCCACTTTATCGATAATGGATTTCGTTTCAGTTGCTTTATTACGAGAGAATAGCTGGATAACCGAGTTGTATACGTGAGTACAGAGGTACCAGTAACATTGACAGGACTTTCTGCCATTGTTACGTTCGTGGACACGCGAGATTGTCGCTGGACATGACCAGCACGTACTTTGTTACGCAGTAATAAATAGGTGGATCGCGAGTGCATCCAGGTGCGCACTGGGACAGAAACGAGAGAGTAGGGGATTGAAGCGAAATGATTGGAACAGGAGAGTTTGTAAAAGCGCCACTCGAGAGCGAGAGGAACCATACGCTTGTTGAATAGCTGCTAACTAGACTGCTGGGCTTTCGAGAGCAGCGTCGTGCGTCGGGTGCAACAGAGAATATACACCGTGTACAGTATACACTTAATATTCCAAGCATGCTGCATATGCACAGTACACAACTATACACAGAGTATATTTCATTGGGTATACACATATATATACAATGGGAGAGAACTCCTATTCCAAATACTTCAATTTGCGACGTAACTTTGTCATCGAGCCTGCAAATTTTGTCCTAGTGGCTTTTCGCATCTGCTTCGGAAATTAGTTCAGACTATAGATCTTGAGTGTTTCTATTGATGGGTAAAAAAAGCTTCATAATTGTATATACATTCATAGGAAGGTTGTGCAGCTCGTGTTTCATCCATCGTGGAAGTGGCTATGTGTGTCTGGTTACGATATCCACACTAAGCGAGCCGATATATTGGATTCCCTAGTAGTGTAATTTACGAGGGACACAGCTAGAAACTATATCTGTGGTGATCGCCCACGGCCCTTTGTCAGTGGCAGTTAGATGCAGTACGGAGGGCGATGAAGGATTCCGTAGCTCGTTCATCCGGAAGAAGAGAGATGCTAGTGAGAGAGAATAACCAGAAGTCACGTTCGACCGAAAGGCAAACGATCAGAGCCGACGGGTCCAGTTTCCAACTGACTCGTAACCAGTTCGCCATTGATAGCCGCTATATCATGTCCCAGACCAATTTCTGAGGGCGTCTCTATGCTTTGATCCCTGGTCAGAGAGACGATGGAAGGTGGTATTGAATTTCATAGAGAGACAAAATAGCTTTTGAACATCAATATAGAAAGGGTGGCTGAGATGGGTCTTGGGTGAGAGGGAAGCAAGAGAAGACAGTGCAGTAGCCGGATGACCCTTGAGGGCCCAGCATCGTGTCAGTCCGCCAATGCAATCGGTCAGTTGCTTCGATGGATTAATTTTGCAACCCAATTACCCAATATTCACGCATCGGCTTCCACAATCTGTTTCCCCCTTGCTCAAGCCCTTCCCGATCATACTGTCTGCCTCAATTTGATTAGCCTTTGATTATTGACTTTAGTGTGCCAATTAGCAAAGCCCACTGTTCACATTCAAGACTGTATTATATACAAAAAATATTAGTTCTTATAGAGCCATGTACAGAGAACAAAGGACTCAGTATGAGAACGGGATGATTGTCGTACAATTGGAACGTTGGTTCCAACTCAACGATTTGTATGCCGAACATCGGTGCGCGTCATTAATCATCGACAGCGTTAACAAGCTCTCCAGGAAACGACAGATCAGCTAGATGACGTGACAAATGGCTATAAACAAGAAGTAAAAGGAAGTGCAAACCAAAGCAATCTTCTAGCGACATCTTACGCGTGGACATAAATACGAATGAAGCAAGAGGGTCAGAAGAGGAAACAGCTAGGGTCAGCAGGACTTGTATTCGTTACGACTTATGTTCAGTATGGTTCTATCTGAAGGACAAAACTTGATCACTAAATGATACCGCAAAACTCTCGATAGTGTACGTAGTATATTGCGTATTAACATTCTATCACGTCGGTTTGCTCGTGGCTCTACACAGGAGATAGCATAAAGCACATATTACGCCGAGAGAAACACAGTTGAGTCCAATTAACATCAAACGTAGTTGTCCGCTCGTTAATCATAAAGCCTACGGCCGCCAAACAGGCCGGATTCTATCGTTCGCACCACCAGCATTAGTATACTGCTCCAGGCCACTTCGAGTTCTACACAAGAACAACAACAACAACAACAATAGCGCCTTCCACTACAAGTAATATACACAACTCACTTTAACGTGTTTTACATCACAGCGACATTTCACGGCGGTGGATGATCAAACTTGGTCGTTGTGTTGTCTAATGGTGCGTCTATGTCGTAACCCCAAGATCAATGTTATTCCAATATCAGTGAAGGTGTCCGGAGCTTTAGCCATACACCATGCACCCTTGTTGGTTTACGTGTATATATCTATATATATATATATACTATATGTGTATATGTACATCAGGAGATTATAACATATACAAGAATGGCTCGGAGCTGTTGTTCAATATATTCTAGTGTAGAGAGAGTTGAGAATTTGTGAGGATTGGGCGCAGGTGCCACCAGCGCAAAAGTGTGAAGCTGGACAACGCTTGCCATATGATCACACGCGGACACATTCTCGTAGTGCTTGTAATGAAGGATAACGTTGCAACAGCGGGTAAAGCAAAGGCTAGGGAGAAGGTGAAGCAAGGGGAGTAGGACGGAGAGCAAGGGTTAGGGTCACGGGAGCATCGGAGTGAAGGGAGAGCCAGAGGTCGGACAATGTATTCCTGCCCTCGTGCGTTGCTGCCAACATAACTCGCATAGCATTGTCCAATTTCAACGTACGACTACGTTGGTCCTACGTGCCCCGGTACTATCGTAGTAAGCTTGATTTTCGAGACTTGAAAGCAGGGCACGAGATCTAAACAAAGGAGTTTCTAGGATTTCACCAAGAGAAATCACTGATGACTACGAGACTTATACTTACTATTCATTAAAATCTTATTGTGATAGCGTTTTCGTAGGATTTACTCTGAACGTTTAAGGAATTTTCTAACATGCAATCGCGCTGGACGATCAATAAGATCTATTTTATGTGGATAAGATCTAATGATGTAATTTGGTAAACGAAAAACTAAATCAAAGTGATGCAGATAATAAATCTTTCGTTTCGAGAACGGATTAATCCGAAATATATCAATAGTAGGAAAGATAAATCAGTAACTGATTTGAGATGCAGTAAATTTGCCCTATCGTTATGAATATGTTAAGCCGGGTTTGTCCTGGTTATCATTGAGCTTGGCGGAAGTCCTTGACGACATAACTCGTCGCATAGCATTGTCCCATTTGGAACGTGCGACTACGGAGGTCCCTCGCACGTCGTACACCCATCGTAAGCTTGATTCTCTAACCCAGAAACCGGTTACGAGGGCCAAACGTAGAGGCATTCAGGGTTTCGCCAACGGAAATCACTGATGACCATGTGATTATACCTTCTACTTTAGAAACCGCATTATGATACCCTTTCAATGATATCTCTCACTGTCCATGAAGTTTGCTAACATATATTCCGGCTCGATAACCAATAAGCACATATTGGAAATATGTCAACCAGATCCACAGATGCATCCGGTAAAAGGAAATCTTAATAGACGAAATTCATATAACAAATCCATCTGGCATCTCCATATTGATCAAAGTATATTAGTATTAGGAGGACTAGCATTCACTTCTGTAAGCTAGCGCTATCCGTGTGAATATGATAAGTTTGATTAGTCGTAGTGATCCTTAAGCTTGACGGAAATGCAAGGCTGGATTTTCCGACTGCAAGGTAGGACACGGGCGTTTATCAAAGAGGTGGGCGAATGAAGTAGTTCGTAGTGTAATTGCGTTTTCGGAGCGGTACGCTTACGGCGGATAATTGCTGAGCGAGCAAGGTACGGTATATATAGTAACGAGGTGGAGAAGATGGAGGTAGGAAGCAGATAGAGAGGCGAAATTGAATACTCTCCTTCCTATACTCTACGGAGGATTAACTTACGGATTCACGGCGTGACCATCGCGATGTATATATACCATCTTCCGAGCTTCTGGGAGAGAGCAGCAGCAAGCTACTCGATCCAATGGATGGAAGGATCGTTTACCTGGTCAAGATTAATAGGCTACTATATCCCCTATCCGTGTAGAGTAGAGAGATCCCACATCTTGTGCGCCAATCATTAGAACCCAATTGGGACGCCTTTGCCTGCTCATCGTCCTTTACTTTGTCATACCGAAGTTCACCCCTTCGCCGAACGGTTTTCCAATTCGCTACTCGCTTATACATAGAATATCCCTATAATTGATAGATCTCCACAGTCTTGTAGACGAAGGAGTCATTCTTGCGGAATTGTTTCCTGAAGGAACGTTTACGGTTCAAATGGCTAAGAGATGAAGGTGAAGTGACGAATGGTGACTTTGATCAAGCGTATATTGCCACTTAACATGGTACATTTTGTTGTCAAGAACAAGACGTCACCCAAGCACTTTAATAAATAAAGATTGAAAAATGTGCAGGAATATAAAAATGTATCTTCTTAGGACCACAAATATAATTTTCTAACATTCTACAAAGTAATGGGTATAAATACGACAACTTGATTCGCTACTGAAAATATGAATTTGTCAATACCGCGATATATTATCTGTTTGAACTTTGTATTCCCCCAGGCCTGGTCTGACATTCTTTTTTTGTTTGTAATTTGCGTCTAAATCAGGAATTAAACGATCTCTTATCGGGTAAACAAATACCACCAGACAAACGATAGAGTCGAACTTTCATTACTGGAGGGTGATGAGCAAATCTCAAGCTTTTGAGTTCCGTTATCACAAACTCTTCTTTCACGCCTGTTCCACATCTTGGCGAGACGCAGTAAAAAAACTCTCATCGTCTTTTCGCTTTTCCTTTTTGATTCCACTGTACACGTTGAATCGCTTGGGGCGCCCGCTCTTGGGAAATCTTTGCGAAATTAATTTGCCAGCTAGCTTGTGTAAACGAAAATGATTAAAGACTCCCGTCTAACAATCTAGTGTATATAATAACAACGCCCTATTAAGTATTATCCCGTAAATATGGTCTTTAAATATTCTTTTTCGTTGATAGACTATGAAAATAGAGGCACAAAAGATTGCACGAACGAAATGCGGAAAAAACGTGGCGAAGCGTTGGAGAGCTGGTGAATCGTCGTCTGGCGGAAATTCAAAGAAATTCGGAAGGTCGCAGCCGACGGAAGATACGCCATTTGGAGGAATTATACGTCGTTTAAAAACACTATCTTTTATCAGTAACAAGATGTTTCTTCACAGCAAGTGAATGTTCGCTAGATATAGAAATACATAATGATATTAAGACTGCAAGGTATTGCTGTGAAAATGGTGTAAAGCAATTGCGAAGCTGCGAAATACCTCGACCGCGGTATATTATACACGATTCTCATGTTATCGCGTTACTTTTTATTAAAGCATAATTGTGAATTGTGGAAATTCGTGGAAAAGGTTGATGCACAAATACTGTTACTGCTAATGACTCAATCTGTATTAAAAAAAGAATAGGTAAACCGATAGAATAACAAGAGTTAGATAGGATGCTCTATTCAGACTGGTGAAAACAAAACGGATTTCAAAGCCTGAACAAGCCAGGCGGATGTGAAGATAAAAAAAAAATATTCATTCGTGCACCCAGAGAGTGATGCAGGAAGAGAAAGGAAGCGAGACAGGCTGACAGGAAGCTTCACCACGTAGATCAGACCGTAAAACGTTTCTTGTGAAAGCTGAAAGGAGCATGTAAGAAAAAATGTCGGTTAAATATCATTTTTTGTCTGCATCATGATCTAGGTGAGAAAAAAAAGAAAATATAAGTGGAACATTACAAGTGCATGGATTTTCTCTCAGTTTCGCGAATGTATATTCTTATAGTAAATCTAGCCCTTTTAACAAAGTCTAGACTGAGAGATAAAAAGAATGGAATGAATCAAGTTTTTTATTTCTTCCAACTAATCAATTTTTTCAATAGTAGCTGTCAAATATTTCATTCACGGGGGAATCCTATATAGGTACATACCAAGCACTGTGAATATGGAATTTTATGCAACTTTATAATGCACATGTATGCTGTGAGATGAAAAGTTTTTTTTTTTAGTGACGTATCTGTTGAATCAAATTCGTCAATAGATTTTTGCTACCAAAGGCTTATGCTGTTTGCAATCAGGTTCCGTGATATCAATACATGTAATAAATTTTAAAACTAAAAAAAATTGCCGGAATATGACAATCTTTAAATTTTACATTTAATCTGTAATATTTTTTTTATTTTTTATTTTTTTTTGCATTCGCCCCGTCTGCAGGCATTACGCCTATTACAGGGTTGGCCCGGGGCAGTAGCCAGTCCCCCCTGGGGGTCTGGTCCGGATCAGTAACCAGGCCCCCATGCGGCCGCATCAGACTTCCCCCTCTATATCGCATTCGCCATAGCATTTCTGCTATGGGCATAAGAAAACTGCGGTAAACCTATTAATTATTATACCAAAATTGTTAAAAAATGAAAAGGTGCGTTTTTCGATGGAGAAGAAGAAAAATATATATTCAGAATTAATTGTATAACTGCAGGCCACATTTTATAGCAAAAACAACAGAAATATATATATATTTTTTTTAAATAGGAGGACTTCCGGTTTCGTTATCGGGAAAGTTGCCTCGAAGTCTGTAAGTCATCGCCGAATTTTGAGTATTTTTGTTTTCATGGGATTCCCAAATGTTTATAAGTTGTAACAGTTTGAAATTTAAACAGAAATTTGAAAATATCCTTTTTTCAATGTGCGCTTATCAAAGAACACTTATTATCGACGATATGAAGTGTTTCATCATGTTTTGCATACAGACAAATATTTTTGATAAAGCCTGGTTTTTAGAAAACGCTATCTTCGCAATGGTATAGCAGTTTAACGGTGGAACTTTTTAGTTTGGAAGGTAATTAAGAGGGCTGAGTCAGCAAAGAAAAAATTATTTTTAGAGAATTGTATTTTTTATTTCAGCCAACCGATGAATATGAAATTTATATATCACTTAAGGACTGGAACGAAGAATTTTTCTGTCACTGTTGAAACCAATTTCGTTAACCGGTTCCATTGTAAACCACGATTGTGTTTTTTCAACTCTGCGCATGATTCAGAATTGACCACTCAAAGGACTTTGCTCGTTGATGTCTCATTTTGTTTGTAACAACATTCTACACCGGCTAAGAGGAGGGATTTTTTTGAAAGGCCCCCGGGCGAAAGATATCCACTAATTTACAAATTTATACATTTCTAAATCTCTAAATTAGTGGATATCTTTGGCCTAGGAACCTTTCTAAATAGCCCTCCGCTTAGCTGGTGTAGAATGTTGTTACAAATAAAATGAGACATTAACGAGCAAAATCCTTTGAGTGGTCAATTCTGAATCATGCGCAGAGTCGGAAAAACACAAATCTGGTTTACAATGGAATCGGTTAACCAAATTTGTTTTAACACTGACAGAAAAATTCCTTGTTCTAGTCCTTAAGTGACATATAAATTTCATATTCGTCGGTTGGCTGGAATAAAAAATACAACTCTCTGAAAATCATTTTTTCTTTGCTGACTCAGCCCCCTTAAGTTATTGTGATTGTAGGAAAAAAATTATATTCGATACAAAACGATATAATTCCTTTTAGTATTATACTGCGCACTTGACGAGGGGTACTGAGAAGTACTTGTCCAATATTCGTAATATGTACTTTCATACTTTAAAGTTTAAACATTTTTTTATTAGTTTTCTTTATGTATATGTTTTTTTTTCTAAATGCTGTAACTTATAAACATTTGAGAATCCCACGAAAATAAAAATACTCAAAATTCGGCAATCACTTACAGACTTCGAGGCAATTTTCACGATGACCAAACCGGTAGTTCTCCTATTAAAAAAAACAGTTTTTGTTGTTCTTGCCATAAAATATGGCCTGAAATTGTACAATTTATTCTGAATAAATATTTTTCTGGTTGGCTATGAAAAATAGCACCTTTTCGTTTTCTAGTGATTTCAATACGATTAATCGTTTCCGAGATATTACAGATTAAATGAAAAATAAAAAAATTGGCATATTCCGGAAAAAACTTTTTTTTTAATAATAGAATTTGGTTCGTCTATTGATATCACTAAACCTGATTTTAGAACATTTTTGAAAATCTTTTTTTCTGGGTTCCGAACTTCATATGGAATGCCTCATATAACAAGCCGATATGTCGATATCCGTGGCCGTCGCGGTAAGATAAAGTCCTGCGTGGGATTTGACCCACTCACGCGCGTACCTGTTCTAATTTCGGCTGTTGAGTTGCGCTAACTGCTACGTGAAACCGCCCGCAATGGACCATCTCGGGTAATTATTTATACCTATACCTGTCGCGCGATTCAATTACGCCTTAGCTGTAACGGTAAGAAGCCCGAAATATACCATTTGACCATCGTAAACACATGCCTCGTTTAACACCTTCGATCTATTTCCTTCGTTAAAATTATAGATCGCGAGACATAGAAGAAATGTATCAATGATTCAGCGACTGGGTCGCTTTGTGTCAGATTTGACATTTGACATAAACAAAACATTTCAATGCAAGAACTGGCGACCAATCAAAGCACGAATAGATCGCTAACAAGGAATTTCGCATTTACCGCTCATGAACTTTGTCGCGTCTCGTTTGCAGTTTGTTTGAACTGGCCAAGGTCGTAAATCTTAGCATCAACAATTTGATGTTGACAAACGTTAGCGACTACCGAGCTACCGTATTTTCACTCGGTGTAAATTGTTTTGAATAAATGTTGTGATATTCCGGATTGATGAGTTGAGTTAATTATTTATTTACAAGTTACTAATTTGTACACGATAATATTTAGTTTAAATAATATTTAAGTTTTGGATAATATTTGTTTTACGGTGATATTTTAATTTGAGTGAATACTTCAACAGCGGCTGATGCTCTGACTGTTGAGAAATATTTGCTAAGTCCGAACAGCAGTTGACTGTGACTGACTGTTCGACACTTAGATGTTGTGTCGTTGGTGACTTTTGAGGAACTGCACTGCGAGGAGTTTTGCAGAGCCTCGCAGACTGGAAAAAAGGTGGGGATGGAAAATCTCAAGGATTTTGATTGGACTAAAAAATGAGTACGTGAGGAAAGGGTAGATGGGCTACAGGACCGGAATTTCCCAAATTGCTCAAGCGGACGTCTGGCCTGCAGATGTGGCGATTGTTTTATTGCACGCCGTAGTTTCTCCGACTGACCCATGGGGTCGGATTAGCGCGGTTGGCCGTGCTCAACAGCTAATTGTGGGGATTGGGAATTTTTTATTCTTTATTTTTTGTGAGGTGTGGAACATTTGGTCGCGGAATGTTTCCTTGGGGTTTTCCGCTTTCCCTAATGACAACGCTCACGTACGCACAAGACCGATGACGTAGAATATCTAAATTACTTTCTACTACAGTCAATTGTTAAAGTTAAGAAATTTTAAATCTAACATTGATTCACTAAAGAATTCATGCTTGCGTTGCGTGCGACGCAACATACTGGGCCCCTTGAGAGGCTGTGCCGATCAATGTTCGCTTCCTATCTTGGCGTTGCTGTTGCTATTGATGGTTGTTTCGATGGGTAAAGGAGCCAACTTCCGAAGATTTCTTTTTACTAAACCCCGGTTGGTCTTAATGGTAGCTACTCGAGGGATTCTGTCGGCACCTGGATGTAGCTCGATGATCCTTCCCAGCTTCCATTGCATCGGTGGGATGTTGTCCTCTTTTATGAGCACCACCATTCCAATTTTGATTGATGGCTGGCCGATGGCCCATTTGCGTCGTATGTTGAGTTCATTCAAATACTCCTTGTGCCATCTCGTCCAAAAGTGTTGTCTTATTTTTTGTATGTGTTGCCAACTGGAGAGACGGTTCGTAGTGACTCGCGTGAGGTCGTGTTCTGGCAGATTCGTCAATGAATCGCCAATAAGGAAATGTCCTGGAGTTAGGACGAGCAAGTCGTTCGGATCCGCCGAAATTGGTGTGAGTGGACGAGAATTCAAGATTGCTTCAATCTCAATGATGAGTGTATTGAATTCTTCGAACGTGAAGAGGTCCTTTCCAACTACTCGCCTCAGGTGATGTTTGAAGGATTTGACGGCTGCTTCCCAGATGCCACCAAAATGCGGTGAGGCTGGTGGAATGAGACGCCACTCGATGCCTTCGTCTCTAAGATAATCGGTGACCTTGTCGTTGTGGTTGTCAGACTTGATCATGTCAACCAACTCCTTGAGCTCGTTTTTGGCTCCGACGAAATTAGTGCCGTTGTCGGACTGAATCATCTGGCATTTTCCACGTCGACCGATGAATCGCCGCAGTGCACCGAGGAACGCCGCTGTTGTCATGTCACTAACCAGCTCTAAGTGTACGGCCTTTGTTACCAGACAAATAAAGACAGCCACGTAGGATTTGATTTGCACACGGTTCCGGTGCTTCTTTTCCTTGATAACAAATGGACCGCAATAATCAATTCCCACGTTGATGAACGGGCGGGCTTGAGTCACTCGGGCGTGCGGCAGATCTCCCATGAGGTATTCCACGGTCTGAGGTTTTGCCTTCGTGCACGTGATGCATGTTCGGATGACTCTACGAACTTCGTTGCGTCCATCGAGAATCCAGAACCGTCGACGCACAGCGTACAGTGTTGCTAGTGCACCGGCGTGCCCGTGCGTTTGATGCTCGTTTTGGATGATGAGCGTCGTGACGTGGTGATGTTTGGGCAGCAATGCCGGGTGTTTCTGACTCTCCGGTAACGTGGCATTTCTGAGACGGCCTCCAACTCGAAGGATCCCGTTCGGATCGAGATATGGGCTAAGTGATAGCAGTTTGCTCTTGGAATCCAATCCCTTTTGTTTTGTCAGATCTTGGAGTTCGCTGCCAAAAGCCTCTTCTTGCACGAGCCGCAGGATGCGGAGTTCAGCTGCGTTGATCTCCTGTAGATACGGTCGCACCCCACGGTGCTTGTCACGATTTTCTCGCTTGAAACGCAGAGCGAGTGCCACGAAACGTTTCAATTTTTGAATGGACGAAAATCTGTCCAATATCGACGACTTTGTAGCGATGGTCAGGCAAGTGATCCGCTTGGCCTCTGGATCTGCTGTCAGTTGCGGAATTTCAGTTCGGGGCCAGTTGGGTTCGTCTTGGAGCAGCCACGTTGGTCCGGTAGGCCACAAGGTGTTTGTCGTGAACTCCCTTGGTTGCTGTCCTCTTGACAAGGCATCTGCCGGATTGACTTCTCCAGGAACGTGCCTCCATTCGCCCTCGTGGGTCGCTTCTTGGATCTCCGCCACCCGAATGGCAACGAAGGTCTTCAGCAAGTGTGGAGATGTGGCGATCCAGTGGAGCGTGATGGTTGAATCACTCCAGAGGACGGTTCTGCTGATGGGAACACCAACTGTGTTTTTTATGGCCTTATATAATCTGGCCAGGAGTAAGGCACCACACAGTTCCAGTCGCGGCAGTGATGTCGTCTTTAGAGGTGCTACTCTTGACTTTGCACAGAATAGCCGTGACTGATGTCTTCCCTCTGAGTCTGTTGATCGCAGATAGATGCAGGCTCCATATCCGACTATGCTTGCGTCGCAGTATCCGTGCATCTCCATGACTCGGCCATTGTCTTGACAGATAGTCCGAGGGAATGCAATGTCATTCAGTGCGTTTAACTCTGCACAGAAGTTGATCCACTCAGTGTTGATGCTCTGCGGCAGTGATTCGTCCCAGTCCAACTTGAGCTGCCACAATTTTTGGATGATTTTTTTTGCGCCCAGTATGACAGGTCCAAGTAGACCTAACGGATCGTAGATTTTTACGATCTCCGATAAGATGAATCGCTTGGTGGCTGCCTTGTTTTGTGCGACTGGCTTCACCGTGTAGACAATAGAGTCAGTCTGTGCGTCCCAGAAAACTCCCAACGTTTTGAGCGTGGATCCGTCATCGAACTGCAATCGCTTGTGGATCGCGTTCTCTGGAAGTCCTGCCAGCAGCCGTGGATCGTTGGAGGCCCACTGGCGAATGTTGAGACCCCCTTGACGTAGAAGCTCTGTGACTTCTTGGCGTGCTGCTAAGCCTTCTTCGATTGTGCCGAATCCTGTCAACAGGTCGTCGACGTACATATCCTTTTTGATGATGTGCGCTCCCGTCGGATAGCGGTGTGCTTCGTCTTCTGCCAATTGCCGCAAGCATTGGATTGCTTGGAATGGAGAGGACGCGAGTCCGAAGGTGATGTTGTTGAGCTCGTAGGTGCTGATGCACCCTTGCTCATCTCTCCAGAGAATCCTCTGGTAACAGCGATCTTCTTTCCGCACACCGAACTGCAAATACATTTTCTCGACATCTCCCGTCAAGACGTATTTGTGTGAGCGGAATCGGAGGATTAGGTGCAGGATGTCGTCCTGCACTGTGGGCCCGACCATTAGGGCGTCGTTGAGGGATACGCCGCTTGTGGTTTTTGCGGAGCCGTCGTAGACCACCCGCACCTTGGTCGTGGTACTATCTCCTTTGATTACTGCGTGATGTGGTAGATAGAACCTTGTTTCTGACCCGTCGATGACCTTTGACAAATATTGGAGCTGTTGATACTCCTTGATATTTGCCTCGTATTGCGCCTGCAGCTCTGGATCGGTCTTGAATTTCCGTTCGAGAGCATGAAACCTCTTGAGAGCAGTTTTGAACGATTCGCCCAGCTGCTCTTGTTTCTCGTTAAACGGCAATGCAACGTTGTAACGTCCAGAAGCATCCCGTCTGTAATGTCGATTGAAGTGGTCGACTGCGCGTTTCTCTTCTAATGACCAATGCTGTGTCTGGGGTCCTTCCTCGATTTCCCAGAATTTTTCCAATGAGAAGTCCACATTTTGTGCGTGACATCTCACTCGTTGATGTTGCGGAACTGAACCTCCGATCACCCAGCCAAATTGTGTTTTCTGGAGTCGGAGATCTGGTTGATGTGGTGACGACAAATTGTATTGCCCGATGCATAGAGAGGCTAGTGTCGGCCCAGAGCCAAGGAGCACATTGATGGGTGCTGGCTTGTGGAACACTGGATCCGCTAACCTCGCGTTTGGCGGGATCTTTATTTCGTCACGTTGCAGTGTGATGCTGGGTATAAGGTCGGAGATTCTCGGAACGGTGAGAAAACTCAGCTCCCTTTGATACCCGTTGATGCGTGATGCGATCTCTGTGCAAACTACGTTTTGCGTATACGTAGTCTGATCGCTGATTGTTCCGACCGGAATGGCGCACGGCCTTTTCGGCAGATTAAGGGTTGTTGCGAATTCTTCCGTGATGAAGTTCGCCGATGAGCCGGTGTCAAGCAAGGCTCTGCATTTGATGTATTGACGATTGTGACTGCGTACCTGAATGACAGCTGTAGTCACCCGCGTGGAAAAAAAAAGTATCGCGGAGACTCTCTGCGAGACTCACTGCGAGATCTCGCAGAGAGTCTCGCCGAGCGTCTGACGGGTCTCGCCGAGAGTCTCGCTGAGAGTCAAGCATGGTTCCCGGAGCTTGACTCTCGGCGAGACTTTTGGCGAGATTAAAAAAATATTTTTTTTACTTGAATAAATTCTCAAAAGTCTCGCAGAGAGTATCGCCGAGACTATCGGCGATACTCTCGACGAGACTTTTGGCGATAGTCTCTGCGAGACTTTTGGCGAGATTTAAAAAAAAAAATTTATTTTAGAATAAATTATCAAAAGTCTCGCAGAGATTGTTCGTCGGTAATGATGTCCGCGGTAATAATTTCACTTCACTACAAAATGTAATCTTACTTTCATGGTTGCAGAGTTCCTCTTCCATTCCGATATCGTCCGTTACCGAAAACGGCAATGTCGGGAATTGTGGCGAAGACACTTTTTTTTATTCATGTCTTTCCGCTCCTTTTTTTCCGTTCACAGCAATTTGTAACATTTTTCCGATCTTTACGCCATCCGGCAGTGCATTCTTTATTAATATTTTAGTGCTTCCGCTTTAAAAAAAGATTAGAGCAAACATTATAACCCCTTCCACAGATGTCATACGCGTAAACTTCGGGTTTCAACTGCTGTTACGATGTGATTCTGTTTCGTGGCCGAATTCACATCGTGAAAGCAGTTGACAACTGAAGTTTACGCGTATGACATCTGTGGAAAGGTTACATGTTTGCTCAAATTCTTTTTTGAAAAGCGGTAGCAGTAAAATATTAAAAGTGTGCACTGCCCGTAGGCTTAAAGATCGGAAAAATGTTACAAATTGCTGTGAACGGAAAAAAAGGAGCGGAAAGACATGAATAAAAAAAAGTGTCTTCGCCACAATTCCCGACATTGCCGTTTTCGGTAACGAACGATATCGGAATGGAAGAGGAACTCTGCAACCATGAAAGTAAGATTATATTTTGTAGTGAAGTGAAATTATTACCGCGGACATCATTACCGACGAACAATCTCTGCGAGACTTTTGAGAATTTATTCGAAAAGAAATGTTTTTTTTTAAATCTCGCCAAAAGTCTCGCAGAGACTATCGCCAAAAGTCTCGTCGAGAGTATCGCCGATAGTCTCGGCGATACTCTCTGCGAGACTTTTGATAATTTATTCTAAAATAAATTTTTTTTTTTAAATCTCGCCAAAAGTCTCGCAGAGACTATCGCCAAAAGTCTCGTCGAGAGTATCGCCGATAGTCTCGGCGATACTCTCTGCGAGACTTTTGAGAATTTATTCAAGTAAAAAAAATATTTTTTTAATCTCGCCAAAAGTCTCGCCGAGAGTCAAGCTCCGGGAACCATGCTTGACTCTCAGCGAGACTCTCGGCGAGACCCGTCAGACGCTCGGCGAGACTCTCTGCGAGATCTCGCAGTGAGTCTCGCAGAGAGTCTCCGCGATACTTTTTTTTCCACGCGGGCAACACTTGACTTGCCGGTGTCCCTGCCGCCAATGCCACGCAGTCCGTGATCTGCTCCATTCCGGTGGTTGGTTGTCACTTGCTGAGCTCTCCTCTGGTTCCTGAGGTTCCTGCCTGTGCTGAGGCTTCGTTCTCGGTTGGAGCGTGGAGGAGAGTGTTGTGTCGTTGGCCACACGACTTACATCCTCCAAATTTGCAGTGGTTTTTGTCGTGCTTGTTGAGACAGTTCGGGCAGTACGAACCATCCTTGACGACCTTTAAGCGTTGCTGGACCGAGAGGTCCAGGAATTTTCGGCACCGATACAGCGGGTGTGAACCGTCCTTGCAAATTGCGCAAGCTTGACCCGTGGTTATGCCAAACGCTTGTGTTGTTGTTTGTCTTTGTCTTTGCCTGTTCTTTATTGGCTGCTGGGTTAGTGCTGCGTTGACTTGTCGGGTTTGTGGCTGATTGGTCAACCGTGCTACTCGTCGCGAAAGAAACTCGAGCAGGTCTTCGAGCTGTGGGATCACGTTGCGCTCTTGCTTATCTTCCCAAGCGTCGGCCGTGGTCCTGTGGATCTTGTTCACCAGCAGCATGATAATTATTACATCACACACTTCGAAACCCATGGCCTTCAGCGATTCCACATGCTGGCGTGTGCAGTCGATGATGTGGGAGAGGCCATTGGCGTCTTCCTTCAACTGAATTGGAAGGTCCAACAAACACTGTGCATGCCTTAACGTAATGACACGCTTGTCTGAGTACGCCCGTTCAAGCATTTCCCATGCGCGATTGTAATTGCTGTCAGTAATTGACAGCATCTGAATTTTCCGTGCCGCATCCCCTTGCAGCGCTGATTTTAGATAGTGCAGCTTATCTGAGGGATTCAGATCTTGTTGGCTGCCAACCATGGATTCGAACTCCGTCTTGAACGAAGTCCAGTGAGCAAAATCGCCGTTGAATGTGGGAAGCCGTGATTCAGGCAATTTCACCTTTCGTCTGAGGACGGATGCCGTTGATGCACTTGTCCCAGCGCTGCCCGTGGTATCGGTTCGAATTAATGGCTGTGGCGTCGGGTTCTTCACGCGCTCGGCTTCTGACAGGACGTCATAGAAATTTGCTTCGATCTCAAATCGTTCGTGGGCGTCGTGATGAAGTTCATTGGGATCCAGCTCGTCCAATTCGTCCATCCACTGGGTGAAATCTTCGAATAACTGTTCGAATTTCGCTAACCGCACTTCTGCATTCGGGATGGCACTCGGCCTTGATTGGCACAATTTCCATATCTTTCTCACTGCTGTTATTTGTGCCTTCCACATGGACATCTTTCTCGTGAGCTCTGTTATGCGCTGTGTGTCGAGCTCCTCACGGCTCACTACCGTATCGTTGAGATTTGCCATTGCTGTGTGTGAATTAACTTGTTGCACTTAATCACTTGAACTATCTACCATTCGATCACTCTTACATCCGGCTCGAAGGACCAAAAAATGTCGCGTCTCGTTTGCAGTTTGTTTGAACTGGCCAAGGTCGTAAATCTTAGCATCAACAATTTGATGTTGACAAACGTTAGCGACTACCGAGCTACCGTATTTTCACTCGGTGTAAATTGTTTTGAATAAATGTTGTGATATTCCGGATTGATGAGTTGAGTTAATTATTTATTTACAAGTTACTAATTTGTACACGATAATATTTAGTTTAAATAATATTTAAGTTTTGGATAATATTTGTTTTACGGTGATATTTTAATTTGAGTGAATACTTCAACAGCGGCTGATGCTCTGACTGTTGAGAAATATTTGCTAAGTCCGAACAGCAGTTGACTGTGACTGACTGTTCGACACTTAGATGTTGTGTCGTTGGTGACTTTTGAGGAACTGCACTGCGAGGAGTTTTGCAGAGCCTCGCAGACTGGAAAAAAGGTGGGGATGGAAAATCTCAAGAATTTTGATTGGACTAAAAAATGAGTACGTGAGGAAAGGGTAGATGGGCTACAGGACCGGAATTTCCCAAATTGCTCAAGCGGACGTCTGGCCTGCAGAAAAACTGTCTGAAAAACTTTTGCGCTGCTGCGGTCTTATAAAGCTTTAAAAGGTTACGGGCGCTGCAGTGCCCATCCTCTTATGTCAAATTTGACACAAACTGAACTTGTTTATCACGGACTACCCTGGCAACCAATCACAGCACGAATAAAGAGGCAACAATGCAAATATCAAATCTTCGATATTTTCGAGATATTTCGTGACCCACCAACTTTTTAGAGAGGGATCAGTGGTAAAATGGTATCAATTATAAGTGGTCAAATTTGCCATTAATCAGTGGTAAAAAATGCAATCAGCAAATTATAAGATAACTTAGCTTCTAAATGTAATAGTAGCACCAATATTTAACCTTTATGCCGTCTGTGGGTCGAACCGACCACGTTTTTGTTGTTCTATTAACAGTTAATAAATAGAACGTCAGGTGACTGGGTCATGGTGATTCATATGCTTGTCTCGTCTTCTAATAAAATTGTGAGAATAATTTTAAGAGTATAATTTCGCATTTACCGCTCATGAACTTTTTACTGACTAGGGGTAAGCGGTCTCCTTCTGTCAGTTTTGGCATTTAACGTAAACAAAAAGATTCGATACGTGAATTTGGCCCCGTGTATCTGACGACATCGGCGACCAATCACAGGCCGAATAAATCGACAACAATACCGTGTTACTCACCGACTTTATAGAATAAGACTAGGCTAATCATATTTTATATATATATATATAAAATAGAATAGCCGATAGAATGGGCGAACTCTTATCTTATATATTCAAATATAATTCTTATATTCTTATATATTGTGACGTGATTTTTTTTTAATCATCGTCACCAAAATATAACATGAACGAAATTGCGTGATTTACGTCCGATTTTCGTCGTTATAGATCCCGCTTTATCGCACCTCGACTATTTCATGATTCCTGTAGACAAATTAGTCTACCGAGAGCTGTCCTCGAGACACCTCGGACCCCTCTCGCGTTCCCGTGTGTTGTGGTTTCGGCCCTATTGTTCTCGCGCTCGGGAAAGAGACAGACGCTGTCTCTTTCTTGCTTATGGTATCTCCTACCTGTCACAAGTGTTCGCTTTCGCGTGTGCTTCTCGTTCGACTCGTGGATAATCATGTGTCGTTCTCGTGAGAATTCTGAAAGAATTCTTTCTTTGATTTCTGTGCCTTGTGGGATGCATTAATTACTGCTCCAAGTGCTGCAGTGATCAAGTGTAGTTTTCGTGGTATCGTAAGATACGGATCCCGTCGAGTTATTTGGAATATCTTCTGCTGTTTCGGTGAGTTATTCTTTTAAAGATAATTTATCAATCGTGCGGAGAGATACGTTCTCGTTATGCTCGCCTGGATCTTTCGATCGGCTGAGCAGTTTTCGATGCATTTAGATGCGATACCGTGACTTTTAAGTCAACATAAGATAATTGTTCTGGTTCAGAATAATTTTTCTCGATGTCGTGTGTGTTCTCGTTAGTTATTTTATTGGCGAGAAGATCGCGACCCTTCTACCATAATCTGCATCCTGAGCAACCGTGCATTTCCGCAACCGTTTTAGTTAGTTAATTAGTTTTAGGTTTTCGTGTTTGTTTCGTCTTTGCGGAGGTCGGCCGGTTCCATCGATCTCCAGTTTTAGTCCGGTTAGTTAATACCGGCGAAATAAAAATTAACTGGCGCCCCCGGGATCTCGTTGCACTCGCGGATGCAAACGGCCGAAGGTAACGTAAGTTTCGGTTTCGTGTTTTCTTTTTTTTTGCTTTTTTTTTCTCCCTTTCGGTTTGAGCTTAAGTTTGGTTCCGGTTCCATTTTTTTGTTTTTTTTTGGTTGAATTATTTTGTTACTTTTAAACTCGCGGTATCGAGATAAAGAAAAATACGTCACAATATATATATTGAATTTTGCAGCGACAATGGCTATTCTATCTCTGCGGAAATTATCACCCGCCTTATACAAGGGGGTATCGAGTTTTACGATGCCATTACTGGGCCAGCCTGCTGTTCTTGGTGAACACAACGGTTTTTCTGGTCTATATTTTTAACGAGTCATCGTGTCAAGAGCTAAGTCTCCACAAATTCCGTTAATTATAAATCGTTTTCAACGTTCGTTATCTTTGCAAGATATCGAATATTTGATAATTTTTAATCCTTCTGTGGATATTTCTTTATTAATGCACCGTTGTTTCTAAGGATATCGGAATGTATTCATATATTCGCGTGTCTAAAAGCTACACGGATTAAGTGCCAAATTACGACTTTTCGGAATAAAAAAAAACCCATAAGAGCGTATGTGTATACAACTCCGTGTATAACGGTGTCAATACGGTTAAAGCTTAAAAGACGTATCTCCTGGTATATACGCCCTATAGCTATTACCATTTTTTTTCAGGTGATTTCATGAATGTACGCCTTTTTGGAATAAAAATTTTGTTCTTTGAAGAAATCATTACGATGCATAAGAGCACTTATTTGATTGATTATTCTTTACAAAAAAGAAAAAAATACGTAAAAAGGCCAATAATAAATGAATAATTTATGAATAAATCTGTAATAACTTTAAAAACAAATATTCATGGATGAATTCTCGTGTTCTATAGAATAGCCATGCATTTTTATTTCATTTTTTATTATGATTCCTAAAAGGCTTGTTGTTTCCTTATTATTTATTGTTATATTCAATTGCATTAATCTTTCTTTACCTCAGCACTAAGCTCGACATTAACTATTCTGTAATTCTAAGTAATGTTATGCAAGGTAATACAATTCAAAATAGGATATAGGATCGACGACGGTCAAGGATCTATATGTACCAATGTCGACGAATGACTGGCATTGGTACATGCCGTAATGATAAGTTTTATATGGAAAGTGTGAAATTAATGCATTTGTATATTTTAACAACTCTGTTAAGCACAGATTTTTTTCGTATAATAATTTTCTTTACATATGAAGCGTTCGAGAACTCGTTGATTGCGAATCTGAGCCGAAAGGTCAAAAAGGATTTATTTAAATTATTTTAAAAAAAGGATTCAATGCAAAGTGTAATTTCAACCGTACAGGCTACTTTGGTTCTAAATTTTTTAATAAAAATTATCCTTTGCCAAATATTTGAAAACCGTTATTTAATCGACATTGAAAAAAACATAATTATAATTGGTTAATTAATTAAAAATTAAACTGCAAAGTTAATGTTTTTCAATTTTTTTATAATCCATGAATAAACTCATTATATATCAAATTAACATTAATATTAAACAATAAGTAATTAATTTGAAAAAATTCAAACCCTGACCAAATTTTACTGAAATTCCCAAATTTCGAATGTACATTAGTAGAATTTCTAATTCTCAATGTTTTTGGTTTTTTAATTTCTAAAGGTCGTAACTTGGTGCCTAAGCCCTACAACCTTTAGACACGCAATATGTGTACAAATGGCTACCCGATATACAATGTTTAGCAATTTATGGTTTTTCGCGCTTTCATTTTTGTACTAACTCCAAAAGGGCGTATATGTATAATACTGCGCAGTGTAATTTGGACCATTGGGACTAAAAGCATATGGGCGTATTACCCAAGCCATACGCCTTTATGTCTTTAAGCGTTTTGATTTATTTTAACGTACATCCGTATAATTATACGCCTCCTCTAAACTCGTATTTTTGGCACTTAAGAGCACCTTCCGACACGCGATATGTCTTTTGATGTGTCATTTAATTATTGAGGATGAATTTGCCCAATAATTTATGATAATTATGATCCTTTTTGGTGCCATTGGAACTGTTAATACCATTTAATGAATACTTTTGCATCTATTTGTTGATTTATTCATGTTTTATCTGTTATTCATTATCCAAAATTCATCCTTAGATAAATTATATAGCGATTTATACCGCGCGCTATTAATTATTTATCCATTTCGCTGTATAAACTGTGGGCTATCTATTCATTATCTTTCACGTCGTCGAAACCATTTTTCTTTTTCCATTCTCGCGTTTAAATGAATGTTCGCTGTATGCCTACTCGAGTGGTTTGTATTTTGGATGTTGTGAATTATTGTGTTTACCGGCATTTTGAATGCTATCGCGATAAATATCGGGTATAATTTACGTAAATTGACAACATCGCTCTGAATTATCGAGTCCGAATTTCCAGTGGATTCATTAATTTCGGGGAGGCTTCTTTTTTTGTATTATATTTTCCAATAGTCGTATCATCCTTCTTTTTCATTAATCGGTCTTCAATTTATTACCATATTGAATGTATCAGCTAAAACTCAAGAACAACAAATTGCATTTCAGTGCTATAAAATTCGGTAAATATATGTATATGCCTCACTCCTTCTGGTTTTGACTTGACTCTAACCCTTGATCCTTACAATTAGGAAATACCATTTTTGATGACTAATACAGTTTTTTGGTAATCGAGTAAAAGTGGTCCGGCGATTCCTTCTATTTTTTCAGCCTATTTTCAAACAAAAAAAAAATGGGAAAAAATGTTGAAAAACTTACGAAAAAACGTTTTTCAGATTTTTTAAATGTGTCGTTCCATAATTTATTTTAAAAAATCGTAGATAATTTAAAATGTGCGAAAAAAATAAAAATTAGTGCTTTTTAAAGTTAATGTCATCAATCATATAAAAAATTGCGAACCCAATAAAAAGGGTTAAGGGTCAGACACAGGTCAAAACCAATATGTGCCCCATGTATTGTCACCAATTCGTTGTTTTGTTTCCAATTAAAAAGTCAGTAAAATTAGCAGAACGCTCCTCATATCTTCTATAGTTGGATATTTCCGCCTTTGAGGAAACATCTATCAATGATAGAATAAAACAAATTATATATATTTACTAAAAATCAAGTTTATTCCAATTTTCATGGAAATGTCTTCGGTTTTCTTACAATTACCGGTATTGGTCAATTATTCAGGCATACAAATCCTGTTCATAAATAAATATTCAGATTATTTAGAATTCAGGAATCGATAAAAAAAATCGTGAATAAAGAAAATTTATTATAGTACGTAAAATATAGAATTTAAATCGAAAATAAAAAAGTCGATCTTTTATTTATGTTTAGGCGACTTAAAATGAAATAAATAATTGATTAAAACAATACTTTGGAATTAATAAATAAATATGTTTCGTCGAATTTAATAATATTCATTCTCATTACAATATTTTACTGGATATATAAAGGGCGATAAAATCACCGTAAATGGTTGCGAAAACGTTTTTTTTTACAAAACTTTACAAAACGAACTCTCCCGATAATAACTAATGCAATGCGGGGTTGGAAGATAAAACCTAGAATGGTAATGAAAAGAGAACAAAAGAGTACGTTGTGACGTACAGGAAGGTTTTGGTGGACGTTGAAACGGCCGTAAAACTTGTGAAATATTCAAACGAAAGGCCGGTGCAGAGTTCTCGGCGTTCGAGGGTAAAATGGTCGGTGAGTAGGCACGGTGGTTGCAGCAATGGTGTTCTATATATAAAGTGCCGGAAAGGGAAGTTATAAAAAAAAATGGTGTGGTCAGCCAGAATGGACTGTGCGGGCTCGCAATTCGGTCACAGCCTATACCACATAGACGCTTATTTTTGGTTTTATTAATTTTTATTTTATTTTCAACGCACTAACGACGATCAACGTGAGTACCAATTATTATCTTTATCATTTCCTCTTCCACTTTTGTAGTGAAAGCTTTTACGTATTATGTGGGGAGCTTAACGATCGAGAATGGAGAACTGGCCGATTGAACAGTCGTGTGTGCGAATGCAACCCGTTCGTTGAATTGTACGCGACGTAATCCGAGAGGATTACGATAGACGAATGACGCGAATGCAACACACCGATTGATCCTCCATGCTATCTCCTCATGCATACATTGTCAGTTTGCTTGTGATAGCCTTTTGCACATATAACTTTTGTGTATGAACGAATGTTTTATTCTATATATTTGCTTATAGAATTCATTTGTATAAACGGTTTTGATGTTATCGATATATTTGTACGTGTACATGGGTTACCCGCAAGTTACCAGTTATTGCCAAATTTGGCATGATTGCATTTGGAGATAAGAGTCCATTTTGTATCAATCGAAAATACACGCATATGAGGCATTCCACGATACTTCAGCCATCCAATTTTTTGTAATCACTCCGAAAATAAGTAAGTTTAAAGTACTAACACGATAACATTTTTTTTTAAATTTTCAAGCCCTTCAACTAATGCAAAAATATGTGGTGCACGCCAATCTCGGGCCTGAATCTATAATCGTTATGGATCGATCGAGATAAGGAATAAATTCTCAAAATGATGACGTCGTTTTTTAGATCCACATATGCATATCTTTCGTGTTGTTCGGCGACTTTGGGAGAACAGAGAATAGAAGGAAGCCTGACGAATTGGCGATTGTTGATGTCGATTGTGAGATTTTTTCTTATCGTTTCGTCAAAACTTGTTACTGTTAAATCTCGATTATTTGGCTCTCGTTCATAGACACTCAACAGTAGAGATCCTTTTTTTATAAGATGGTTCATTATCATGTAGGAGAAAAAATATAGACCATCTAACGAAGTCCTGACAGTGATGCAAACTTTGAGTGAATAAATGTTAAATTCGTATTTTTTTTTTTTTTCGAAGCCAGTATCGATAAAGAAAATCCTGACCCTTGTTTTATATTTTTAGTAACGGGTAGCACTTATGTTTCCCCTTAAGTGCAATATATCATCGATCACCTGTTTAGAATAATCATTCAACAAAATTTCAAAAGTTCAAACTGCACCTCGATCCTGTAGGCTGGTTATAAAAGCTTTTGGCTCCGTAACTTCAGGCAACTTCACGCCAATCTTTGTATGGTGTCTTATATATCGCTACCAGTACAGTGACAATCGAGTCAGCACCTTTTCACACAGCGTCTACACTCACACCATATCTAAAGTTGCTCGTAACTCTCGTCGTCTTTCAAACCCCATAGAAAAATCGACAAATCCAGATTGAAGTACATCAGAGCTATATGTTTCGTAAAACTCGAAGAAAGCAACTGCGCCTTTATAAATATAGTACATATCTACACGTGAAAAAGATTCTGACGAATGAAAAGCAATGCAACCTAGTAAATGCGTTCCGGTCATGTCACGAGGACGCCTAACTTTTACGATAAATCGCTTCTCTGAACTTTCCTACCGCCAGTTTCACAATCTAAAGCAAGTGGCAGAACGGTAAAAAAGGATATAGAATAGATAGACTGATCCTAGTACAAGAGAAAGACGAGAATCGAAGGAGACAAAGATTGACGGGATTGCTCTTAAGTCGAGCGTGGCGAATCGAATGGCAAACACAGCATGGCAACTGCCGGTAAGACTCACCATTTAGATTGGTACATTTTTCTCAAACCCGAGAAAATATATATCAAGCAATGCTGGATATAATGATAAGAATATGTTTTTGATTTCCTTCCTATAAATTATTGCGGTCGTGTGGCTACCTACGTAGCGAGATCCGTATAATTTCTGTTTGTACCTATATTAACCTGCATAGAATCTACCGCAGAGATGTTCGATCGTTGCTTATGAGGTTGCACCAACCGCGCGCCACCACGACATCACTTGCTTCGCTGTACCTCGGTGCCACCTAAGCCCAATCAACCCTCCAGATTGGGATAGATCCCGACATACGGGATAACGATACGCAATTAAACGCGATAGCGGTAATTGGTCTCCGGTCGTCGAAACCCCCTTGGATTAACTACTCGGTCGATTGGTACCAGCTGCAAAGCTTCATATAGTCCCTATGTGTTGTGGTTTAACTTTGTCGCACACGATATGTTTATACGTTTTAACAAGACTGTTGCGACTTTCCAACTTTGCTGCATGTTTTGATTATTATCATGAATGCATATAAATATTTTTTTTACCGCGTTAAAAGCTCTGGATATTCACAACGCGATTCAACAGGTATTGAAAAGAGGCGGCTTTCTGCTCTTTTGGAATACTCGTCAGTTTGAAATATAAATAAAAAGCTCATTATTATTTCGAAACCATCGGAGACTCACTGAAGTGGTCCGGAATACTCTCTCGGAATTCACTAGAACTGTTGTATTCATGATACCCACTCATCAAAACAGCAACACTTTGGAGCTTTGTCATTCGCGGGATGCTTCGGCTGCCGTCTACCAGCCTCACAGTTCTGAGAGAATTCTGAGGAGTGCAGAGGTCGAGGAGGTGAGAAATTAGCAAGTATTCTCGAGAGGTAAATCCGTTAAAGTGGCAAGAGGGTTTCGTATATTGTAATATCGGGTGTTGACGTCATCACCGGGAAATGGGCTTGGAATACTTGAGATGATCTTCAATCGCTGTTGGGTATACAAGGATACAAAGCAAGTGGATTTACTTGCAATTGATGCAATATCATGCTTAACGAGAGTGTAATATAACCATAACTTTGGTATCGCTTTGTGTTTCTCATTACAAGTGTATAGAATATGCATTTAGTTTGTGGTAAATGGGACAATCTGGAATATTTAAGCTTGTAAGGTTATTAGGATTGATTGAATTTTTTTTTTTACTTCGAAATATCGGAACAGAAAGTTTCTAAATATCATGAACAAGAGGGGTGTTTAATACTTCAAATTGTAAAAGGATAACAGACGATCTACATGTCACTATTTGAATACATTCGGAAAGCATAAGGTTAAACCACTGATAAAGTTGACATGAAATAACATAGATAACAAAAATACAACAAAGTATGAAAAAGAGAGCGAGAGAGCTGTAGGAGGCGCATCGAACTTTAAGTAATTGACACGGATGAATGGGCGAGGCGATGGATATTCGTCGTTTTCACATGCTCCGACGGGCCTATATTTTATGTGTCACCGAGCTTTTTCGAACGTTCGATAGAGCGACATCGTTAGAACTGGGTGAAATAGCAGCGCATGGTTCTGTGATCCTTCTCTCTTCTCTGTGAATAGCTTTGATAAAAAAGAGTACGTTGCATCGAAATGTTAGCAAGGGAAGTCCCATAAGCAAGTTGAAGATTCGATTGAAAATTGAGATTTAGATGAATTCTGGTCGCACTTTTGTTTGATTTAAAAAATGTCTCAGTTTCTTGTTGTAGATTTTTTTTTTGTAAAGGCAGAATTACAAGTTGATATCTCCCTGTGTCTCCATTGGCATATTAATTTTCATAAGGGTCTTTCTAATATGTTTTACTTCGGTGTATCGTAGAGTTGGTCCTGTGGGCATTAGCGCGAGGCACTTTCGAAAACGAAGGACGGGTAGAGTTCGATCTCGGCTATCGGGAAAAATTCTTCGGCGGGTACCCACGAGGATGGGGTTGGATGGTATTGTGTGAAACATGATGACTGGTTGGTTGACTGAACATTCGAGTAACTCGACTTGACTCACGAATTTATATTGGAAAAATGGTTTCGTTATGTCACCCAAAGACATTTCAAGTTTTCCGTAGGACTGGTTGTCGTCGTAAACACTGACGATATGAGCCTTCATGACCTGAATTACGACTGTGGCATAGAGCGAGATTGGGTAAAATTCTTGAGAAAAGAAGAGCACAGCTTCTTTGATTTACTTTTTTTTTCTTACACCTACTCGTCATCCACCAAGAAGAAAGAACGGAAACTCTCGGCTGTTGATGTTGCAACTCTTATGATGTCACCTTGGTCATATCGTATCCGACGAGCTTTACGATATATATTTCCGTATACCCTGGCAATCTCACACCTTTTTACGAACTGTAAGATATTCCGACGTGTCACCGTGGCAACTGAAAACGGGATAGACGCCTGCGGATAGACGATGCGGATTTTCTTCCTTTTCAACTGCTTGTCTCTTCTTGACGCATTTGATCGTCTCGCTTGATTCTTCAAAGGTGGTAAGGTCTGTGTGATGACAATTGTGATACGAAATCTCGAAGCAAAATCGATTATGGAGTATCGGCCGTCCACGATGGAGTCCAGGATGGACAATGGAATCGGATCGAATCCCATTGTCCACTTTGGACTACCCAGACTCCATCCTGGACGCATCATTCTTGCGCAGGATCAATCCATCATTAAGTAGATTTCTTTAATTCATAATCATAAAAACGGACTGATTGTCTCAACGCATTGCTGAGAATTGTTAGTGCACTCTTTTACTGACTTTGTCATTGTCAAAGTAAAACAAAATAATTCAGGGTATTATTATTTATTTATTAAGTACGAGTCAAGTGCTGGATGGCAAAGAAAAAAGAGCGAAGAGATAAGAGATAAAAATCTCAACTGTTTACGTGAATCGTTTCACTGGAGTCATTTACCATTTTCTTCTTCTGTTCTCCAGTCCGTTGAGTGCAGAACGCCAACCGGGGCATCTGCTTTACTTATTTCCTCCCAGTGATGGGGCTCAAGTTGCTCCTCTGTTCTACCTTGATTCATAGAACTTGCGATTCTTATCACGAGTCAAAGTTTCTTGCAGAAAAGATGAAGAAGTAGCGGAATTCTTTCCGTAATTTCAATTCCATGCAGAATTAAGAGTTGCGGCCGTTTTTCCTTTCGAATGCTTAGCGTGGGAGTATTAATAGGTGTCTGCTAGATGCCATGGTAAAGAAATTGTCGGACTGAAGAAAATCGTTGATTTTTTTCCCCCTCTGGCTTTTGTTGAACATGGTGAAGCACGTACCGACAAAGTCATTTGGGCTTTGAACCCTCACAAAGTTATTTAATTTGGTTAACGTGGTAATTTATCAATTTATCAAACCGTCATTCAAACCTCAACATCCGTTAGGAATTATATGATATACAGAACTAAAAGAATATAGAAAATTTTCTTGCTTCACTTATTGACAATGGATTGACATACCGAGTCTAAGTCTGTGCGATGAGCTGTAAAATATATGGGGAATCGACTGATGCTTCCAGATTGGATGAAAAAAGTATTATAGAACCTGGCCTAAAATTCCTATTTTCTCATAACAGTCCCGCATATTTTCCCTACCTTTTCCTCGTGCTACCTTAATTTTTCATTTTATATCGTCGCAAATGTTGCCAACAATCTCACCAAATTTTAATATTGTATTTCACTGCCTATTGACTCAAAGAGTGTGGCATTTTGCTGTCGACTATTGCGGTCTGACGCCCAATACGCCTAACTTAACATTCCCCAGACTCCATCAATCCTGTGGTGAGCCAAATTAGGTTTTACGTGTCTTTGTGCGTCATCCTTCGTTTTCTTTCTACAGCGACACGACATCCCTAATTTACTTTTCATGTCACATTCATACTTACGCTTGGGAAAAAATGTCTGCTATACATGTTGGAAATTTTAACGACAGCGTTTCAACCGTTATCGCAAATATATCTAACCACCAGACTCTCTTTTGCTAATGAAATACAATTGGGATACCGTAACAAGCACCCGGAGAGATGAGAATAAGACACCGAGACAGTTTTGTGTATGCGCATGCAGGAGAGTTCCAGAAACATTTGGAATACCTTTACCAAGTGGTTGGAGAAGTGACTACCGAGAAGATATAACCCCGGAAGGTTCGGGGGCTCAGTAAAAGCGAAGGGCGAAAGTCAAGGTAAAGCTAGTATAGCTGCATGGAGTGATGAATAGGTGGCTCTCACGTGAAACAACCCAAGAGTCTGCGAACGCTTCCGTTGCTTTCCTAAACAAGAGATAGGTACCGAATGCCGGAACGAAAAACATTTTTCATTTACCTTCAGCTAACCAGACTACGATTTGCATGTGACTTCTTGAAACTCACTTTAGGTTTCTTCTTTTATTTGTCTTTATTACCTTTTGTCTTCCGTTCTTTCCATTACCTTTCCAAACGTCACTATGAATTTACCATCACCTTCACGCTGCGATCACTTTAGATATATTCTTAGCTCAATTCTTCTCAGTTCTCTTTCTGCGACACAAACTCTTGGAAGGAACTTGAAGTCAGCATTCCAGGCTCAGTCGATAAATGCATACGAATTGGTGGAGGAAACTTATCGCTTCGGTAGGACACATGTATTTATCTTGAACGTAGGTGTGCATAACTCGCTCAGGTTATATTTTTCCGTCTCGTCTACTTCTTCTTCTTCTTCTTCTTCAGCATCGACTTTCCCCGCTGTAGTATGTATAACCGTAACTGCCTCGTAAGTGTCACGTTACCTTTTAGGTATACCACGTCGATAAGTTCAATAAACATGTCCCTGTTGTTGTCTGAAAGTTCATACCATAAATAATATAAATAATTCACAAAGTATTACGAAGACGGAGTTCACCGTTTTCAAGGAAGACAATTGATATGGGTTAAAGAGAACGTTATCGTGTATAGTGTAACGGTATATGACGTCTTCCCGAAAAAAACAGAAGCATCTTAAACGGTGCCGAGAAAAATAATAATATAAAAAAAAATTTTGACTATTAAATTTGTTCCGGTTAAGGGTTGTATGTGTTGCCAAGGATTGACCCGTGGGCAAGAGGGATCATCCAAGATAGCACTATCAGCCCCAGGAAGAACTTTGTGCACACGTTCGAATGAACGAGCATGGTGGGAGGCGTTTCCAGCTCTACCCGTTAATTGGACGACCGGACGTGCTGCATCTCTCTAGCTCTCTCTCTCTCTCTCTCTTTCTCATCAGCGGACACAACTCCATCTTTCTCTCACGCGGTTTGCTCCCATCCCCCTTTAATTCTTCGTCGTCCTCGATTCTCGGTTTTCGCGTACCTACAGAGTATACCACTCTCGGTCATTGGGCACCCCTGGAGAGATGCTCGAGGTGCGAGAAAACCACAGGAAATTCAGTCACGTCACACGGAGTTCGCGGCGCACGAGAATTAAGCGGCATTAGGGATCAGTCGAGGGTAATCCGTGGATGATGGATCGCAGGACCGGATCCTCTGTACCCCGTGCCGTCACTCTCTCAGCCTCTTACCCACCTCTCGTCGTATCTTCCACGTAGAAACCGAGACAGGGAAAACTTGGTGTCGACGCTTCGCAGGAACGCTCCGGAATTTGTAATGAGGGTAACACATGAGCACATGAACACATTTACCGTCTGGCATAATGATCTCCTCTCTCCCAAACCGCATATTCTTATAATTCCTAATTTTATTCACCTTCAGTGAATAAAATTAGGAATCATCAAGCGTATTATGATGTTATATACACATAATATCCCTATCGTGGATAGACCATTTAGATAGCTTTTTCCTCGAAGCTTTTTCAGCCGACCAAAATCGTCCAAATGGACTTCCAGGACTTGAAACAGATAAAAACTCCTGTAGATTATTGGCGATTCAGAAGGGAATCTAACTGCAGAGTGTGAAATTCACCAAGTTTCGACAGGGAAAAAAAGATAAGCCATATCTAGTGAACTTTGCATCAGGCTTGAGATGGAAGAATGAAAACAGGAAAGTTGCCCGAAGATATCCCGTAGATATCTCGCTGAGAACGAGTCCTCATAGCATTCGAAAGGGACTATGGAGATTCGAGATTTGAATATCGCATCCCAGAGAAAACTTATGCACTGTAGGTATGAAGATCTCTTTGGTTGGAAATTGCCTCTCTTGATCTTCGTTGGCCGGTGGATGGAGACTAAAAAAAATGAACAAGTCTATAGAGATGCGGAGGGTTAACGATACCACTACAGCATCTTCTATTCAGTCTGATCGCGTAGGCGATTCACGTCGTTAAAAAGTTACTCGTTTTTATCGGACTCTTTTGTGAACTATCACGCGGATGAAAACGCCAATAGTCTCGGGAACTTACTTAAGCGACTCACGGTTCACGCTTGCTATAGATTTTCAAATCACTGGAGAATACGAGAGCGGAGAGCTGCGGTGCTCTCGGGCACATAGTTTTCGCGCTGTTTTATTGTCCGTGATCGAAGGATGAAAGAGAGACGAAATATCGGCTATTCAGGAACGGTTTCCATTTTATCGATTCAGTTATCGGGGTACCAAACTTATTTCTGTAAAAAAAAAGGAATGAAGGTACAAAACAACAAAATGGCGCACAGGTGTTGTTCATTTTTATTTTCAAATTCACATGTTCCCCAAACACTTATTCGACATTGTCTTCCATTCCCCAAACACATCTTCGACGCATGTAAATTTTGCTGCTAAAATGTATGTCGCAGAATATATTTAAGGTCCTTTGACACGGGAATTAGACAAAACCTCTCTCGCACCTGTTCCTCATGCTTCCAGGTTTAACTGTAATTAATTTCATAATTGCCTTCTCGAGTTTCCAGAATTGATTTTAATTACATCTACAATCAAAGGCTTGCTGAGTCTGACGCTAAGAGAGTAGGTAGTAACGGAAGTATTGGTTAGTGCGTGCGATTAACCACACTATCCTAATTGTGTGGTGCGAATGTGCAATATCGGAAAAAGAATTCTATCGTTGCTTAAATGGCACCCTTCTTCAGTTAGAACAATTATGAAATTTTTCATTAGCATACTGCGAGTTTTGTAATCAGAAATTATACATGAAAAGTCAAAAGAAGTGCAGCTAAGTGACAAATCTGAAAAAAATAAACTGCAATCATATGTAACTGAGTCGCCGCTGCGAGGTTAAAAAATCTCTTTAACCCCATTGAGTAAAGGCTGTCGTAGAGGTAAAGTTGTGTGCCGAACCTCTACCTCCATCAACAGGTGAACGACTCGACATCACACCGGAGAAGCAACTGAATATATATAGTATACACACACGAGGGAATATATCGTGCCCGGGTTGCGGTGGCACGCCGTTGAATAGACAAATTCACGGTTGCCTAGGGGTAGGTATTTTTAGCCGCTATCCCTTGAGAACTGAGGAGGTCTGCCGTATATAGCAAGATAAAAACAATCGCAGCCCTCAATTCCACCTCAGGGCCACATTTGGGAATAGGAGGATACAGTATGTAGTATGCGACAGTCGACTGTAAACCCATTTTCACCATCGCACTCAATACAGGAAATTAATTGATAATAGATACAGGATCGGTACAAGACACGAGCAAATATAAGGTAATGGGTAATCTACAATTTCGAACTGTCTAGTTTCATCTATAAAGCTATCCAGAGAAGATGGAATTGTCAACATGAATCCTCATGCCCTGAGGCCACGAGACGACCGGAAATTCAGAGACACAGTTCACTTCATGCCACCGATATGAATTTCAAGTCGTGTGAATTAAATTACCTTCTTGCTCTGACATCTCATAATATAATAGTGGTGTTTCGAGAAACTCGGTTAGCCTTCCTAAAACATTTCCGAGTGTATAAATTCTCCGAGTGATACGTGCGCTTCGTGCTTTCCAATCGCACTCAGCTTGTACTCGACGTTTTTGTCAAATATTTGTTGCGCGCATTCGCAAGTCAATATACAAGGTCTATGGGGACAGTTCTGATAAAAAATCACAAAGAGTACCATTATGTTGGTGTCATTAGATCATTTTCTATTCTTTTTTAAATTCGAATTTCGTTATGAATTTTTACTTCTTTGTAAGTAATAAAAAAAATAATTTATTCATAATGTATACAGTGAAAACATTGAATGTTCTATTCAATAAATAAATACCTTCTATGCCACAATTACTCACGTTGACCCTACGTGTCTGCCTCTTAGGGTTACATATTGGTCTACACACTTAGTAATCGATTTTATTTATTCTGACATCAACCGCGCTCGTGAATGCTTTACGTCGTTGGACAATCGTTTGCAGAAACATCCAATAGTATCAGGTCATTATGGTCTAACCGTTTAGGCTTACCACCAGTGACCACACTACAATAGACAGAAGAAAAAGTAGTCCGCAAACTGTAACCGAAGGTTGAATTCGACGTCGGGGGACGCGCCTAAAAAAATAAGGTATATCGTTGTTTTTGGGTTTCGATAGTTTGAATGTTTTGTCATCCACACTCTGGACATATGATCCGTATCCATGGCAACCGTTTCAGTATTCTCCAAACAACCTCTCAACTTAATATGCACACGGATGCCTGTATTCAATAGACGAAATCCCAAGAAACTACTACGTGTTCAGTGAACATCAGTTCCTCTTTTGGCGTCAATGGTTCATATTGAGGGATGTTATAGCATAGCCATACACATCAAGATGTACGACTAAAAGAGAGCCAAATTGTAATTCGGTTACAGCGTCTAAATGAAGATATGTTGAAATTATAATGCATTAACAAAATAAAACATCTTGAAGTATTACTTCGTCGAGTTTAAAACATTTGGGATTGCTTAAGAATTATGGATTTACAACGTAATCATGGAAATTAAATTTATCAGAAAGGCAAATGCCGGAAGACAAATCAATGTAAAAAATAATTTCACCTGACTCGACCCTCTTAATGTATCTACACAGGTGTCGAAAGTCTGAAACTCGTAGGTGCGGTAGTGTGAGAGGATGCCTCTCAAGTTAACGTAACGCATACCCCGTCTCCGTATTACCTATCGAAGATTGCAATGACGGGTCCATGGCTGGTGTGGGTAAAAGGAAAAAAGGGACGCGGCGCGATCGAGTTCAAGCCATACGCGAATGACCTCTTTTTAGTGACATTCTTCAACGCACCCTTATTTTTCCTATGGCGCCTTAGTTTGCGGACAATTTCGTGGCGTTACGCCCCAAGAATTTATTGATCCGTTCGCATTTATTTTCTCCATCTCCTTTCCCTTTTAGCTGCTATATACAAAAATTTATCAAATATTTATTCTCTTTTTAGTAGGGAAAATCTCTTCGCATGATTCGATCTACCCCTGGGATAGAACACACACATACTTCGACAGTATTTTGATTATTTTATTCTCGAGACTGCGATCGCAAACTTGTGCAATCACTATAGCCAAGAGTATATATTCAATAAAATTTGTCGGAATAAAATGTTTTTCTTGCTCTCGATAAGAAAACGAAGAGATTTTAGGAAAGTTTGACCCCTCCGATTGATATCCCCTGTGGTCAGCGATATCAGTGAGGTATAACCAAGATATATTTTATTAAGGATTTTGCCATTCGAATGTCCAAACGAGACAGCCACAGGGCAGCAGGTTTTTCTACTATACACACGAGAGAAGCGTGCGACGAAGTTTTACGGATTTTAGTGTAAGAGTCGTCACGAGAGATTTCTCGTGGGGCTTGACGAAAGTTTCATTGATTCCAAAAGACCCTTATATCCCCAATGCCGCTCCAATGGATACAAAAGAACGAGACCCTCTATACCAACCAAACTGCTAAGATGTCGAAGAGGGAAAAAAAGGGTCTCTTCGTATTTGTAAAAAAACATTTCGTGGCCAACAGATCCCAGGTTTAGCTGCTGCTACTGCTGCACCTAGATGTGTTTAGCACGGATTCGAATTCACCCTCTTTTGGTACAAAATATCTCATATCTGCAACCCCCTCAAGACTTCCAAGTATATTCTCAATCGATCGTTCAAACTAAGCTCGAAAATCTCTACTTCATCCCCTCGTATCCTGCTTCCAGTAAACTGTTAACCTTTCCTGATCCAGTTGAGCGTTTTTTTTTAACTTATCATTTTGGTTGAACGCATCGCTTTTGAGGGAAGAGGAGATTAAATCAACAGAGAGGTATTTTCATAAAAGAACTAGTACTTTGTTGGGCAGTTTTATTCGCAACCACAAAAGTAAACAAAAATTTAATTTCTATATACAAAAGCTTGTCATGTGATTAATATTGACAGAAAAGAAAAGGTACCATTTTTTGGAATTGGATTTGGAAGGAACACAATATTGTATGGAAAGCATGCACAATTGATGCAGAAATAGTAGAGAGCATTGACGTATGAAACAAGAACGAGGTGAGAAAGAAAAAAAAATGTATTCGCGGATATGCGCGCTATCACGGTGACTATGCGCTCTGCCAGGGATCAAAAATTGCTCGTGTACCATTAACTCCCACGAGGGTGACTGGTATAGAACAAGTTAAAAAGAGGTGGAAACGATTTGGCGTGATGCGCGCTCATGTAGCACATAGCCGACCTTCCGACGCTCCTGGTATAAACGTGTCCTGGTGACCTCTGACGCTCCAAAATATGCGATCCACTGGTGCGTGGTGAGACGAGCAATTTATCTCTCAATGTATGGAGAAACGTCCGAAACAGAAAAATAAAAAAAAATGTATGCACTGTCTGGTTGTACAAGCCGTGGCTATATACGTAGCAAAGGGTAGAACGGATAAACGGGGGGTTGAGGAAAGGTGGATTGAAAAGTTTGTAGTGGTATATATATTCTATCTGGTTGGGAAATTTATTCTCTGATGTCACATGTCTTTAGGAGTTAGGCGTTTCGAAAAAACGTTTCCGAAACAGAGCTCTATCTCCACATAGACTACTATATTAAAGTTTCCAAAGGCCAATAATAGTCGAGAGAATGTGTTTCATTTGCCCAGGTAAAATGTGGAGTATACGTGAGTAACAAAGTTTGCCGATTGAATGGTAAAGAAGCCGAAACGCAAAAAAGAATATAGTCGAAATAAGAGAGAAGAAAATACTGAAAGAGAAGAGAGCCAATTCAACATTAGTCTACTTCGTAAGACTTATAGTTTGGTTGTTATTTCGGTTCCAGTAAGTTTTAAGAAGGAGTTTCTTGCAAGAGCCGCAAGCAGTATTTTCCTCTGGTCTAGTGGTTGAATGTTCTCAACTCTTGCTCTCATTCTCTCAAAAAGAAGGAAAATAAAGTGAAGTCACGTCAAAAGATTTTGTGCATTCGTCCGAACACAAGTGTTGACTAACGCTCTAGATAAAATCTTTCGTCTGTATCAGTTATAACAAAAGAACATACAAGACATTGTTTTCATCATTATTTCGTATGACAGTTTTCATTTTCAGGCATAGAACCCTCCTTCGGGGTAATAAGAAACAGAGACAACTTGTTGAGATCTGCAGCTGCTTCTTATTATTGACGTGGACCTTAAGTCTTGGCTTCCTATATACCGTCTTCATATTGGTCAAATCTATCGAAATACGCTGACTCGGGCATCGTTTCGATTCTGTTGTGTATAGCAAATCTTTGGTGAACTTGAGCCTCCTCCCCCCTTATGACAGACCCTCGACACTGTAGTCTGGAGATAGTACGCCGAATCGATTACATGAAATGGATGCCAACGACCAAGCTTCCCCACATCGAAGTGTGCACTAGAGACTATTGGAAAGATAAGGTTAAGTGTGTGCCAGTACTCATTTCCTTGTTCACCTTGCAGCTTACCTCTTATCCGTATTATATTGCTTTCAAATAGACATATACCCAAGAAAAAAAATGTATTGATCAGGAAGGCATATCTGAGCAGATGTGAGACAGATACGGATATCGATATGTCTTAGTTGATCTACTTTAATATGAGGGTTTTATGTTCGGGTTCCATCTAGTATCATGAGGCAGTAATTTAGACTGGATCCGTTTTTCAAACTTGTCTATACGTAACTCGTAAATACAAATTGATTCGCCGACTTTTATTTTTTTATTTCAAAGCAAAGCTGCTTTCTAATTGGTCAGAGAATTCGTAGCATCACAAAGCCAAATTAAAGATATATAAGATCTATGGAAGCGAAGGATTATATACAACAGATAATGTACAACATTAAACAAAGTGAATGCATATCGGAAAGGCGCACAATGGAAAGAAAGTAAAGGGGTTGTGGAGGGATCTCGTCAAAGCGGAGTACGCCAAAGGACGTTTTTGTCCAGAGAGGCGAATAAGGGATACAAAGGGTCAGCCTTGTTTGCTAGAGAATGTCATGCAGGACAAGCAACCATGCAATCGCTGAACAATATAGCTCTTCTCTCTCACGAAGCAGTCGAAACCACCGATACCCACACTCCCTTTTTCTATCTCTCTTGTATATTCCTGTATTTGTCAGGAACGAGGAAGTCGAACATTTTGCTATTGGCTTTCCGATAAAGTTTAAGCGAGAGGCATATCATTTCACGCTAATTAACATCGTACTGTTGATGAGCAATGAGATACGTGTGCTGCATATTAATTTCGACCCAGATACTATTTGTCGTAATTTACAGTCAATTTCATTTACACCATAAAAATACTAATGACTATTACAATAACTTGGAGATTGTTAGCCTTAATGAAACGTCATTGAGAGTGAGAGTCAAGAGCTCAGATACTCCATATTTACATAGAGAACATGATTAAAGGCCCTGTTATAATTAATATAATCATACTAGAAATGTACAATTGCTCGAATCCTGTGGGTTAGCATCTCATTTTTTGATGGACATATCTTTCGTATGTCAGCAGTAACTTTGAGTACCATAATCATATTTGATGACCAAATGACTATTATACAAGCTGTTATAAATACTATCAAGCACCAGTTTATTATAAATCACTAGAATTCTCCCACTTTCTACTTTTGGATGACGGATATTGATGACCTCGTTAAAAATCCTTGATGGACGTGTCGGCTTTCACCAATGTTGGCAGTACAACTGGGCTAGGCCAATAATAATTTGGTCCCAGATCGTAAATAAAGGCTTGACACACTGGACTGGTTGTAAATTCAGCAACGTCTCATCAATTCATGCATGATATTCATACGCGGTAGATCTACGAATAGGGATAAACTATACGACTACAAACATCATTCGCTTGTGAAATTGTGCGTACCATTCCAGGTTCTAAGTATGCATGGCAGTGGACGCATGTAAATACTTCGTGACGTTATCCTGACGGAGTTTTCTCGTTTCGTAAATTTCTACACAACCTTCAGCCTCCAGCAGCAGCAGCAGCACCAGCAGCAACAGCCGCAGCACCAGAGGCAAACCCCGTCAAACGTGTCATTCGGAATTAATTCCGTCAGGAAGAGCCATTAAGCCACAGGCATCAGAGACGAGGCGAAGTTTCGAAAAGCCGCATATTTCGTATATGCATAGGTTTAGTGCACACGTGAATGTGTATCTCTCTTTCTCTATCTCTCTGCGTTCACTCGTAAACTATGACGTGACGTTGCTTTTGCTCGTTTTCCACAACCCGCCTATACAAGCTCTATCCTACTGATGCTGTACTAAAACGTAATTTCTCGGTGCCGCAAACCATCGTTACACTCGCGCTTGCCCTCTTACCTTTGCACTTTTAGCGAAGCAATTACGAAGTAGAGTGAGAAACTAGGAGAAGAGATAGAAGGAAGAGGAAATGACAAGATCTGCACCAAGCACGGTGTCGGGTATAATCATCATCGTGCTCTCGGCATCGTTGCAATCTAGTTCAGAACCTCATTCGCGTAGTCGTAGTCGACGTTTCAGCAAACATTATCTAACCATAAGCGAGTGAAGAGGAGAAAAGAGATAGATAGATGTTTTCAGTACCAAGAAAAAAAAACAAATAGTGATCCCTTGTTTTCCCATACTTAGAGTTTTTATATGCAGTGTGGAGATCACATGAAAATTAATTACAATATGATATTCTTATGAAACTCTTCGGTTTAAATTAAATTATATCGTGTTCTCGGCTTTTTCAGATGTTATCATCTTAAATGTCTCTACTATATTCTGTTGATTCGAGAGGCGTTCAATTTTTGGACCATGCTGTCCTGTCTGATTCTACTATTATTGCCTCTCTATATTGTACAAATAGCTCCCCTCGGGCGACGTCGTCGAACCGAGAAATTACAAGACCGGGGTCGAATGTAACACCCATACTCGAATTTTTCAAAGTTCCTCAAAGATCAATTATAAATTTGGCAAGGCGTCTTTGGTTTTATTGATATTTAATATTTTTACCTGAATAATTGTCATTCGCTATCTAATCAGCCTTTGTGCTCAGCCTCTTATTAAAATCTTCTTCCCTCTCTGAAGCTCGACACTAACACTGACGATTGTCGAGTATGAAGATATATATCTTTCAAGTTTCCATCTCTTGATATGCCAATCTTAGATCTTCAGAACGACAAGTGTAGGCTGACACCATTACTTCACCTTCCAGATTGTTACTACCATCACACGATCACCCCTTTTCCCTGCAACATAGAACGTATAAGCGCTCTTCCTCTCGACTCAGCCACGATATCGCGTGAAATCTGCTCATTTATAAGGGTCTCTTATCCGCTATCCGGGGTCACGATGAAGGCACTAAAGAAAGAGAGAAAGTACTGTCGCGACTTCATAAGTAGACATCATCGAGGTCGGTAGATCAGTCACCCAGGAGAAAAGAAAAAACGAAGCTTCTTTCGTCGAGAGTGAACAGAAGCGTAGACAAGCGCATTAAATATCGGATAAGGGTTGAAATGGTGAGAGAAAGCTTTGATAAAGAAAAACAGAATGCATGAAAACGAAGAGGATTTAATATATTCAAATAGAAATTCACTATCATCTTATTCTTTTACGAAAGTATAAGTCCTTTCACTTTTCAGCTATATACGAAAATACAATATAATATCATAGGAAACATATTCTTAAGAAAAAGCTCATATCTTCAGCTTTTCCCTTCAGGCCAATGGCAATATACTACGATACTACTATACCTAAACTATGCTTGAGACCCTCTCATTTTTCTCCATTTTCGGTATCCTCGTAATCGATGTTCATATATAACCCATAATACACTTTTCCCTTTTTCTTTCTCTCACTCTATTTATAGATGACGATTATCCTCACTCGTACATGCGAGAAATCGAAGGTAAAGTGAGTCAAGGAGAAAGTATAGTGGGGTTGTCGACAGTCGGTGACATCTGGCATCTTTTGGTAAATCAGAGGGGGTCAAAGCATAGCACCAGTACCGCTACTAACCATTGATATATACGTGAAAAGGAGTCTCACTCGGCGGGTGATTCTGTACGTTAGGAGGCCCTAGCAGACTGCCTATAGTCACATAACGGTGTCAGTTCACAAGTTCGATAGAGGTCAAATGTCAAGATTCCTTGTTGGTCACATTACTGATTGTGAGAAAGGGGACAGAAGCGAAGGATCGATCGAGAGAAAGCACGAATAGAGATGAGATTATCGAAAAAGGTAGATGCTTCTTTGATTCTCGTCCAGTTTCGGTATCATGCGGAGAACAAGAAGAAAAATAAAAATGAGATTTAGCTACAAGACGAAAGCAGCAGCGCAATGTAACCTAATACAAGTAAACGAAACTGTCGACCGTCCGCGCAGGATCTACCGAGAACGAAAGTCTCTTGGAGTTTAAATGGAGTGGAACAACGGCGTCAGTGTCAGACACACAAACAATGTTTTGCTCTCTTTTTGATTGATCAGAAACAAGATTTATTGCTGTGACTTTTACTACACATGAATAAATTGGTATCAGAGGGTAAAGTCATCAGTGAATTAACAGATAAGGAGAATCATTCGTTTATTTCACAACAGGAATGATTTCAAATTGATGGTGATAATTTTAACCAGCAACCTTCATTAATAGTCGAATTTTCAGTCGTAAAATTAAACTTCAGATCGAATTTAAAATCGAACTTAAGATGAAACTTAGGATCCAACTTAACATTAAACTTAAGATCTTGACCTCCAGTAATTCAAATAGCTTTATCTCGAAAACACCTCAGCCGACGTGCTCATTTTTTACACACAAGTAGGTCATCGCAACCACTTCATTTGGTGCAATTTTTGTAACAATCACTCGATAATTTAATATGTTTGCATTTCTTTCAAAGGGCGTGCAATCTTTAACTCTCGTAATCAGTTACCGAGTCGATTAATTCTTTATTATTTGTAGATATGTTTTATGTTGTTTTGAACAAATTGTACAAAATGAAGTCGTTGCGATGCATACGTCGAGGTGTTCTCGAGATATAGCTATTTCATTTATTGAAGGCCAAGATCTTAAGTTTGATCTGAAATTCGATCTTAATTTCGATGTTAAGTTTGATCGTAACTTCAATCTTAAGTTCGATGTTACGTTTGATCTTACGTTCGATTTTAAGTTTGATGTCAAGCTCGATCGTAAGACCGACCTTAAGATCGTACTTATGACTGAAAAGTGCGTTAATTTAAAAACCACTATTGATCTAAATCTCATGAACCATCAAAACCCCATTTTTCATTCATTGGTGACTATTAATTTACTGATGCATTAACTAATTTTGAAGTGTTTCATTATAGCACATTGAAAATGTAACTGTACCAACCATCAATTTTTCTTCATATACAGTATCAGACTAGAGCATGTAGTGCTTCGGCCACTGTGACATATTATAGTCTGGAATAATGTTATTAAAAGGGACCTTTTTCATGCCTCAGTACATAAAGTGTGAGGTTTTCAGTGTCAGTGTGAGAGAAGACAAAAAAAAAGAGATCTCCCGAGAGTGAACATCACGGACACGCGGGTGTGGCTGGTAAATTTTCCGGGTTATTAGTCACCGCCGACGTGCTCGTCGATCTTGAACCGTGTAACAACGATTCAAGGTGAAAAAAAATAAGTAAAAGAAAACGAAGAAGAGCACTGGCGAAGAGCAAAGAGGAAAAAGGAGAAAGTAGCCTGAGCTTGCGAGCAGGCATCGCCACTCGTCATTACCAGGATAAAAATACGCGAACGTCGTAGCGAAAAGTGGAATCGACGAGCGACAGAGGACCGGGAGAGGAGGATGGAACTATCGAAGAGTTTCTTTCGCAAACTATCCGAAACTTTGCAACTTTCCCTTGGTACCTCGCTTGACTCTTCCATTGGTCTCGATCGCGTTTCTCGTACAACTTATTACCCACATTGCCGTTCGTTTCGCGTCACTGATCGAGTGAAAAGTCGGTCATAGATAAATCTGGACTTTGGTCAGATTCGAGATAAGATTATAGACGTAATGCTCAGTTCCCTCATCTCTCTTTTATCCCGTTTCAAATCACGCCCACATATTGTCAGAACATTTTGCTCGATGTCTCAAAATTTGTGAAGTCTGTTGATAGATATTTACACAAAAAAAAAATTAGTAACGCAATACAACTTATGTTGCTTTTACAAAAAGATTTCGTTGCAATATTAAAATAGTAACTTTGCAATAGAAATCTTTAGCTTCAACTACAAAGTCACAACAAGATCTCAATTCTATAGGAATATTAGAAACGACACTTCAATATTTCTCTGCAATATTCCGTGTAATATGTGAACGAATTTTAGCAGAAATTCCCATAAAATATAAAATTTGTCTCAAAACCATTGGACGAAATATTCTATCGGCTTGTAGGTTCGGGATATTTTCTTTCTTGTCTCTTTTATCCACTTGAATTTCTTTATTCGGTTTATTTTTCTGCCTGGCGCCAGAGGAAAGACGATTGTATTTCCAGTTATTACGTCATGAGTCTTTCCATCCGGATGGTCGTTGCGCGGCATTTGTCGAGTGTGTGCGAGAAAAAGGTGAAGCCAAGGCTTTCTCCGAGAGACAAATTATATATAATGAAAGAGAGGGGGAGAGAAAGAGGCGCAATGATGAGGAGAAGAAAAAAAAAACACAATATCTCGGCTACGTTGTCAGGTTAATGCGATGTCGGGTTCCACAATGCGAAAAAAATGGTTCATTGTACAACAGTGTTCGTTCTTTGTTACTAGTCTAGGCATTTAGTTTGGAGATATTCGTAACTAAGAATTTCGGTGTTTCTGAGACTCTGACGTGAAAAAGTCGGCGAGAAGAGCTTCGACACTCTTGATTGTTCGGTTTTCATCAGAAACCGTTGTACCGCACTTAATCGATCGAATATCCACGATACAACAAGTGGATTGCGATCTTCTGATGGTACCTTTGCCATCATTCTCTGTCACGAAAAATAAAAATAACATACCGAAGAGTAGTAAAACGAACAAGCTTGGAATATCTCTTTTTCGCTGTTGTTGGAAATACCCTTGTCAGTCTGACCAAGCATTGGGTTTCTCCACTTCTCTACTTTCCAATGAAAAACGAGATTGTCTGGTTCAACTAAATTTGTCAGACACGGGTTGTCAAATAAATGTTAGGGCATCGAAATTTTTAGTCTCTCAACCAATCATTCGGTTTCGTAAGCCGAAATTGTTTTTCTGCGGATCAAGAATTTATTTCACAGGCATAAATATTTAAAAAACCAATACTAAAAGCGTGGAAATAGTTGTATGTATGAAATCGAAGTATTTCATAATTTTTCGAGACAAGACCGTTGATTCATTTAAATATATTTACAAATCTGTCACAAATATTGCCTCAAACTCGATTTTCTGTAATGAAATTAAATATGTTATGAAATAATTGATTGATTTTTTTAATTTATATAGAATATTGGTTTAATGATATTATATTCCGTTTTTCGATTAAAGGAATAAAATCTTTTCTAACCTACACAAGGAGAAATATTTGTTATATTTGATGAAATGCAATTTAATTATAAAAACATATTGTTATTTTTGTAATTCATCTTGTGAACCAAGATAATGGAATTTTAACTGATAAAATGCGTTTACTCGTATCAGCATCTATAATAGAATTTGAAGCAGGATATTTTATTAGTAAGTTTAATCTGGTAGGTAGCAACAACCAAAAATAAAAATCAAAAAAACAATTATAGATATGATGCATACACTATTGAAATATATATATTTTCTAATCGATGTAAGTATTCTATTAAAACCAATTAATATTTATTTTATTAAGAAATATGAGCCAACAAATTATTTAAGAGAACAAATTTAATATTTAATAGGAAGTATTGAAAGAAAATGATTCATTTTGAAAAATCAAATACTCCATAGAGTCTTTTCTCTCAATGCGCTTGTCTAACGAATTAAGTTGAAGTAAACAATTTTTTTTCTTAGTTTTGAAAAGTGCAACATCATAAGATTAAAGCAGAGTTTGTTGTACCATTAAAAGAAAATTACTTCCTTCAAGAAATTATTTGCGAAAGAAAATTATATTCAAAAGTCTTTGTAAGCTAATTCGTGCAGTTATTAACCAGGTCGTGTTTATTAAGTATTTTATTATAAGCAAATTATATAATTTTTATTCTCCTTCTATTTACACTTATTTATATTTTTCAATTAAAAATCCTTTACATTTTTTTTCTATAAATAAAGAAATCTAACTTACATCACAGGTACAGCAGTTAATGTACCTTAAACTTTATTTTTCTCTGCATTTATTATTGATGTTGTGTACCATTCTTCTCGTATATTCGTCGACGTTTATCAGGTTTATGTTGAGTTCAACGCACCTTCGTTGGGGTGAATGCTCACGCAGGAAACCGGAGGCCAGCATGAAACGATATAACGGAGAAGCAAAGGAGCCCAGCAGGCAGCCCAGCAGCTTATCGTATATGAACCCGATAATCTGTATTCCAAATAATATATCATATCGAAATTCACAGTCAAAATATATATGACGTTATATTTCTTCATTTTTACTGTCAAAGAATAAATAAAAAAAAAAAAAATGTACCCTCGATCGATTCGACATTCCGCGCAATTTCGAAGGTACCTCCATAATAAATTTCGATGCTTTGTCCCCCTTCGAGCTCCCAAGAGAAATAATTTATAGCCAGTTCGAGATGGAGGAGATTGGAGTGGCTTCGCCGGCTTGAGCGCGCCCCTTTTAACACCAAAAAACGATCTATATCATTCGAAAGAGCCAGCAATATATAACGGTGAATATACACAAAACACAATAGACACGCATGTATTTTTTTTCTCAGACTGAGAATTTTTTTTAAATGCAACCTACGTTGAAGATACACCGATCACTGAATAGATCCCCGAGAAAAGTTAGAACACGGAGACACATTTGAAGCAGAAAATTGGATTTTAATATGAAGACTGTCAAGTTATTGTGACTTCGACGCTTGTGTAGAATTTGTGGTTTTCTATATGTTTAACATATTCTAGGATGATTAGTTCTAGAATGGATATAAAATACACATTTCAATAGCACTAGAATATTTAGAAAATCTCATAGAAATATTTTTTCTTTTTAATATAACAATATTGCTAGATAATATTGAAATATATTTTTCCGCACTCGTATCGTAATGTACTATTATACCACGCGGTGCGAGAAGTGCCTCCTTCTCGCACTCGTGAAATAAAGTTGTATACAAAACTCGCGCGAGAAACTTTTTCTCAATTTGTGTAATTGCAAAACTCGCCTTCGGCACGTGCGACAAATCACGAGATCCTGAGTAAGCTGATATGACAATTTTGAAAAAATAATTTCATGAAAACAAAGCTTCATCTATGAAGAATTAAAATATATGATTATAAAATTAATCAGTCATCGATCTGGGCATCTTTCACCGGTAATTATTACCAAGTGTGTTTCCACTTTAATCTCCCTCAATCTTTCTGAAAAATACACACAGCATGCTCATAACCAGAGAAACATAAGTTCTAAAATAAGGGGAAAAGAGGTTTCTAAGCAGAGCTTCGAGCAAAAGTAAAGTCATTAACGAAACTTGTAATTGAATTCTCGAGATGGGTGGTGGCTATTTGCTGGGTGGTATATATATATATATATAGAGAGAGAGAGAGAGAGAGAGAGAGAGAGAGAGAGAGAGAGAGAGAGAGAGAGAGAGATTCCACGACGTATCCATTACAGGACTTCGTGACCCACGTGTTTAACGGCCATCAGTATATAGCATCAGCAGCAGAGCGCACACCCCTTCGCCTTCGAGCAACGATATGTGTATACGTGTACAGTCCATACAGTACAGATGAGTTCTGCAGTGTAGGTGAGTTTGAGAGAGCATCGGAGCAGCTAGAGTAGATGAGGATATAGTCGAGATATACGCATGGCTACCCCAGTGAGCAACCGGTCTGCCGGTTGCTCTCCGCTTTGCTCCCATTGCTCGTAGCTGCTGGTGCTGCTTCCAAGCTGTTTATTGGAATTTCGGTCATTCGCGGGCTCGGTTCATTGATCCGCAGGGAAAACACGACAGCCATGCTCTAATTAATAACCTGTGGACGAAACCAAGTCGACTGCCAACTCCGCGAGAAAGTTCTCAATACTTCCGGTTTTCTCTCTCGCACCTTTCAGGCTCCCAACTAAGCCCCTGTTTTCCAACTTTCCTATATAATTCTGGTGGATCTGAATGCGTGTACTATATACCATCGATCGTATAAATACTTCTCTTTACTTCCTTTTGGAACTCCTTTTCTCCATCAGCGTTGCGTGAAATAATTAAAACTGTACGAAGCTTATCGCTCGTGAATGTACATACTGCAAATATGAATTCTTGAGGTTCAAGCTCGGATGATTTTTGTTGTCGATTATGTATCACGAACTGTTCACAGGAATTTATACAGATCCAGGTATTCCTGTGGGCTGTTCGTGATATACAATTTTTAAATAAATACAACTTAACTTATTATGAGAGGTAACGACCGTATTTGACAACAGAATACCTTAATTAATGGGAGGTAACCCTCCTTTGGCAACCCCGTAACGTAAGTTATGAGTCAAGGTAGGATGGACAGACAAAGAAAAATAGGAAGATTTAAGAAGCTTATTTTTCTAGACAAATATATAGTCTACAGAAAAATAAGAAGCGTCTTATTTTGACATGTTGTAGGGTCGCTAAATGCGGGTTAATTCTCATTAATTAAGATATACAATTGCCAAATCACCTTTTAGAAAGCTAAATTCGATGAGTAAATCATAAATGAGACGAGTGTTAGAGTCGGTATCGCGATTATCTACAAATAACATATTAATTCATATTTTTATTTGTATAATTACATTGTACATTTATTTTTGATTTTATACTGGTTTGCATGTATAGACTATATAATTCGAATTGAACTTGTTATAAAACGTCAAAAGTAGTTCCAATATGAGAATTTTTGAAAAAAAAATCTTCTTTTGCAGCTGTATCATTGAGATTTCATTCGAGCGAGGCAAAACGAATTTCGAAAGATTGCACTTTTCGCAGAGCTCGAGAAAATATCACTTTGCATAGAGTATATATGTCTGTAAATCGGTAGCGAATATGTATACCGGGAGTCGCTTTCGATGATCGAACGACCCCTTTGAAACGTAAATAGCATGATGCTTCACTCAGCGACGAGCTATTCGTTTTGCCTGTTCAGTACCGAACGATTCCCCGAGCACCAACGCGGTGGTGCGCTACACTTGACTGAACGTCCCATCGAGGTAAGTACCTGCAATTTCGCTTGTTGCATTTTTACCTTCCCTCGCTTTCGCCTCTCCTCTACTACTTTTTCTCGCTTTCACCACTCTCAACTCCGCCCTAGTGAACAGCAGGGGGAGATTCGGCCGAGATCGGAAACCATTTATTGTTGGAGATTATCATCACACTGGAAATTTGTTCTCATTACGCAAAAATCACGAAATAATAGTGTTCGGTTTACACGCTATTGTTATCAACGGAAGCGTCGAAGCTAAAAGCCCGCTCCATTATGATTTAATTGTGCCTTTGAACGGAATGAAAGAGCATCACTTTTTACAGTGTATGCTAATTATAGGTCGTAATATGAAGTAACTTAAGGGAATAATACAGTGACTTTTGAACTTTCTATCCTTGCAAAGCTTTTTGTTTTTTAGATTTTGTTTTTTTTTTTATTTAACCGCTGTAAATTTTAACTTGATAAAGTAAATAAACATAAGGGATAATACTTGACTTGATAAAGTAAAACAAGGGTACAAAGTAAAATTTTGCATATTGCGTGCTCATTATTTATTAATAGTTTGTAAAAAAAAATTGTTAAAAATACTCTGAATTATGAACTCTTGGTTGTATGCTCATCACATTTAGTATCAAACTTTTACACACTCTGTGCCAAAGTTTATGTAAAAGATTTATGCAAAAATCTAGATCGGAAATGAAAATTTCTATAAAATCGTAACTACTTTATCGATTGCGCCGAAAATCCGAAAAAAAATGTTTTCGTCATTTTCATGTCAGAACACTCAGAATGGTCCAAAGCGTCGAGAAAAGTGATTTAGAAAAAATTGATGTATGTGTGTGGCCGGCATGCAAAATTCAAACTTAGATACCTAAAGAACGGCTTTATCAATCAAGCTGAAATTTGGCATACAGGTGAGGCGGGTGGATTCCTTTGTGATTATTTTTCTTATGATTATTTTTTTAAAAATTCAAAATATCAAATTTAAATGTGTGCATACATTTTATAAAAAATCACAACAGTTAAAGCGGGTCAACTACTTCACTTGTGTGCCAAATTTCAGCATAATCGATTGAACGGTTCTTCAGTTATAGGTTATTGAATTTTTTAAGAGCTACAGGGCACACACACACACACACAGAAACATACGGACATTTTTTCTAAACCACTTTTATCGAGGTTTTAGACCATTTCGAATGTGATGACATAAAAATCTCGACATTTTTTTTTCTATGAAAACAAAGCTTCGTCTATAAGGAAGCAAAAATGCAAAGAAAAAATCGAATAAGCAAAAAAAGAAAAAACAATTTCGTCTACACAGTTAAAATAATTTAATAATTATAATTGCTATATTCCAACATTATAATGGAACTTGCTAAAACAAATGAAAAAAAATTGCATTCTATACAGCAAAAATATTTTTGAATAAACAAAAAAAATGTACAATAGTCTCTCCTTGATTAATAATTTTCTTGAGTATTCGAAATATTAAGAATGCAAAGTGAAAAGTTCACATGCAATTTTTTTTGTAATTTCTGCCGTAAAGTGAAATATTTCCATTTTAAAAACGACGTAAATAATCACCACCGCTGACGGTTGATTAATTTTGCTCGCGCATTAAAAATAATGATAACGCACTTTGAAATGATTGAATACTTAATTGTAATATCAAGGTTACTATACAAATCTTGCATTTCATCGTTTTATCACGATTCCGGGCTTTGATAAGTAATACGTATCTTCTGTATAATTAAAATTCGCCCTTTCAGCTCTTTTTACGTACTGCAAATGTCATACAGCAACGTATCATACTCAGTCTATAGTCATTCTTATAGTACTTTTGATCATTGTAATTTATTTGTTTCTTTTTCATCGAAGCCAGTACAGGAAGAGCGTAAAGATTAGGGATAGAGTGGGAGAATTAAATATTTGTCACGAATAATTAAGATTACAAAAATGAGAGAGTATGGAAGGTAGGGAATTGTTTGGGAAAAATATAACAGTGCACATAGCAGGTCGATCTTATTAAATTTGTAAAAGCTGTCGGTAGACACACTGTAGTCCTATCCGCGTCGTGTTTTACCTCTCCAGGGAGCATTTTCCTTCGCTCACCTCGCTCTCTCCATTTCCGGGCTCTTCGCTATCTCGCCCTCGAACGCGCCCGATGAAAGCTACGCAGAAACTCTAACGAAGAGGGAGGAGCTCTTGTTTCACCCTTGCATGAATCGCACACCGCTTTAATCCCCACGTACAAGACCTCCGCCTTCCATTTCCCGCGACCTGTCCTCTATAGGAACTGACGGAGACAAAGAAAACAAAAAAAAAAGAAAAATAACACGTGAGAACTCACGGGAAAAAGAGGGTCCGTAGAGAAAACCGGGGTCGATTTTATCAGAAGCAAAAATAAATCAAACCCGTTTAAAAACCGGCGTTATCTCTAAAAGGCCATATTTATATCTCAAGTTGACAATTTTTAGTAAAATTACTGCCACGAGAGACTAAAATTCTAAAAAATATACGTGAAGAACCGATTATTGCCTTGATAGGTAAAGCTTTGGCTACAAAATATTTCTCGTGAAGCAACTATTAAGCGCGCACAGATAAAATTTTTTATTTCGAAAGCTCAGATCATTTTGTATTGACTATTACAGATCATGTATCTAAAAAACTGGCATTGTTTTTGACACGATGTAGTCACAATCAATGGCATTTTTTGAAGAAATTGAAAAGACAAAAAGTGGCCCAACTAACTTCTTCCCTAGGAAAATGTTTTAACACTTATTTGCCGGTTAAATTATGGAAATTCATGAAAAGACGAAAAATAAAAGTCAGAACCTTGCAAATTGCTTCGTCATTATGTTCTATCTTTGACAAAACCACCGCTATGAGAAGCGTGGTGATCCAATTTTATCTTCCTCATAGAGGAAGCTTTGTTAAAGTTACAAAATAATGAGAAAGCGATTTCCAAGGTTCTACTTTGCAGGTCTATATGCTGTATGCATCAGCTGCAATTAAAATGCCAAAAAAATTAAGAAATGTATTTAATTATTATTTTCGAAATAAATACTAAATATGAACTCTTTTGTTGGATTCTCACCAAATTTAGTATGAAACAACGACACATTCTATTCAAATTCTATGTGAAGTTTTGGATCAGTTGCTTGAATCGTTCTCGAGTTATAGCGGTTTGAAAAAAAAAATATGAGAATGCAAAGATTTCATTGAATCTTAACTACTTTTTCTATTTTGCCAAAGTTCTGTATCAGACATTGACACACTCTATAGAGTGTTTCTCTATAGATATTTCCTGCGTAGAAAAACAGTATCTTCCGAAGAATCTTAAAGAGAATAATCACGTATAGGATCCGGAGCAAGATTCTTTCAAGGATTCACTTCAAGATTCTTTCTATACGAAAGCGTTCTGAAAATCTTTGAAAGAAAGATTGTCTTTGAGACAATCGTGAAAAGATTTCTCCAATTTAAGAAGAAAATAGTTTTAAAAATCTTATGAAAATCTTTGAAAGGATCTATCGGAACCCGTTGTTTCCTTCCAGGATTCTTTTCAAGATTCTTTTTCTGCGGCAGTGTGGAGAGTATCTTTGATAGAATCTTGAAAAGTGTCTTTGAGAGAATCATGAAGTGATCGCGTCAATTTAAAATTAAAATCGTTAAAAGAATTTTTATGAAAGTCTTTGAGAGAATGAAGCGAAACCTATTGTTTCTTTCCAGGTTTCTTTTTATCCTGGTTTTTATCCTGGAAAGAAACTTGTTCCAGATCATATACGCGATACTCTTACGGATTCTTTTAAAGATTCTTGTAAGATTTGTTCCAAGATTCTTTTTTCTACGCGCGTATTTAAGTGTAATGTAAACATTCAGATCATTGGCTAGAACCGTCCTGGGGTTATAGCTTTTAAAAAAAAACGAAAATTTCAAAAGAAATTTCCATAAGATCTGCATCGGTCTACCGATCTTATCGAAGTTCAATACCAAACAACATTGAACGTATCTTCAGGTATGAAGAACTATTTAGCTAAATCGTCGAACTGGTACAAAAGTTAAAGCCTCAACGCCCTTTTTTTTAATTCAAAAAGCGATAAAATCTAAATATCTGCATACATTTTGTTAAATATCACAACAGCCAAAGCGAGGCAAGTGTTTCACTTGCGAGTCAAATTTTAGTCCGATCGCTGGAACGATTGCTAAGTAAGAGGCGATTCAATTTTTGAAGCCGTGCGCACACGCATACGCACACGCACACGCACACGCACACGCACACGCACACGCACACGCACACGCACACGCACACGCACACGCACACGCACACGCACACGCACACGCACACGCACACGCACACGCACACGCACACGCACACGCACACGCACACGCACACGCACACGCACACGCACACGCACACGCACACGCACACGCACACGCACACGCACACGCACACGCACACGCACACGCACACGCACACGCACACGCACACGCACACGCACACGCACACGCACACGCACACGCACACGCACCCGATTTTCATGTCAGTGTCCTGACGTGAAAATCTCGAAAACCAGTTTTTTCATGAAACCAAAGCTATGATGAAGCAAAAGATAGATTTTACTGAGTTTATGTCCGTGCTATTACGCATCCAATGCCCCATCGCTTAGAACAGCGTGGAAGAGGAAGGAGAAAAAACCTATTATTCTACGGTAGAGTGGTATGGACGGTAACGCTTAAGAGAAGTCGCAGGTAGCCCCAAGTTATGGGACGTACGTGGCGAGTAAGAAGGGAAGGCGAGATAGAGACCATGAGCGGTGACACGTGTGTCGCGAAAGGGGTTGAAAGAAATGTATTTATAGAAGGCGACTGTCAAGACCTCTTCTGCAACAACGACGAGCTCTTGCGAAATGTGTTGTACAGAGGCCACGATATTATCGTAAATAATGAAAAATAAATTTTTTTAACAATCAAAACATACAGTCGCTTCCGGCAATTTGGACTAAATTCATCAATTTCTTTCAAGCTTGAATCATTATTGGAAGTAATAAATAATAATAATAATAATAATAATACCTTGCACATTAAATTTTTTTAAATCCAGTTATACAAATTGGCACAGGTCTTCACAAACATTCCATCTACAATGCGTACTAGCGGATTTTTTACATACTAAATAAGATACTGAAATGACATTCAGATATATTTTATATAATTGTTATGTAGTTTTGAAATGTCGATTTGCTATGAACAAAAAATTGAGGTAAAAAATTATTAATCCGGTATTGCAAATTGTAGATAAGGTTTGAAACTAAACCGTCCGGTAGGTGAAAGTCAGTAATGCACAACAGAAAACAACAGTTTTTAAATTTATACAATTTTTATCTTTGTTTTTAATTAAATAAATTAAAAATGACGCAACAACAATCTATTCATATTCTAACCAATGTGATAGGATATTCTAACATAATTATTATCTATTTATCAAATAAATAAATTAACAAAGTTAATTTAAAAGTATGATTTCAATTCTACTCACACAGTACCGATTAATGAGACACACTCTCAAAGTCAATCTATGATAACAGTAATCCAACCATTATTAAAGGCTAGACTGTCAAATAACTTTCGAACCTTGATTAGAATCGATCAGGGAGAGAAAGAGAGGAAACAGTATTAAAAGACGGTTGATGATTAATCGTAGGCAGGTCTTGCGCAAGGTCATCGAACGAGGTCACGCAACTTGAGGAATTCCCATCAAGGACATTGGACGGTGGGCATCAAGTACGTGAGTCAACATCGAGTCCTTCCACAACGACGTCGCCGTCTATTTCGAGAAAAGTGGCAAATCGTGCATTCCCTGTATAAATATTCATTCTCGACCATATGCGAGCAGGTTTGAAGGGGAACAAGAAATGGGTATACAGTATGTAAGAAGGGAGGAAGAGCGAAACGGAAACATGAGTCCCACATAGCCGGAGATGATTTCGAAATCAAAACGGTATGTCGAGTTATGTAGGCATGGTCACGAGCAATGTTGGTGGCATAGGCCTCCTGTATATACATATATATATATACACGACTGGGGCAGCACTCCGGTGGTCCTTAGTAATAAGCATGCATGCGATGAAGTGATCTGTGTTATTAACATAGACCTTGCCCCGGTGAGCGTTCGCGCACCCTCTGCTTGCTCGTGTTTATTCCAGCCGGTTTGCAGGGGTCGACCGACACTACTATCGGCGCCCGTCCAGTTAGCCAACCCTCTCTACAGCAGTACAGGTATCAAATAGCTCGTAATCACGCAACCTGGCTCTTGTGCTATCCTGTCCTGGCGTCTTTCCCTCTGCAAGTCCTTGGCTCCTGAACTCCTTATCCCTTCGATGGACTTTCATCGTTCGACGGTTTAAAGGAAGACCTGGTGTCTCAGAATTTTCTCGATAGCTTCCTGATGCTTTTTTCTTCTACCGCGTTTGAATGAATGAGACATTAGGGGCTTCGAAGCAGTATACATTGGTAGAGATAAAGTGATACAGTAGTTTTTGGCTGTTAGACTTCTTCGGGTGTGACAGCAAAGAACCAATTTGCATTGCATCAATGTCTCTTTTACTCGAAATCACGCAACTTGGCTCGCTGTCCTGTCCTGGTGCCATTTTTCCTGAAGTACTTATCTCTTCGTGAACTTGCACCGTCTGGCTATTTAAGAAAGGCGAAGATGATTTTCAATTCACTCTTATAGCTCACTAATGTAATTTCTTTTACTATATTCGAATAAATAAGATATTGACGTTTCATAAACAGGACAAACTGGGAGGAGAAAAAGAAAAACAGTTGCTTTCACCTGTTAATATTTTCAAAGCCTGACAACAAAGCGTACCTAACATTTGCTTTGCACTAATAATTACTCCAATACTCGTAATCATACAACCTGGTTTGCTTAACTCCACTGATTCCTTTCCTCCGCAAGTACTAGGCTCCTACTGAACTTATTGTCCCTTATTCGTGCACTCCAAATCCAAGAGTGTATCTAAACGTGTTATTCGCTATTCTTAACATTGTAGTACATTTTAACACATTTTAGATGTATTATTTTTAACATGGGCAAAGTAGCACTTTTCACTGCACTTAAAGTGTGTTAAAGCGTACTACAATGTTAAGAATAGAAAATGCCACACTTGAACTACACTCTTGAAATTTACAGCGTGGACTTTCACCGTTTCGGTGGATTAAGGAATACCTGGTGACGCGGAAGATTTTCGATCACGCATATTTTTTTTACTGTATTCGAATTCACTGTTAAATTAGACATTAAAGGCTACTAAATGGGATAATTTGGAAGAAAACGAGAGAAACGGTTGGTTTTGTCTGTATCCTTCTTCAGGTGTGACCTCAAAGCGTCTATTCACGTTGCACCTATGTCCCTGTTGCTCGAAATCACGCAACTTGTGCTGTTCTGGTGCCATTCGTCCTGAACTTCATACCCCTTCGTAGACTTTTACTGCCTGATTTAATTCAAGAAGACGCGGTGATTCTGCATTCTCTCGATAGCACGCTGATGCATTTTCATTTACTGTGTTTGAATAAACGAGATATTAAGGGTTCCTAAATAGGATAAACTGGAAGAGAAAGAAATAAACACCTGCTTTCATCTCTTAGACTTTTCAAAGAATGATAAAAAAGCAGCCATTCGCTCTGCACTAATGACTGGTTTTTTCACACTACTCTTTACTTCTGTATAAAACGTGAAAATTAAGTTAAAAAAGTGGAAAGGATTTTAAGCGAGAATTAATAATCTCGGTCTCGCCATGTCCATGTTGTTCTCCTTTAAGTCCTACTTACGATACATTCCTGAGTACATGACTCTGAAATACTTCTCTCGTAGTACCTACTCTGTTACTAACGTTGAGAATCGACCCATCAGCACCGAAGGATGTCGTACTTTACCCCAGTCATCGTCCTCCACATAAAGTCGTCCTCCACCACTCTGTCGCCAATAGCTCTCGTCGTAACTTGCCGGTTCTAATTCTCCTATTCTCATACGATCCCATATAGCACAGAATATGACAAAAATATTGGAGGAATGTTGCCTATATTTCATTACAAATGAAATATTATTGCATCTTTCTTGTCAGATATGGCGGAACATTTTATTGCGAAATTATAATTTTAATTTTGTGAAATACTGTTGAATGATTCTAGTTAAATATTTTCCAAGGATACTTCATGTGTTATGACATTTTATAATTAATGTATGTAAAAAAACTGTATCAATAAGTAGAACGAGAATAATAATTCCCTTGTGATTTAAGAGAGAAAGTCCTCTCGATAAAGAAATCGACATAGAAAATGAATATGCTTGTCTCAAATGAATAAATTTATAGACATAAATATTAAAGTTAAGAATACTTAAAAAATATCATTATCGTAAATGATCTTATTTTGGTACATCTTCGGAAGATAATGCTAATGCAGGCGGTCCGTGTATTTACATTCTCATCAATTAGCTGAAGCAACGCGAAGCGGCTGTGAGGCCAACTGTAGCGACAGAGATTTTCTCAGACACGGTTACAATTCGAGAAATCAACACTCTAACGAAATCAGCGACATAAATCATAAAAATACGATGTTATTTTTTTGTTATGATTTTGTCCATTGTTGAATTATTCCTATGTTAACTATGCACAAAAACGACATACAAAAACCAAACACTAGTAACTCGGAATATTTATGTTATGTATTGATTTTCTCCATTGTCGAATAATTTCTATGTTGATTTTGTCTATTGTTAAATAATCATTATGTTGTTTTTTACTAGTGTCGATTTTAGTTGTTGATAACTTTCTATGTGGAAATGGCAAGTGTTACCATTTCTCAGCGATATTCAGACGTGTCAGTATTTTTTCATCAGCGCGTATATTAATTTTAAACCACAGGTCAAATAAAATATTGAGACTTTTATATTAATCTTTATAAATAAAAAAATACTTATCAAAAAAATCACATTCATTTTATATTTTACTTGTATATTGAACATAATATACCAGTTTAATCTAAATCTTACAGTACTTTATATATGTACGTATATTCTTCTAACTGAATTTCTTGGAATTTTGGTCTTAGTTGATAAAAAAACGCAACCTGACTATTAACATAATATGAATACAATTAAAATTGACTTTACGCGTAAATAAAAGAAAAGCGTAATGAAATAAAAAATACCCGGAAACGTCTCACCAGAGAGATTTCATGATATGGAGCTGGAGTGGAGAGAATCACTCGAGGAACGAATTCGACAGTGGATGAAGGAGACACGACGAATGGCCTTAATCAACTAATCCTGTTTTCATTCGATTCGCCGCAGCGAGTCACCGAACCAGCCCAGTGACCCGATAGAAAGTATATAGGTATCTACTACTATTTGATCTGTCAGTCGGGGAAACCTCGCGTACAGGGGAATAGAAGAACGTGGGAGAGAGAGTCGATCCGTCCAAGTTGGACAAAACCGTCATTTATTTGGGAGATCCCAAGCGAGTGAGGGTCCGTTTTCATTCCGTTCCCCACCGTATCCGACCACAACCTTCCCGCGGGCGATTCGACAGTTTCACACCGGTGTCACGTCATGTGGTAGTGGAACATCCCTCGTTAATTAATTCGGTTTGTCATTGACAGTTCCAAAATTAATACAGAATTCATGGCTAAACGTTAATATTATCGTGTCGTTATCTATGAGAAGCATCATTAAAAGGCACAAACGAATAATATTGCGGTTTACCTTAATAGCTTATTCATATTCACTGTCCTAATCGATATTTACATCCTCCGTTGAGTCAAATGTGCAAGAGAGGGTTCGGCTCTACTATATTGGAAGCTAACTAGCGATGTGCATGAGCACGCTCGAGTCGCTCATTTAACTCGTGCGCTCAGTCAACACGAGCGGCTCAAGCGCTCAGTCGAGATAATAACTTATTTTTTGGAATCTGAATTTGAATGAAAGTAAATCGCTGAATCTTCTCGAAATAGGATTCGTCTATGCATTTTTATTGGTTCATAAAAATATACATTTATTTATACTTTCATAAATAGTTAAATAAGTGTTTAAATGAAGCAGACTGAACATTCGAAATTACTTTAACGCACAATGTTTTTCAGAAGTAACAGCGCGCCGGGTACAAATGTTGAGGCGATTTATTTAGTGTCGATTTGATCAGGATTGATTCGTTACTCGTTACTTTTAAGCTTCATATGCATTTGTCCTTAAATCTGTTTTCAGCTAATATTTAGTGTAGAGTAAGAGAAGACAATACTTGATAATGTAAGAACTAAATTTAATACTGAAACATTTAATACAAGGATCTGGAGAATTAGCTTTGGTGCGTTGAATAAACGTCTGAGCCGCGCGTGTCGACTAAGCACTCAAGCTGCTTATTACGACTGAGCGTTCGAGACATTTGTTGCAACTGAGCGCTCGAACTGAATGAGAGTTCGAGCAGAACAAGTGCTCATATTGTGCGGGCTCGAGCATTAATTTTCCAAGCTGAGCAGTGAGCGCTCGAGTATCTTAGCGCTCACGCATATCTCTAAAGGTAACCCTAAAACATCTCACGTAATCATATATCAATATGAACCTGGAAATTGACAGAATTTTCAATCTGCCAAAAAATGGAGGTTTAGGAATGTCGTATGTCTGCATACGCAAAATACCAGCTTAAAGATTCTGAAAGGCATAAATTACTTTAGTATATTTTAGTTCCTAATCATGTCATGGTTACTATAGCATGAACACTTAGCTCCAGCTATAAATGAGTAAGCGTTAATGTCAGACTCACCAGAACGTAGACGGCGAATGGCATGACAAGTACAGCTACGAGTAGATCAGCAAGCGCCAAGCTGACGATGAAGTAGTTAGTGACGGTCTGAAGAGCACGTTCCCTAACAACTGCGAGTATCACGAGAACGTTGCCGAAGACAGTGAGACACGGCACAATAACGAGTATAAGAGCCCACCAATTATTGACGTCCGTTTTCTCCTCGCTGATGGTAACATTACACTCATCGCCAACACCTCTCACAACACCATCTCCAATTGTATTGCAGCTTGCATTAACCGAGCTAAGATTCAATCCACCGGCTCCACTATCGTAGTACGTCGTCAAATTCGCGAACGCAGTATAGTTAAGCCTATTTATATAATCATTCAGATCATCGAATACAAAGAGATCACTGATGGAGGTGTAATTGTCGGATATCGTTGTGGATGAGGCGAATATCGAAGCTGCCGAAGTTGCCGATGCTGACGACGACGAAGACGCTGTAGCATTGGTCGATGTCGGATTAGCCAAACTTTCCAAACTCGATGACGAGTTATTCGTCACGGTCGTACCGTTGAACCAGCCCAATTCCAATCCAAACGATGTGGAAGAACCGCCGCTAGCATTTTCATTAACGCCCCTCAAATATGTCGAGGAAACGTTATAAATATCATTGGCTGAGGAAAAAACAATTTTTTCCGTTTCGTTGCTACTCAACCCAGGAGGGTCGTCTGGATGCGAAACTTCATACGTCTTCAAGCTCGAGTTGCGTCCATCGGACCTCGGTCTAACATTAGACAACATGTTTTCTAATAATAAAATTACCAATCTCACATTGGTCGTTCGCTTATGACGGACGAAAAATTTTCTTTTAGAATTCTTTACCCAATGTCCTAGAATCACGAAATCTTGGAACGTCCCACACACGTCCACTTTCTACCTTTCGCCGTCATATTTTCAACGATATTATTTCTTTTGCTTCACTAAGGACGGCTTTGTGGTCCTTTTTCTCTCCCACCGATCTTGACGTTCAATCCTGTCGATATTCGCCACTGCTTCGACGATGGTTACTTTGGTGAGTGTTGGGCTCCTCGAAAGCTCGTTGAATCCGCTCCTACCGAAACCCGGATTTACGCCAAGTCTTCGAAGCTCTGAACTGCCCCGTGGTTGCTCTCCGCCGCTGATACTTCCGGTTTCTCGGGTCTTCCTTAAACCAAAAAACGAGAAAAGAGCGACTATATATAACGTTGAAAGAGCAATTTCAGATAGAACTTTAATAAAAATCTGTTGAATTCGAAACGAAATGAACTCAAACAGAGACATTGCAAGCTTAATATACATTATCGAGAAAATCGCTTTCCTACAAGAACTTTTCTAGTATCCGATATAATCGGACTAGTATCGTTAAAAGTGGAATAAAGATTCTTCACTTCTCCGTCCGGTAAACCCACATTTTGAATTCAGCTGGGACCATCACAGCCAACTCAGAGGCCTGCGCCGACTATCACTTTAGAGTCAGACTCCTCATTTAATAAAGAAACAAATAAGACGTTAGTCCGAAATCAAATCTCTTAATCTCGTACATTGTCCAAATCAAAAGAAAAACTTGCTTGCTCACTCGTATTTCTTAAATTGAAGACTATTGAGCTACCGATCGTATTTTTATCGTGTGCTCCAGCTTTCCCAAAAGCGTTTGTCTCTATGTATTATATAAGATAAATAAAAGAAAAGAAGGAATGGAAAGGTAGTAGATGTTACAGAAGGGTGCACAATCGTAAAGGGTCCGATTGACAGATGAACGGGGCATTATGGTAAAACGATTTCGAAACCTCTCCGCCGTTCTCCGTCGCTATCGTGCGACCCGAAAGTCTGCAATGGACGACCACTGAGTCGATTACCACTACCAGTTACGATATCATGAAGCACCTTCTTCCACCAGGAAGCTATTCTCAAACGAGAAGAGAAAATCCCTGGGTCCTTCTTATCCGCGTTTTCGTGTCTGTGAGCTTCGCTAGAGTGAGAAAATAAGGGAGTTAACCTCTATCACGGATTTTAGCTTGGACGTACTCCAGACACACTGTACCCGTGCCCTCAATTATCTAACATATATCGTGAATGTAGGATCATAGACCCACATCTTGTCACGAACACTGGACGTGCTTTACGTAACTCTTGGTACCTCTCTTTCTTCCTTCATTTCACTTTACTAGCATTTTTTCGAACGTCTTGAAGCTCACGAGAGATAGACGGAGGCGAATCCGATATTTGCTAAATATTACAGGGATAGGAAGTTATGTATAGGCTGATAGAAGTCCGGGGCTAGTTCTGTCAGGAGCAAGATGTGTCGAGCTTTCTTTTTAAAGTGGTTAATTGCATCAGTTACCCTGGTCCTAAAATGTCGCATTTACTTCGCTTATGTATAACACTAAAACAAAACATCGTGCTATTTTTGACCCCATATGTTACTTAACCAATTTTTTCCAAAGCTAGGTATCAAACGCAAGAAGTGACCCAACTAGACCCGGTCTCTTCTATCAATGGATGAATCAGTTTAGTTTAAGAAAAAGAAATCATCATCCGTTGGTAATCACTTATTTACCACAGTTATTCTTTCACCAATGTTGACTCCTGTGATGTCGTACTGCGCTATATTTATTGAGACAGTAAACTGCAACGTGACTGTGCAAAAAATCATATGTGAGAATGCGACATATATCTTTGAAATATAGTGGCATATCTAATTTCGAAGGTGCTTTTATCTCGGTTTCATGTGAGGATCCCATAAGGAAAGGCTGATGTGCCACATATCTCTGTAAAGGATATTCTTTCGCGAATTTCATAACCTGCCTCATATTTCTCCTAATGTTGGGTTGTCTTATTTTATACCGGATGTTTGCAATTTTGTTGCGATAGTTGGATTCCAGAGGTGGAATTCTTGTATATCTCATAAAAAATGATCGCGACTGATATTTCAATGTAAAAAAATTGCCAAATTTAGAGATAAAAGTGTACAAATTTTTAATAGTGAAAATCTAGTTTTTGAAATATCATTTTTGGTCATTTTTTTTAGATTAGTATACATTTTTCCTCCTATAATTCTTATAAAGTTGACACTTCGTTGATAAAAATAATAATAACTTAAGTGTATCAAAAATAGAGTGTTAATTGTAATATTCAGCAATGCCTGTTTTTTATAAATTCACTGCTATACAAAATGAATGATTATCTTTAGCTACACTGAAATGAGAACGTCAAACTATAAGTTTGATGCCACAATTACTAGTAGTATAGTGCAAAAGTTCGCAGCCCTCCATAATCTAGAGAAGCTCTTTTCATATATAATTTAGAAGTTTTTAATATACTAGGGTTAGGTGGACTGCTTATATCAGTTTTGACATTTGACATAAAGAAAAAAACTACACATTGCCGCTACCTCCCCACACATTATATATAGTGGTCGCATCAATCATCAACAATAAAGAAAAAGATTCGGTACGTGAATTTGGCCCCGTGTATTTAACGACATCGGCGACCAACCACAGCACGAATAACACGTTGGCAATGACTGCGATCTTTGTTCCGCCAACTTTTTAGAAGGAAGATCATGTTTATTTTTACTTTTAAAATTTGATTTGGTTAGGTAATTGTTTTAGATATATAAGTAAGTAGGGAGTAGGTGCACGTAATTTTTAATGTGCACTTTACATTATAAAATCGGCCGTGTATATATGTTCTTCAAATATTACAATATTGTCACACTGTAATGATGCACTGATGTGAGATTAGGAAATCCTTATAAAAAAATCAATTTAAAATTGGCAATATTTACAGTGTGATATTTAAAAGCGATGCGTTGTATCTTTACAATACAAAAATTATGCAAAGTAGCACTTTACACATTGCTTTCTCATAAAATTTCATTTTTCAGAAAGCCACCTCTATGAGGAAGTTTATTTATTAATTTTGCTTCTTCATAGAGTACGCTTCGTGAAAAATAAAATTTAATGAGGAAGCAATCTGCAAAGTTCTACTTTGTATCATTTGCAATTTTAATTACCTTTTTTTTAAATTTCGTTACCTCAATATTTTTGGTAGTTACTTGTGCAATCACACAAACACGTAAGCGTGCTCACGATTGCTTAAATATAAAGATTTTATGAAATCTTTGTGTGTTTTTTTGTACGAAATCACAGTAACTGAAGAGGAGTTGACACTCCACTTGTGTGCAGAATTCCAGCATGTTAGATCGTGCTATTCGAGAGTTATATGCGCAATTGAATATTGATACTTACGAGCATTAGAAATGAAAAACGTATAATCCAAAAGAAAAAAATAAATAAACGACGTCACATACGGCTACGAAACACCGTTATAAACACGGTTGCATCACATTTTTATTAGGTACAAAGTTTTGGCTTAATTGTTTAAGTTTTGCGAAAGCCAGTGCGAAAAAGTTAGTTTTTTTAAAAATTCAAAATCACTTCAGAACCGAATTGTTTTACCGACCATCAACAAATTTGACACTTAGCAGGACTGATGGTTATTTTTCGTTTGTAGAAAGTTGCACTTGATTTGTTGTGATTTGTCGTGAGTTAGATCGAAACATAATTTTTTTTTGTGACTAATTCAAAATCTCATGAAAACCGAACTGCTATACCAATTTCGCCCAAATTTAATACCAAACGTCACATCACTTTGTTTAATTTCAGTACAAAGTTTTAGGCCAGTAATTAAAAATTTGTTCGAGCTAAAGCGTTTACGGACATTTTCCAAAATCTCATAAAAATGATTTCGTCGAGTAGTTCACGAGTAATGGTAATATGAATTTAGGCTTTTCGACGCACACGCACACGAACATATTTTTTACACAAAAAATGTTCTCATGGAAACAAAGCTTCCCCGATCAGGAAGCAAAACTATTGGATATACCAACAATACTTGCGCATTTTTTAGAAGGTATCGCTGAGAATTCGCGAACAATAGAAACCATAAGACTCTTCAGGCGCGGTTAGCAACCCTCATGTATAAATTCTGCAAGCTGTACACACTTTTACAGCCACTCTACATCACTATCGCCATGACAGATCTCCATGTAAAAACGTCTTGTCCGTCTTGGCAACTTCGTTAAATCAAGAGCTGTCTTTTTTTTTGCTTAACCCAAGATCCGCAGTAGGAGCGTCGTCCCTTTTTTCTTCTCTTTTCCGTTCCTTCCTTCCTTACGGCCGAGCGATATATCCTTTACCGTTGCACCAAGTTCATACACGCCGCAGGCAGTGAAAATTGAATTTTATCGCGAGAAACGGGCGCGCACGAGTTTCGAATGCCAGAGTTTGAAACCCACGCGAAACTCCTCGTGTCCTTCTCCGTCCTTCTCCTGTCGCACTCTTCCTCTTTTTTTATCCCCCCGTTTCTTGGATTTTTGTACTCCATATAGGCTTCGCAAGAACTTGCAAAGATACTCGGCGAGTGCGAGGCGCGTGCCTCCTCGGTCGAGAGGCTGTCAATAATAAAACCAAGGACGGCCCAGTTCCTACTTAGATAAGAATGAACGAAGGGAGAGAAACGTCTATAGAAGATCCAATAAAGCGCATAAAAAGATCCAATAAATATCCTCATAGAGACGAACATTTTTATATGTCATTTCTTTTTTCTTTTTTTTTTTAATAACAGGTGATTGAAAAGAAGCGGTGTTGACTTTGAAATGAATATTAAATGTCCAGGTTCTCTTGCTGAGTGATCCTGGTTTATTGATTCCTTCGCCCGGTCGTCTATAAAGCTTTTATTACTTCTGAAAATTCACATATTTCGATTCTTTGTTAGTTTCATTTTTCATCTTTTTGATAGTCGGTAGGTTTTTTTAAAAAATAATCTGAACAAACATCAGGTTTTAATGAAATTCGAGACCAACGTCCAATAGAAAATAATAAAAATATGTCTGATATTTTTTGATCTTACAAATACAATAACATAATGTTTTCAATTATTTTATTCTATTTTTTAGATTAATAATCTTTCAGTCATACGTATTTTATTTACAAAATTGTAATTGATTTTAAAAATATTGTTTTAGTAGAATAAGAGCGTGAGCATATAATACAGTATAAGGAAGAGAGCTTCAAACCATTCTCCGCTTTTCATGGAACCCTTCACCAGCTTCGACTGCTGGTGCCCGAAATACAGTGTAGCCTTGGCGTACCTTACGCTCATACTTTTGCCCGATATTACGCTTCTGTCATGACAGACCAGCCCAACATATTTCTCATTTCACTTCCTTCATCGTCATATATCTGCTTCTTTTGACATGGTTTTCAATCGAAGCACTCTCCGCGTATAATATAGTTAAGTTTATGATTTCATTTTTCTTTAGGAATAGAACCTTGCACATTGTAATATAAAAGACTGCAAAGTAGAATGTTGCAAATTGCTTCCTCATTATTCTGTATCTTTGACAAAGTTTTCTTTAGAAAGCTGTCTCAACGAGATGTTGATCAATATTGGCTTCCTCACAGAAAGCCAGTATTGATCAATTCCTCTCAGAAAGCTTTGAAAAACAAAATTAAACATTCTCTGCATTATGAACTCTTTGTTGGATGCCCACCAAATCCAGTATCAAGCAAGAACTTATTCTATTCAAATTTTGTACAACATTTTCAATCAGTTACTTGAACCGTTCTCGAGTTATAGTATTTAGAAAAAAAATGAAAAAAATTAATTTTTATAACTTTTGAATCCCTCAACTGATTCGAGAAAAACTCAATGACGAACAACCGTAGTGTTAATTCGTCTTGCGGGCAAAGTTTCAGCTCGACGCCCAAAAATTGCGACAGTTATAACGTGTCCTCTTCGTCACATACACACGCATATACATCCAGACGCCGGCTAAAAATTGCATTTCTCGATATGTTTTAGACTATTTTAAGTATGTTGACATTAAAATCTTGAAATGTTTTTTTTCTTGAAAGCATAGCTTCCTCTATGAGGAAGCAAGGATTGCAAAATAGAACTTTACACATTTCGTCCTCATTAATTTCGATTTTCCGCAGAGCAGAGGAAGCACTGTGAAAAATCAATTAATGATTACAAATTGAACAATTAATCAATGAACCAATACAATAAAACGCTGTGTACGTGTTTACAGCTCTAGTCGGCTTTGTGATATCTTTCTAAACTATTGTGTGATAAAATAAAAAATTCAAATTGCTCCAAAATTTGAACCAATTTATTGATTGTCACCAAATTGACATAGCAACATCATTGGTGAATATTTTTCATCTGTATTTTTCATTCATAAAAAGTTTCGATCTATTCATTGTCAGTTGATTTGAGTTATAACTAAACGTTAATTTTTTGAAAAAATCAAATGCACGTAATATTCGAACAGCTGTACCGACCATCACCAAATTTGGTACATAGCAGCGCTTAATATTCTTTTTCATCTGTAAAAAATTTCAGTTCATTTGGTGAGATTTGACGTAAGTTAGAGTAAAATGAAATGTTTTTTTTTAATCAAAATCCCACGAAAATAGAACGTACTTGTCGATTCATTCCAAATTCAATATCGATGACCCCTTAACATAGCTTTATCTGTAACAAATTATTTTGTCCGATAGCTAAAAATTTGCGGCAGCTAGAGCGCCGATTGTTAAAGCCGTGTTTGGAATATGAAAATTTGAATGTTGTATGCTGGCCAAACACACACGCACATTCAATCAGACATTTTTTTCTAGACCACTTTTCCCGACATTTTGGACCATGCTGAGTTTTCTGACATGAGAATCTCCGTAACCGAAAATGGCCGTAACTTACGCAAAATTGTGGTAACTTGGTGGTAAACTGGCGCGCGTACTTTAATAGCGTTTGCGCGGCTGCGCTCTTATAAAGCTATAAAAGGTTACGGGCGCTATAGCGTCCGTCCTCTTATGTCAAATTTGACACCGAACTGAACTTGTTTGCCACGGACATTCCTGGCAAACACTCACAGGACGTATAAAACGATGACGATGGTCTCCGTTACGCATGAACTTTTTAAGGGAGTTTTACGGTGATTTCACCACAATAACGGTGATTTTCGCAAAATTACGGTAATTCTCGCAAAAATGTGGTAATTGCGGTTAAATGACTGTAATTTTGCGAAATGGCGAATATTCCACATCTTCTCAGTTATAAAATGACGATCGTATTCGCATACAATTACGAACATTCCACATCCCCTAAAAGGTAAAATTACGGTAATTTTCGCAAAATGACGGTTACAAACAATCTAACTATATCAGTGCTCGTAAAATAACAAAAGTCGTGACTTAAGAAGTGACTAAACATGATTTATCAGAGTGAGAATAAACCACGTCAGCGTTAGTGTTTAAACTCTCATTGAGTTTATAGTTACGTTAACCGCGTTACGAATGCCAATAAACGGTAATTTAACGATTGCGTGATCTTCGAACTCGCACAGAGAGAGAATTGTAATTGGCCAATTGGGTGGAATAGCTGGCGAACGAGTGATTTGTCGCGGTTGTGGCAGCGTGGTGGTTGGTGATGTTGCAATGCATTCTCCATGATGCTACACCGTGTTGATATTAATTACCTGTCAAGTATATACCATATGTATAATATGTTAGTGAGAAGGACAGAGAAGAAAAGCGAGGCAGTGAATAAAATAATAACAGTTCCCCATAATCGTTCGATGTTACATGAATTCCAATTAACGGATCTCAATTATTATTATTATTATTATTATGCATAATAATAACGTAGAGAATAATAACGTCGCAAGATTTTGTGTAAAAATTACACGCTGAAAAAGCTATCACTTGATTCAACACGATTATAGCGGTGTGACGGCCGTACATTGCATATAAGAAGACGGTTCGAATGAGAGAAATGTACCAGGTGACATTAGCGCAGTGGTTAGCGCTCTTACTCAGTACCAGAATAATTCGGGGTCGAATCCCGGTGATCACCATATATTTTCTTTCTTCGATAATTCGTCAAACCATCCGCACACTACACACACCTTCCATACTCTATCCTTTCCGACTGTTACAGCGGTTACAGATGTTGAACAAAATAATTGTAACAAAAAATGAATAAATATTCACTTCTACAAATTATTCATTCGAATCTTTGAAACTACCATATTTTGTGTGTTTTATTTAGTTCAATTATTTTAATGGTAATAATAAATACAACAAACTATGAAACTGAATGTATCTCTTTAAATATAGATCATCTGTGTAATTATAAATGTAGGCAATTTTTGTCTTTTTTTTTACTAAAAAGTTATTTGCATATATTACGAGACATGTCGTCATGAAAGTTTCATCGAAGATAGTAGAATAAACAGACTTAGATCCATCAAATAAAATTGTAAAGTGGGCAAATTTATTTAAACAAAAAAATAATATCGTGATTTTTAGTAATAAATACTAAAAGTAATCATAATTCTGGAACACCGATTGTAAAAAGTGAAGAAAACCAAATTCGATGTTACAGGAAGTAACTTACATACGTGTTAAGTCTATTGGTAAAAATTTGTTTTTCTTCCATGTTTTTTTTTTTTTTTTATAAAAAGAAAACATGAAATGATATGTTTCCAAATTGCATGAGTGCTGAAAAACTCGTACTATATTATTGTCATTATATTGTAGGACTAACCGTAAATATTATTTACTCTGATTCATTATAAGACCCACCATTGAGAATTGCACCTTGAATATGTTGCACCAAACACATCCAATAGGTTGATCCATTATAGCGAAACTATACTCTCTTGTCTTCCTCTATGTTTCTGTACGAGCTCATGATAACGTACCGTTGCTTGTCTCCTCTTCGCAGACGGCCGACCTCACAGGCATCGCTATTTACACTGTGCTCCCGATATCCGGGAGACTCTCGAGTATTCTGCTCTTCATCCTCCCCACTCGTGTTCTCCACTATAGCAGTGGGTATATAGTATCAAGTGCGAGAACTATTCTAGATGGTGATAACGGCCTCTCTCGTAACCCGATCCCTCTCGGTACCTCTATTGACGACTAAGCCTATTGGGCGCTCATACCACTGTTGTCAAATATTACGCTCAATGATGATGAAAAAGATTTTACCAATTGTAGATTACGATATGGCTATTTCAATGCATTGCTTGGATTCATTATATCTAATGATCACACTGAAGAAAAGAATTTGATAATCAAATTACCACGTATCTTATAGAAACCTGTAAGAATCGCATAATTAAAATTTGGTAAGAGCAATAAAATTTCGTCCTAAAATTTTCGAGAGTTCATGTGCGGAGGTTGACAGAATCTATATACTCTCGATCACTCATGTTCTGAAGATCCCCGAAAATCTGCGTAATTGCTTGAAAAGTCTGTTGACGGTTCCCATGATACTCAATTCTTCTCTGCCGGATTACCTACCGGGATGTGTACGTCTCCGCAATCATTGCTAATCGACTCGATGATTTCTTTGACATTTGATGGATTTTTCAAAGTTGGGCCTGGTGAATTTTCAGAAACCATGAGGGAGAGTTTTCTTCTTTATAATTGTGAACTAAGTTACGAATATCTACAGTATAATAAAGAGTGATGTGTTTCCTTGGACACCCACATAGGCACTGACAGATACTCATTGACAATCACAGAAATTCATAGACATTCATACACACGCACACGCACACGCACACGCACACGCACACGCACACGCACACGCACACGCACACGCACACGCACACGCACACGCACACGCACACGCACACGCACACGCACACGCACACGCACACGCACACGCACACGCACACGCACACGCACACGCACACGCACACGCACACGCACACGCACACGCACACGCACACGCACACGCACACGAACCGACAGTCACACACGTTCCACTGACTTACAAGCCTGGGGGGTTTAATACCGGGACTTAAAAATTGGTGCCCGAAGAGGTCTATTAACGGGGCTCAGAAGAATTAGGACCTGGGTCGTCTAAAAGTGAGACTTACAAAAATTAGAGCCAGTGAGGCCCATTTGGGGGACTTGCAAAAATCAGGGTCGAATGTTTTCTTACAGGGGGACCTATAAAAATAAAAGTACCGGGAGGATCTCACCGGAAGATTTAGAGAAATCAGGGCCTGGGCCATTAATTGCGCGAATACCAATTATTTTTTTATACTACTAGGTGTTGCTCGTCTTTATAATTCGATACTGCTTTACAATTGAGATTTATCTATTTTTTAAATTCACAAATCGCTCATGAAATAAATAAAAATCATTTTAAAAGAACTAGTATAAAAAAAACAAGTAAATAATAAGAGAAACATATTACAAACCATCACAAATTTCTGGTACATAAAAACAACAGCGAAACTCTTTTTGCTGTCATAGATACTATATCATGATCTTCGATAATTTTTACTTGAAGATGATTACTTTTTATTAGAAAAAAATATGTAAAAATAATCGGTAGCATTTCTATTTTGGCTCACGTCGTTTTTTTCGATTCGATCGTCTTATTAAAAGAATATAGAATTGATATTTGAAAATAATTTATGTTAATTTTTTTTTTACTATAGTCCAATATTTGTACAAAGTGCCGAAAAATTCAGATTTTTTTGTTTTGACATTAGAAAAATATTTTCGTTTTTGGAAATAAATGTTTTTTTTTCTTGCCACGTTTTAAAACACCACTCGGATTACTATGTCCTCTCTTAGAAATTCGTATTTTTTAAAAGTAAACGTATTTTGACTATAAAAGATATGAGCCAATGAGACCTAAGTAGATAATAAATTACGAGACAGATGACAGTAACTATAACATATAAAAACCTAAACGTAATCGTTTCTGTAACAACATAATACATACGTATGCGGTAAAATGTACTATCACTATAAATATGTTTTATTTAAAAAATTATAAGTAGTGTTTTTTGCAGATGTGGGTAACAAATATAGGCTATAATGGAAGTAACTGTTTAAACGCGTAAACTTAGGTTATGGTGATTAAAAAAAACAATGTAAATCACATCATATTTATCGTGAATTTCAGGGACTGAAAATATTCGTGTTCAAAATCTTTGATTTTCTGTCTTCAAAAAATTCCGTTGGATCCGCACTTAAAACATGGCATTTAATAAGTTACTAAAGTGTAATGCAGACATGGTTATCAAAATTGAAAATAAAAATGCTTAGCTGACATTGTGGAATAAAAAAAATGTTTCTCAATTGAAATTGGATAATCCAGTAGTACGAATTGTAAATATGGGTTTAAAATAAATCAGCTCTAAGTTAATACAACAAAATCCGTTGCGAAAGGAATTTTTAAAGCTATTTATGGAACCTGTCTTCATTCTTACTTGGATATCTCAGCAAATAATACATAAAAGAAATTTAAATTTACAAATTTTAAGCAAAAATTAATCTTAAAAATATGGTTCGAAAATACTTCATAGTGAAAGAAACGTATAAAAAAATGAGCCCATCAAATCATAAAATCATACTATATAATAACCAGTCATTCGATGTTTTATGTATAATTCCGATAAGTTCGAAAATACCTAAGAAAGTTACGAACATTTTTTGTCAATCTTCGTTTAAGAAAAAAATTACCATACCTGATAAAAATTTCTATGGCGTTCGCGAATATTTCCCATGTCGCCATTGATGGCACTGTTGCGGCACTCCCCTGATGGTGAGTTTTAGTCACATCACTTTATATTTTTTACCAGTTATTTTTCTCCTCGCATTTATTTATAAATATTCATAATATTCCGTGAAATGAAAATGTTTTTACCGGAAAGTCACCTATATTATATTTCTGAATTCTACATAAAATGATATTACTTCGACTTTTTTTAATGCAGTAAATAAAAAAAAATGCACACGTTCATTTTAACTAAAAGGTTTCATAAAAATTGTAGATTACGCTGACGATTTTCTCGCTTTTACAAGAACAATATTTTATACCCACGTAATTCAAACTTTCTGGGTCGATACTTCGACATCCCTCTCATTCTTTTACGATAACCTTTTTATTTCACCGCAGTATTCGTATGAAAATGAGAGTACCGAGAATCCTATATACAGTGTAAAGAGGGTTTTATTACGAAACTTATCCAGCAAGTTGCATCACAGCTCGCATGGGAATATAAATGAAGTAATAACGTATCAGCACTGCAGTACCATCATTAACTTTCCCACTATTATAATAATATAATATAACGTCACGATTTCGAAAAAAAAAATTAAATTCTTTTCTTTCGACGATATATAAGACGTATTTCCTGGCCAACTCAGTATCAGTTCAAACCTGAACCCTCGCAATTCGCTCCAAAATTTATTATACTATATGTTTGAAAAAAGCACTTTTAATTTTTTTTAGGTTTTTTTACTGAAACTTTTTTTTCATGAATTTTTTTAATAACATTTTTTTACTCCGAATTAAAAATTTAAAAATTTTTTCAAAAATCCTGTATTGGATAATAACATTTTTGGGCTTTAACCCAGAGTAGGCAGTCGTTGGCGTCGATTTAAAAAAAAAAAAGTCTTTAAAAAAATGTAAAAAAAATGAACCGAGATGTCCGTTCATTTTCGGTTGTTGCGTAAACATTTTTTACGTAACGCAAGGTTATTTTCGTATTTTCCATGGCTTATTCACTTAAGATCATAATCGTTACATTAGTTTCCGATTGAGTAACACATTTATACTGAAAAATTATTTTGACAAAGTCGCAGTCGCATAAATTTATCATTTCTTATAGTAACTAATAAAGTGAAAATTTGAAATGTTCTTTTTTATTTTGTCTTTTTCCGTATTTGTGAAAACCATCATTTTTAACGTTTTCATTATTCAAACGCTACTTTTTTCGTCTGAATCAAATACTTAAGTAACTTGTAGTGATCAAGGTTTACAAAATCTAAATTCAAATACTTTATTACCAATCGAAAAAAGGGAATATTAGAAATTAATAAGAAACAATCTTATAAAATTATGGCTGAAATAAGAATACGTATTCTAGTAGTATTACTAGATTTCTTAATGAATATGATAATGAATTTTTCACACGCTGTAATATCTTAATCAGAAATATCTTTTTTAAGATTAATACATACATTTTTAGACATTTTGGACCATTATGAGTATCCAGGCATGAATATCTTGACAAACATTTTATTTTTTCATAAAAACAAAGCTTCCTCATTGAGAAAGCAAAGGAACGAATTACTGCGATTTGTTTATCATTGTATTTGCATAATTATGTACTGCTGGCTTTATTATTATCGTCATATATATTATACCTGTCGTGTCGACAGTTAAGAGCATGCGTGAGACATAAATTGTTGTATCCTTGTGTCATCTGTATTTTGTTAATTGGTCAGCGCATGTTTCTTGGTTGTAACTCGCTTATAACTGATCCAAGCTCAGCAACAGTTACAAATTATGTTAGTGACGTTGGGTCGTGCGTGTCCACTAGCAAATCTTCGAAGCAATTCATTGCCCAAGGGAGTGAAAGAGAGAGAGAGAGTTTGCAGTTCCCACGAGTATCATTAATTCCCTAGCCTGAAGCTTCTGCTTACTATAGCGAAAAGCGTTTACAGCCTGGATCAAATTGCCTCCTCTCCGCACCCTTTCCCGATGATATACTATAGGATTTTTTTCTTTTTCCTTTTTCTCAGAGCCCTCGATTTCATTTCTTAACGTTACGCTGCAAACTCTTCTCTCGTTTTCAAGCGCAACGTCTAGATCACCAACCCCACAGGATACTTTGAGCCCGACTCCTTGTGCAGCTTTTAATGGATCTTTTTAGCTTGAACGGAAAACGAAGTCTTTCGTTGCTTTTTCTCCTCCTTCGCTTCCCTGCTTTGGACTGTTCACTTTCTACCCCGTATTATTTGTTCAGGCCATAAATGCCTACGTGGCCAGGCGCTCGCAGCGTAAGCTCTAGATCGACCTGTGACGTAATTTCCACTATCCCTTGCAGACGAGAGTCTGCTGTAGAATTAAAGCGAAACTCCTTGACACCTGCCTTTGAAATATGAAGAATCGTGAGAGATTTAGTTTAGGCGACCGGCAGCCACCTATAAAGATCATCAAGATTAAAAAGTGCAGTAATTACACATGTACAGTCTTCTTTGCGCGGTAGTAATTTTTATCAGTGTAAACTTCTTAATGAACAATTAATTGCATGGAATTTCTCTAAGAAGTTCATTTCACTAGTAGAAAAAAAATGAAATAAAACGCGTTTCTTAAATCTGAAATCGCGAATGATTCTGACTTGTTTATTAGAGAGAGCTTTATCAAAAGTGAATAATTCTCAACGTTTTAGATTATTTTGTGTAACCTGACATGAAAATATATTTTAAAAATTTCATGAAAACAAACTAATTTTCGAGTAATTACTGATAATTTCAAATTTTTAGACACATAATTAGTCCTACAATAAAGTAATGTCCGTGAAGACAGAAAAAATCATACAAGAATTTGAAAAATTTCTCAAAAATCATGTGTAGCATACAAAAATATTTCAGCTTGTTGCCCATCGAAAAGTTAATGTTTTTTCTTATTTTTTCTATTTTCGTTTTGTTGAAAAAGGCCGAAAATAGATAGAATCTCCGGCCAACTTCGGCTCGGTTACCAAAAATATTTATATTCGAAAAAAAGGTTTTTCAGATTTTTAAAATGTGTCGTTCGATAATTTGTTTTAAAAAAATCGTAGACAATTAAGAAAGTATAGTTTTTTTAAATTAGTGCTTTTTAGAGTTATCCGAATCAAATAAAAAATTGCGTACACGATCGGAAGGTTTGACCCAGGTCTAACCCAGGTGGAATGCCCTATATACGAGATGCTTAAAAATCGTCCGTATTTTCAAACCATTCATGAGTACTACAGATGACAAATTACTGCAGACATTTTTTGGAATCTCTCGACGTCAAGTCTCGCGTTTTTCGAGAGATTAAGTCCTGTGTACCTGCTGTACGTCCGACATTCATTAAGAATTTTACCTCCCTGTACAGTGAATTGCAGAATACTGCTGTGGGAATACACCTCCATTTACCTACATTTGATGCACCCGAATATTAATTATTACGCCCGTATGCATTTGAACTAAAAATTGCAGTTGGCTTTTTGCTCCTACTCGTCGGTCTCTCTTACGTAAAGAAGACAGGGGCTAGTTGACTCAGGTAGGTAGAGTCAAGCCCGATTAAAAACCGGCGGTTGCACTTGGTTTATTACCCTTAGCAAAATGTACCACTACCAATGGTGGCAATCGATGAAAAGCCATTCATTAGCATTAGCAAGGCACTATTGGAAATGGTAATGGTGGAAGTTTCTAGATTGAACTTTTTGTTAAAACTATGTAAATATCAATTTAGATTTCCTTAATACCCATACAGGAAGCTTTGTTTTCATGACATTTTTTTTCGAGGTTTTCATGTCCAGACACTCAGAATGGTCAAAAACGTGGTTTAGAGAAAATGTCTCTATGAATGTGCATGTGTTTCTGTGTGGATGGCATTAAAAATTCAAGCCTACATATCTCAAGAACGGCTTTAACAATCGGGCTGAAATTTGGCACACACGTAGGTCACCTTTGTTTGTAATAATTTGCGGAAAATTCAAAAATGTGTTCAAATTTTATTTAACTTTGCAATTTTCGAGAAATGCCTGTACGTGCTCTAGCTGTCGCAAATTTTTAGCTATCGAGCTAAGTAATTTTTTACAAATAAATAAATATGTTAAAGGAGAATCGGTATTGAATTTGAAATGGATCGACAAATAGATTCGGTTTTTATGGAATTTAACATTTATCAAAAAAATTTCATTCCTCTCTACCTCGCGTTAAATCTCACCACATGAACTGACATTTTCGCAGACGAAAAGTAATATTAAGCACTGCTACGTACCAAATTTGATGATGATCGGTAATGCAGTTCGAGATTTACGTGAGATTGAATTTAAAAACAATTAACGTTTTGTTATAGCTCAGGTCAACTGACATTGAATGAATTGAAACTTGTTATGAATGAAAAATACGGATAAAAAATATCCACCGTGGTTATATACGAAATTTGATGACAATCGGTAAATGTAGCCGGATTTTGGAGTAATTTTTTCTTTTTCACGGATTATAGTTTTGAAAGATATCATAAACTGGACTAGAGCTGTAAATACGTGTAAAGTTTTTAATGACAATAGTTGATTAATTAATTATTCTACTTTTAATCATTAATTGGTCTTTCACAAAGCTTTCTCTATGAGGAAGTCAAAATTGATAAGAGGTGGATTTGTGAAAAATCGAAATTAATGAGGAAGCAATGTACAAAGTTCTACTTTCCAACTTTTTTGTTTGTTGGGTACACAACATTTTTTTTTTTTAATTAAAAACCTAAAAGTGATTTATCTGACCCCGGACTCTCTTGAAACTTTCTGCCTGTTGATAGGTTGGGGGCTGAATCGAGAGAAATTTTTGGAAAAATCGGCTACGCGAATCACGTTGAATTTATGGCTATCACGTCGAGCGTGACTGCAAACTCGATTGATCGATCTCGCATTGGGTTTAATTTATATCCCCGAAGCTTTATCTTTTGGTGAAACAAACGGCGTGCGAATTGTACAGTCATGCAACGAGAGAAAGCCACAGAGGTGAATATGGCGTGAAATACAGGGGTGTGATCGGAAAATTGCAAGAACAAAAAATATATATACATATATCAATCAAACGCACAGCTAACTGTAAAAGAAGTTTAAGGAAAGTATTATTATTGTAGATCTCTTTTTATTGCCTTTTTGTCCCGATGATTAATGGAAGAAAATTGTTTGCGTTGTTTTTCTTTTTTTTTCTCTCTTATTCTAACTTCCACCCTCGTTGAATAGTTGGACAAAGTTGTATTAATATATTTCACGGTTGGAGTCGACGAAGCTGTCAGTAGCAACGGTGGCTTTAATCAAATGCCGGTATTAATTAGTGTCCATTATATTCTCTAGATTAGAGACTCATTATACAATATTCTCATTTTCGCGCTCTCGCGAGCACTAAACAAAAGCGGTGAATGTGGCCCTCGTTATAGTGAGTACGCTTCGACGCACCATTCACCCCTTCACTTTTTTTTCCCTCAGGATTCGTGAAGTCTATAGTCCCGCAGGTTTTTCTGACCTCCAGGATTCATTTCACTGTTCTTAAGTACCTATTGATGTGTGAAGAACATGTCATGATTGATGAATGTCCATTACGATTTATACCAATGTTACTTTTACGTTTTGGAAAATTCTCAATAGGTTTTTTTTTCCCGCAATTATTTAAAATAGGGTCTCGTCCAATTCTTTGTTGAATTTTCACTAAATTTTCACCATATAATGACACATTTATATTTCACTTGAATGGCTTGAACGGTTCTTCAGTTATAGGTTATTGGTGTAAGGACGCACGCACGCACGCATTTTTGTTCCTAAACAACTTTTCTCGACGTTTTCTAATTTCTTCCATCAAAACAAAGATTTCCCTATGAGGAAGTAAAACAGCAAACTTAAGAGTGCACATTGATTTTACAAAAGATAATGAATTAAAATAGTATTAAACCTCATGTATAATGCATTCTCTGTTAGTTTTACATTTTTCCCTGTATCTTTTTCTGATATTTCTCTTATTTACTCTCTTCTTCCCGTGAGTTTTTTCAGAAAAAAAAAAAATTGCAAAAACGCCGAGAAGTTCCATATTTTATGGAAAGAATTTATACGTTGGAAAGAAACAAAGGAACCATCGCACGTAAAATGTACATGGAAAAAAGTTATTCGCGCGTTTTTTAACCTACTTTCGATTGTAAATTTACGTTTGCACTTCAATTGAAAACATTATTTGTTAACCGAATAATTACATTAATACTTTCACGTGAATAAAAAGTAATAATTTGATTATTTCCATCAAAACGTCTTATTTTTAGTGAAAACACAAAATAAAAGTTGCAGTTAAAAGTTTTTCAAAAATAGTTTTCACCTTTTATTTTTCATGTGCGATTTTTCCTTTTCAAGACATTTGTACAAAAAAATCTCAAACCTGCATTTTTGAGATATAAGATCTTTAAAAAAATCACAGGACGTATTCTCAAGTGGTAGTAACTTCAGGCTAATTATGAGTAATGCCAGAAATCATTGGGAAGAAAATTAACTGACAGAATACCACATATTTCCATTTGAAGTTAATATTTTTTTTATAAATCATTTACGCATAATCTGGTATGTATGTTAACTTTAATATAGAATTATGATGTAAATGTAAATTAACGGTATAATAGACACGTATAAAACACGCGTTTAAAACAGACAACCACATTAATTCTACTTTACAGCTGTACATAAAATGTAACGTAGATGTTTATGCGTAAATGCAGGTACAATCATTTTCAACATATTTTTAATACTTTTTTTAATATCACAATTTACTAAAAATCTCATGAATATTTATACCTTAAGTTTTTACTGATCATACACACACCAAGAGTTCCTGTAGCGACTCGACGCCAAGTATTCAATGTGTCTCTCTCTCTTTCTATTTTTTTTACAAATTTGTTGAAAAGTTGGCTTAGGTTGTTTTGTCGAAATTGTTCTGAGATATGCTTTAGAATTTCGTTCTTTTGTTCGCGATTGTTTTTATAAACTTAATACTTTTGAAAAGTAATTTTTTAAAAATTATTTTATATTTGGTGTGATAAATAGAACCGTTTAAAATGCTTTTTATTCGCATATTTTTATTCTTTCAAGTTCACAAGTTCTAGCCCAGCATATGTATCAAAGTAGCAACTAACTTAACGGTCAAAAATCGAGTAATGCAATTTCAATAGTGTTTCGTTTACTTTCAACTAGATAGCAAAACAACTCATTCAACCCTCCTGAAGACATTTGTTACTTTACTTAGCCCATTAACACAATTTTTTTTTAAACACATGTTCAGTAGTGTAATTACTCACCCAGTTAGGTGACATATTTCCTTAAAGAGGCAAGTTTCAACTGCAACTTTGCGAAAGTTTACACTTGCTAGAGCTCAAAGTGCCTTTCTACTGTCCTGGATGGTCCAGGACGAGGAGTTATGTAATTATATTCAAATTATTTGAACTTGAAATTTCCTCTGAGACGTGAATTAAGTAGTAATCCGCTCTGTTTATTCAAGAACTCAGGTACTCTAGACTTTTGAGTCCGTCTCGTTACAAGTACCTAATTATACCATCTCGATTCGCTTTCAAAAAGTCTAAACTTTTTGTTGAGAAAGAATGTTTGGAAGCCGAGAGCTTTTGTCCATGGTGAACAAAAACCACGAAAGTAAAAGGCATACGATAGAGATGACGAAAGTGCGTCCCAAGTGCCCGACCCGAGAATGAAAATTCTCCTTCGAATTTCATTCCCAGATCATGAATTCGCGGTGAGCTTCTTCGTCCCGTCGTTATGTATATATATATATATATTATATATATGTATATATATATACATATATAGTAGTGACGCTCTCTCTACATCTCGAGGGAGTAGCGTAGACCGAGGAAATTACGATCTCTCCTTACTTTTATATTTAATATCGTACCCGGTGTCTAAGGTACTTTTTCTCCCAGTGATATGTACGCGGGTTCTCTCCTTAATGTTGGAGAAAATATGCTGAGTGGCGGAGCGAAGAAAAGCTCGAGTTTGGCATTGGAAAAATATCCCGGGGAAAACGTAATAAAAATATAGTAAAGATATGACTGCTCTCTTCTGCAGTTAGCTATTAAAGCCGGCTTTGGTCAGTCAAGGGGTACTATTTGCTTTGGTCAGACTGGACAGTGTATGTATTTACCTATTATATACTCACAATTACTGGCTTAAGAACATCAGCTACCATTTGATTGGACTGGCAAGTAACTATAGCCTAATTTGGTCAGACATTACAGTCGATACGCCTTGTATGTTAGCTCTCTTACGTAGTTAGTGGTGAATGCCGGCTTTGATCAGGCGGCGGACAAGGTGACACTGGTAGTACTCGCCAAATTGGACATGTATCGCATATTATGCTCAAATTGACTGACTTAAGAAGACTATCTGCCCATTAATTAAGCTGACAAGTGGATACAGCCTAATTTAGTCAGAAATCATTGTAGATCCTTATTGTATTGATCAGACTAGATTAGTGGATATTTTCTGTTTTCATCAGACCGGTTAGTGAATACATCCTACTTTTATCAGACTGGTTAGTGAATGCAGCCTGCTCGTGTCAGACAGGTTAGAGAATACAGTCTACTTTTGTCTGACTTATTAGTGAAGACAGCCATATTTCATCAGAATCTTCAGTTTTGATCGAACCGGTTAATGAATACATTCTGCTTTTATCAGACTGGTTAGTGAATACAGTCTTCTTTTATGAGGCAGGTTAGTTAAGACAATCTGCTAGACTAAGTAGTAGAACTGTCTGAGAATATAATAGTCATGTAATGCTCCTTATATCTTGTATGTAAAGCGAATTTATTCAGACAGCTATTGGAGTACTCTTCATTAACTTGAAAAAATATATTTGTACATCGCTTCCTCATCAGCTCTGCTTGATGAAAAGTACGCCCATGTCACTTTTGGCTTCCTCAAGAAGCTTTGTTTTGCGATTACTTTTATCAGAACTGGACAATTTGGCACAACACAAGAGCCAAATTGTCCAAATTGTATTGTGCGAGCTGCTCTAGCTCTCACAATTTTAGTATAGACATTTTTGGAAAAATTGAAAATCGCGTAAAATCTGAATGGCTGAACCGGTTTTGCCCAAATTCAATACTCATCATTGGTCTATAACAGTTGAACTTTGTACCAAATTTTAGCCCGATATCTCAAAAATTGTGCGATCTAGAGCGCGCACAGACATTTTTTTTTTTAATTCAAAATCTTGTGCAAACAAGAGAATCGCATGGATTTTGCCCAAATTCAATAGCAATTCACGTTCTATGATAGTTCAACTTCGTATCAATTTTTAGCCCAATATCTCAAAAATTGTGGGAACTAGAGCGCTCACAGACATTTTTGAAAAAATTTCAAAATCAGAATAGAATACGAATTTACAATAACAGCACTGTTTATTTAGAGATATTCTTTAAGGAGGACGTATCACTTAAAATAATGAAAGAATCGTTATTTATTTTATTTTTTTTATTTGGATTCCATATTTACATATCAAATGACATACTAACATTTTATTAAGGTTGCAAATAGAAAATGGTGCCGAATATTATTTGACAATGTATACTACGTGATAATATATGTATATATATGTATACGTAATATATATATGTATATATATCGAGAGTAGGTAAACTCACTCTCAGCAAATGTCATCAAACCAATGCAATTTAGAGTGCAAATAACTATTCAGGCGTAATTATTCATAACAAAATAACAAATAAATTGTTTACCTCAATATGAAATAGAACCACGTGTGAAATTAAAAATTAGTTAACTCAACAGCTCTGTCAGCAAAAGTTCTAATTGAACCGGTATTTCAGGCGCTGTAAATGGAAGACTCCCCATTTAAAAAACTGTGAATTGTTATTGAAGCGCCAAAAGTAGGTAACTAGAATACCAACCTTACAACTCTCTCCAGTTCACAATGAAAAATACCTTTCTGAGGTACGTTAAGTCCACGAAAGAGAAAAAAAAAGCTCTTTAAGAAACTTTTCTCTTCTTTCATTCCGCGGTTTAAAGCGGAAAATATACTATATCTTTCTCAACTCTTTAATTAAAGCCTCATTTAGTACATATTTCCACCTATTCGACGCTAAATAGTTATAGAACTTGTATACTTGGACTCTCGACAAATACTCAGGGAGTCGAGAGCCTCGAGAAATTTTGAGGGCTCATTTCAACACACACATAGGCACTATATAGCCGTCGTTGCCTAATTTAGTCAAAGGCGAATTAAAATTGAATTGCAAAAAAGTACCTAATTGCAATGTAGACAAATGTAGAGTAAATGCCTCGTCAAGGTGGACTCCAAAGATCGTTGATGTTGCTTGTTATTGCTGCCAATGCCTCGCCTAGATTTTCTCCGTCCAGTAGCGACTTCTCTTTTACGACGCGTCTCTTAATCAATGTTCTATTGCTTATGCTAGCCAGCGCGTACCATCGTCGTTTCCCGAATCGATCCATCGCCAACCTAGTGAGTCCAGTCACACGATGAACGAGCCGGTTGATATCCTCAAGGACGACGTGACAACGATTGTATCGCTATCTCAATCATACCGATTTACAGCAAGTGGGGTACGTAACACTTCGTGATCATCCGTTTTAGTGTCTCACTTTAGCACTTGAATTTCACACACACACACACACACACATACACACAGAAACCGACAGCAAATTTGTCTTCTAACGAAGCAAAACCCCCTGGACCATTTGACTAAATACTCAGAAGATTTAGATTGCTGCTTTGGCCTTCATATCACACTCAAACGAAACACTTTTCGATTCTACAATATATTTTTTACCTTACGCAGTTCCATTTTACGAAATTAGCCCAATATTTGAAAAAAAAAGAAAAAAACAGATCAAAAGTCGGTTTTGATCCGTGTTAGTTATCTATTCCATTGTGGCGGCTTGTTGCTGGTTGCCTCTTCGGTCTGGGTGGATTATATTGAATCCTTATCGCGTATCCTCTCAATCTATCCTTGCCTTTCTTCCGGTGAAAAGACGATTTGTCGGTAGATAAGCTCTTGCTTCTGCCCTTCTGCCACATCCGTTTACCACTGTGTTACTTCTACCGCCGACAACATTCGCCACTACCACACAGGCACCATGTCAAATGCTACAAGTGTAGTAAAGACTTATTCACCTGGGATTTTTACCGCGTTCAACGGTTTTAAGCGAGTGTTACTAGCTCAACATGCAAAAGCCCACGCAACTCTGATTCTAACTTTAGTTTCATAATTTATAAACTATTGGGCTTGCAGAATCCTCTACTTCTTATCTCCGCTTAATCTCTTCCAGGCTAGATTTTAAGATTCGATGAAAATCATTTACTGGAGACATATTTGCATATTTATTTATTGTCCAATTATGTGCGCGAAATGACCACCAGCTTGACAAGATACGCGTCATTGATAGTAAAAGGAGTCATGTAATTTCATCTGTATTCTTGATCACCAAGTCCGTGGTATTCTCTGGTAACACCTGTGACTTTTCGTTAAGAACAGGTGTGACTTTGGCGTACCGGTAGATGGAAAAGCGCGCGCGTGACTAACAGAGGACTAACTCATATTCGGTTACGCGGTGCTGCACGTGACAGCTGCTTAACAGCCCTAAAGTCTCCTGGGAAACACACAAACCTCGAAGTATCATTGTCAATCTGATTATTCCTATGAACAACGCTGTCTCTCTAAATGAAAAAAAAAATAAATAAAAATCTAAACGAATTGAAGGATTAATGACAGCCTGTCTTGTACGTCGTCACGATATTCTATTGTTCGAGTGTAGCCCTCGTACGATTGTTAGTTACTTCGTCGGTACGCCACACCTGCACTACTCGGGGGCTTCTGGAGCTGCGTCTGCGTTCGTCGGCGAACGGCGAACGGCGAGCGACTGGCTGTCTGGTCGCGTTTCCACGGCGAATCCCGCGGTAGCCGAGTGGAAAGAGAGAGAGAGAGAGAGAGAGAGAGAGAGTGAGAGAGCGGCAGAGAGAGAATGAGGGTGGAGAGGACGACAAGGGGAGGCCAGAGAGGGTGAGAGGGTGCAGAAGGGTGAGAGCTGTGCCGTTCGAACCCCTCTGCTCCCCGAACGAAGCCCCAATTCTCGACTCATACCACTACAACCCCACTAGCACCAGTAGCGCTAGAACCGCCCTTCTCTTCTGGCAGCACCACCACTACCACCCCTAGAACCACCATCACCATCATTCCTGTCCTACTCTAACATAGACAGAGAGGTCCTTTTGCACTATCTCTCTCTCTTGCTCTGCCGTTCCTGTTCGAGAGTCGCGCAGGATCCCACCGTAGTTGGGATAGAGAAGGAGAAAGTGAGAGAGAGATGTCGGAACATCCTCCACGATTCCATGTCCTGTCCTGTGCCGTGTGTCGTCCAGAACCTCTCTTGACCGTATGACCGGATGCGTTCGCCTGCCTGCCTGCCTGCCATGGCTACCAGAATAACGAGGATCTCTGCTTCGAAAAGCCTCCTTACCCTTTCAAAGTCCCCTTCAATTATTACTTTCTCATCCCGGGAGTCTGCGCAATTTTTTTTGTCTTCAATAATCATAGTTTGGATTAATTGCTGGGTTGCGTGTACAATGAGGCTGTAGCTCGTTAGATTTAAAAAAAAGTTAGTTAATGATTCTTGAAAGCTCCTTGACTTTTGATTTGTCAATCGTTGGCAGTTTAATTGGATAAAGAGTTCGGGGAAATTATAACCTCGAAACTTGGAGGTTTTATGGTTTTAATTGACGTCGTTGAGAGGTCGCGTGCAGGCACGATGTGAATGCGCTGCTGCGGACGTTCTTTTGCACATGAGAATAAAAAGTACATCGGAGTTTTTTAAGGCACGAGGTCAACTTTGCGAGTACTTTTTGCAGTAGAGTCTCTAATGGTTCGGCATGACTCAAGGTGGAGAGACTATGTAAACTGTGATAAATTAGTAGGTTGTTACTTTTTGTATTATTAGTAATTGAATATAAATTTTTTAATAAATATTACTCGTATACACAAAGTTAGACGACTGTCTGAAAAATATTTTCCATAACGTTAATAAACTCCTAATAAGGTCCAATAATAGTTTCCATGTTTTTACTTGAATTTCTATTTTTGTCTCTTTTCTCCAGTTCTACTCTTCACTATAGAGAACTTCATAACCGTGTCCGAAAGGAGATAGAATGTAGAAAATTCTGCTGGTTTATCGTTACCACACTTGTGTTACTTGTTCTTTGGGTTGTTTTACGACAAGTGCATGTGTCACGACCTATACAGGCGAATTGTTGCACATGCACAGTGACTTCACCTTGTGTAACAGGTTGAGTGTAACACTATAAGTGTCTGTAAGCATTCTTTTATAATAACATACGATACTGTTACGTATCAAATTTAACCTCAAATTGAAATACAATTTATAAGATTGAAACATTTAATCAACTGTAGCTTTTTAAAATAAATCACAGACAAGAAACAAATAACATTCGTACTTGCAAATTCTTTGAATAGAGACTATTATAGAAAACTCGTGTGTTCAATTTTCTTAATAGTTTTCCTGAAAAATGTTATTTGGCTAATAAACATTTTCTCATTTCACAAACTTATATAACAGTACTTAATTACAGTTTTGAGAGTGCGGATTACGACAGTAGTACAGCATCGGTATATTAATTTTAGTTTCCTAAGAAATTTCGCCGTTTTCGCTTTCATAAATTAATAGTTATTGGTTTATCATGTGTTTATAGAGGGTAGAAAGTGAATAAAAATCGTAGAACTACATCAAAAGGGAGAAATTACGAACTCGGGGAAATATCTAGTATATCTGTATGGAATTACAATTTTTTCTCAATACCCATACTTTCGTAAGGCTTTGTATGCTTTTGCAGTTATACCAGGCGTGTAACGGCGACCTATTACTTACCCTATTTATTATTTCTCAAATAGATTGATATTAACTTTTGTAGAATACCCTATTATACTAATATGAAAATTTATACATTTTTATTGAAAAAAAGGTTTTTTTTTTTAAATCTACATAATAATAAAGGACAAATTTTAGAAATTTATTGGATAATCACTAACAGGCACTATCACAGATATTCTCAGGCACTCACAGATATTCATACAGACACTCACAGTGATTCACACAGACACTCGCAGACACTCACAAAACACTCACAGACATTTCCACAGACACGCAATAACCTGCTAATTTATTAATCAATTTTGTTTATTTATTTGTTATTATTTGTTACATTTATTTCTACGATATTTCAAAAGAAATCAATGTGAAATTCTTAGTGTCGATCTCAATCAAATATCTCTACATATTTTTACAAATATATTTTCACATTCTAGAAAAAAAAAATGCTCAAGTTATTCATTCAACAAATAAACCAGTAGACTAGGCTTAAAAGTAACAATTGCAATTCTACGGTTTATGAACACACAATGCTGCATGATTTGTACATGTACATCGAAATACCAGACAAGAGTTCTTACGGCATAGCAAGCTCGTTCTCCTATTGGCGTCTTACTGCAAAATCCTTTCCTTCATAACTCAGCGACAATGTCGAGTGTAGACGACAAACTTTAAGCTGTACAACTACTCGTCTTTCTTCATTATCTACCTCAAGTAGTAGACAGAAGTAAAGTAGCGATTCATAGAGAGAATTATTCACTCGAAACATCCGACTTTTACTTAATTGTTTATTCGCCAAACATTCCAGAAAGCAGCTCGAGAGCAAAGCTTCTTATTTCAATTCTCCTTAATATCTGGTTTCGAATTGCCGAGAACAACAACATGATATTTAAATTTATTATAATGAAGTTATTATATAATCCCACGATTTTCTCACCAAATTTCTATACCTTTTTTATTAAGTACAAAACAAGCGGTAAATCCGATTTATACCCGAGAGCTTACAGCAAAACGAAAAAAAATCAATTTTCCTTTGACCTTGCTCGCGAGATAGCGAACGAGGGACGACGAAGCTTGGTTATATTTGACCCAATATATTTGTGACGCAGCCATCCTACATCATTGAATAAAATGAATTAGTTTATCGTTTTCGATGTCGGCAGCATCGAGTTAAAAATACATCAGTCCAATACACACACACCATCACTGGCGGCGAGAAATTTGCGGAAGAAGCGCGCGCGGTAAACCACCGGCCGATAGCGTGGGAGAGATTGAACGAAAGAAAGAGTGACGGGGTCAACACTGCCGCGCTTTACGCGAATGTATTGCACTCGCGAGACTCAATCTCGATGCCCGATGAATCAAAACAAATTGCTTTATTGTTGGAATATCGGGATAAACCCGTTTGAAAAATAAAAAAAAACGTTTCGGAAGGCGTAATTGCAACACGTGACTTTCACATCGTGACTGTTACTCGCGTTACCCTACAATGGTAAATTTACTTTGAGCCAAAAAAAAAAAACGAGGACTGCGTTACGCACAAATATTTGCAGATCGTAATTAATTTTCCGTAAATAAATTATAGATTTGGCACGATTGGATTGATTTCATACCAGCTTTAATTTTTAGAGCAACATGAAAATAAGAATGCAAACTGGGGAAACCTGCAGAACTTTATTTTGCATTCTTTTGTTTATCAATATCACTGAAAAATGTAATAATTTAAAGTCGTTGACCAATAAAAAAACTTAGAAGTGCTAAAAAAATCTCATAGCCATAATATATTTTAATAAAAATTGTTACCAATAACGCGCAAAAATAAAAGTATGAAAAAAGTATTACATAGTATTAAAAATCGAAGTATCGAAGCAAGCAATATTGGATAGCGGGATACCAAAATTAATTCTTCAATGTGTCGCCAAAGAGTATTAAGTATGTGGTTAAGTAGCAGGTGGAGTATTCGACTATTCATCGTGAAATGAAGTATCAAATCGAATATTTCAGTATTAATTATGAAATGTACTATCAGATCGAATATTTGAGTATTAAGTATGGAATGAAGAATTGAAACGAACGAAAGAAATAAAGTATATACATTTTTCAAGTATATTTCTGTCATTCCTTTGCTTATTTTCGGCCGTCTCGTTATACCTGGCAGCTGAATTAATTTGTGAGACAGTTTTTGTTCTTAGTTTTCTTCCTTATAGAGGAAGCTTTGTTTTCGTGAAGAAAAAGTTTCAGAGATTCTCATGCGTGCGTGCGTATGTGGCCAGCATGCAAAATTCAAACCTTCATATCTCTAGAACCGCTTTAACAATCGAGCTGAAATTTGGCACATATATGGGGCAGGTAGACAACGTTGTTTGTGAAAAGTTTAAAAAAATTCAAACATCTGTTCAAATTTTATTCAAATTTTCATTTTTCGAAAAATGTCTGTTTGCGCTGTAGTTGCCGCAAATTTTTAGCTATCGAGTTAAATAATTTTTTATAATAAAGCTATGACAAAGGACGACTGGAATTGAATTTGGGATAAATCGGCAAATAGTTTTCGTTTTTATGTAATTTTGAATTTTCAAAAAAATTTCATTTTGCTCTAACTCACGTAAAATCTCACCAAATGAACTGAAATTTTCTACAGACGAAAAATAATAGTCTGCACTGCTATGTAGCAAATATGGTGATCGAAAAACACCGCTAATAAATAAACAAAAGTGAACAAAGTAAAAACATTGGAAATTGCTTCCATTTGCAGGCTTGTTTGAGCTCGAAAGACATATGAAAAAAATGCAAAATGTCATAAAATTTAAACCGATCGCTCGATTTATACCAAACCTTCACTCAAACCCCGTTCCATGGTAGTCCACATATGAACCAAATTTAAAGCCGATATCTCGTAATTTGTGCAAGCTAGTGCGCGAAAGGGTTTTTAAAAAAATTCAAAATGCCATAAAATTCCAACCGCTTAACCGATTTTCATCAAGTTTGTACTCAAACCTTGTTCTATGGTAGTCCCTGCGTGAACTATATTTAAGCTAAATCTGCAAATATTTCGAATTTTTTTTTTCGTGACAGCGTTTTTTTCTTATTTATTCACCAAAATTGAAATTTACCGACATATCGACAGTTCGTTTGACTAAATTCATCATTGATAATCAATAATCGTAAAAATATGTCGAAAATTGCAACTGAATATCTCAGAATTTACAGAAGTAGAAGTCTTTACAGACATCTAAAATTTTTTTGAAATTGCAATAAAATTAGAACCATTCTATCGAATCTCGCCAAATTTAGTACACACCATGGTTTCATGGTAGTACTTATGTACAAAATTCAGCCCGATATCTGTTAAATTGCAAAAGTTATAGCGTAAAAACTATTTTTTCAAAATGTTCAAAAAGCTGTAAAATTTGAATTTTCCAACCGGTATGCATCAATTACAATCCCAAACATATCACAGCCCACCAACTTGCGTGCCAAGTTTGGATAATATATATCTAAAATTATAATAGTTATCGTGCTAACACGGTAATTTGCACACACACACACACACACACGCACGCACGCACGCGCCCACGCACGCACGCACGCACCCACGCATGCACGCACGCGCCCACGCACGCACGCACGCACGCACGCACGCATACAGACATTTCTGTTTCTTTTTTTTAATTAGAAAAAAATAGTAACTTTACGATCTGCAGCAGCTACAAAATGTTTGTATGCAACACATGATTTTTAGCATTTCTTTCAGATTTTTCCAAGGTATCTATAATTTTTGTATGATGAACGTTAAACAACCATTAATAAAAGGAATGCCTCATATATACTTGATTTCATACTTAATACTCATATATTCGATCTGATACTTAATTTCATACTGAATACTGAAATTCTCGATACTTCATTTTATACTTAATACTCAAATATTATATCTGATACTTATCCAATTAATACTCGTTGGCAGTACATTGCGGTATTTAGTATACCTTTAGTATTTCCCGTTGTCCATAATTACATAATTCGATACTTCGATTTTTAATACTATTTAATACTGTTTTGATACTATGATTTTTGTCCCGGAAGAGGACGTACTGTGTATAACTAATGGGAAATATTTAATATCAATTTCTCAAAGTCATTTACAGTTACTGAGGTATTGCATTTAAGTGAGCGTCTGTCAGTGATGTGAGTGTTTGTAAGCATTTGTGAGTATTTTCGAGCGTGGTTTAATGTTTTTGAGTATTGGCGAGTGTATGTGTGACTTTCCAGTGGATTTTCAGTATTTTATACTTTGTTATTACGTAGACAATTTAATGGTCGAAACCCTCAGAATGAAGTTCTGGATTTTTTGACTGTAGAATAATTAAAACTTTAACCTCAACATTTCCGCTTACACGAGCATAAATTTTCATACATTCAGAGCATATGTGCGGTCTAAAACGGTTGAGCAATTTTTGTAAAACTTTTTTTCTCTCTCTCTCTCTGATGCGCGCACGCGAGAGATGTTCGCGAGGGCGAAGCGTGACATCGTTTTTAATGGGACGCGGACGAGTTGTACGGGAACATGTGAACGCGAGAGCCACGGATGCCAGGGTGTCGGTATGGAGTGGCCAGCTCATAGTGCGTTTGATCGCAAAAATTTGCATTTCCCTTCTCTCGTTCGCTTATTCCACAGCATTCTCGGTGATTCACATTCTCCTTTTTTCCCCTACTCGTTGTACTGATCAATGTACGGGCATTTCAGGATAAATATCGGATTATAGAACAGGTGAATTTAAACTGGTCACAATAATAAATATTCTTATAAAATCGGTAAAATTAGTAACACATAATACATTTGAATGAAACTTATTTCAGTATTTCAGTCTTGTAACATTCCAATAACACGCAGCTTTACTAATGAAAATTGGAAAAACTTTTTGTTTAAGGTAGATAAATGTTGATTCTTATTACAAAACGAGTCATAAGTTAAATTTGTATTATTACTATTTAGTATAAGACAAGAGCAAACGTTAGATTACATTAGACGAGGAAGATTAGTTGATAAGAAAAATTATTCGATTTAAATCTGTATGGTCAACTTATGTATAGTTAATTTCAACCTGGATCTGACCCAGGTCAAATTCAGGTCCAATAAAAGGAATCGCCGACCCACTTCGGCTCGGTTACCAAAAATGTTTATTTTCCAAAAAAAGATTTTTCAGAATTTTGTCAGATTTTACAAATGAGTCGTTCAATAATTTGTTTTAATAAATCGTAAATAATTAGAAATGTGTAAAAAAATAAAAGCAAAAAAATTAGGGCTCTTTAGAGTTATGTCAATCATATTCAAAAATCGTGGACTCAATCAGAAGGGTCAAGGGTCAGACCCAGGTCGAAACCAGGTGGAATGCCCCATATAAACCATTGCAAAAATGTAGCTCTTTGCTTGACTAGTTAAAAATACAGTAGCAACTTTAATGAATTAATAGTATGTAAGGTAGGGTGTTTCAGGAAGTTTTGAAAATTCAACAAAAAATGTCACATTAATAACAAATGAAAAATAAAATTTCGTCTCCCACTCCCGAGTGTAACTATAAAAGTAACTAACCACTACTTTCTGCAAGTAAAGGGCTCTTGCGACAAGCTTTAGGGGGTGCCTCAATGAAATAAAGACATTCTTACGTTTATTTAATCTTTTATTTATTTATTTTTTCGTTCTCAACGACATTTTTTGTCTGATTTCCAAAAATTTGTGAAACCCCAAATGTAGAGCCCTCAGACATTTAACATTTACCGTGGAATTTCCATAAAACATTCGGTGATCTTTTTTTACCATGCATGGGGAAACTGTGATTTGTTTTGGGCTCATCCAAGTATTCACTCCATGTAATCTGGATAGATTAGTTTTTTATTATTATCGAAATCCCGGAGAATGTGACGGGATGGATATAAGGGTATGCTCCGAGAGGAGCGCATGCAACATTAATTCGACTCGTCCTTAATGTCGTCGGTTAAGTACGAGCGTAGACAATCGGTAATCCCCACAACCTCGGTGGGGGAATATACAGCGTCGGTTAATCTAAGATTATCCTTCTGCTGCGCCAAGGACTAAGTGGGACGAGCGAGAGGGGTTGGACGGTGTATAGCAGAGCATCGAGGTTTAACCGCCATGGTAACCATGTACAAGGACGCGAACGATCGGTGCCGACTTAAACTCTCATTTAAATGCGCCAGTAGGTACCCCTCGAGAATCGCCAGCGAAAGTTCAGACTCGTGAGTACCTTGCTGCCCGGCGTAGAGTCATCGGATTATTCTCAAGAAATTTCTTAAACGATATGGCTCCTCTCTCGCCCATCCGGTTGAGAATCTCTTTTGCGGAGCTAACGTTCGGGTGAAATATTTCAATTATGCCAAAATCGATTAGCCAATAATCTTCAAATAAGTCCACCCTGCCAATACTCTGAACTTTATCCAGTCGTGCAGAAGGTGCACCGAGTGATTCAGTGTGATATTGAAGGAAAGGGGAAATGGAATATCGAGTGTTTGGAGAAAATTAAAAATATTCTTAAGTGTTTTCGCTTAAAAAAGAAAAGAAAAAGAAAGTGAAAGAAAGAAAGAAGTGGTTGTCAAGATTTTCCGGCTTTTGATATCTTGAAAAGAGTCGAAGCGATCAAGTAGCGATCAAAATCGCGTTGAATATGTAGCACATGCGGTAAATATATTAGTTGTAAACTAGTTAAAATTTTTAAATATATGAAGCACGTCGTCTGTCAAATAAAAAACAGGATATCGTTCAACGCTTTTTGACCATTTTCACCATTTTACGAAATTTCCGAATAGATCGTAACTCTTTTTGATTGACGATATATTACACCACTTCCCGCAATTGCAAAAGAATCGTATCGCTTTTTAAGGGCATTTAACAACAGACCATTGAATTCCTAGAAGGACGTATTGCTTTTTAATGACATTTTACACCATTTTGCTCAATTTCGAGAAACACCAATTTTTAGGACACTTTGTACCAATTGACTAATTTTCTGGAAGGATCAGTGTTTTTTCAGGACGCTTCTCAATCAATTTTCAGACGGACACCGTAACGCTTTATGATATGTGACGTGATTTTTTTCAAATTCACGGTCACAAAATATATCGTCGTGCATTTGTTGTAGTTCCCGTTAAGGGAACTACACGCACGAGACAGCTACAGGCACGAGATTAGAGTCTCAAGGTCTCTAACTCTGCTTTCGTTAAGAGCAGTGTCTTTTACTGACAACCGATCCCGACCTCTCTACTAAAACCTACAGTCTGAACGGCCGTACATTACCGCCACCATCGCACCCGTTGATGCACTCAGGACATACCGGTTTACCAATTCCGGTGAAATAAAATTGTTAAGTTTGTTTTTCGTTGCGGAGGTCGACAGTGGTTCCACTCGAATTCCAGGGCATACCGGTTCGTTAATACCGGTCAAACAAAAATTAGCTGGCGCTCACCAGGTTTTGCGAGTGCATTAGCGAGGGTGGACGACGGAAGGTGACGTCATTCCGTTATTTTCTCATCTAGTAATTATTTTTTCGTGTTCTCGCTCGAGGTTTGGGTCTTACCGAATTTATGAAATAATTAATTATTCTATGTTATCGAAAAATACGTCACAGAGAATACTTTACCTCATTTTATTCAATTTCCAAAAGATTCATAACGCTGAGGATAGATTGAACCATTTCAATCAATTACCGGAATATATCATAATATTTTTTCAGGACACTTCACCATTTTACTCAATTTCAGAAAGTCCATAACTCTTTTCGGGGAGCGTTTGCACCATTTTCCTCAATATCCAGACGGATCATAAGGGTTTTTCGGGTCTGGAAAAGTCCGGCTTAAAATAATCACACATAAGAATTGTGATTGTAAAAAAAAAAGATATCCAACAACGTTGGCTCCAAATATTAAGTACATCGGTCGAATCTCTTTAGGTCCTTTAGGTTCTTTAGCCCTCGTTTTCGAAAACGATATTACTCGATGTATTAGTCTCTGTAAATGTATTATAACTCTGATAATTTCTCGAATTTTGATACAACATATACCACACAATATTCTTAACACAGAAAACTTCATAATAAAATTCAATAACAAAATGTTTCGAAAGTGTACTCGGTACGTTCCACCTTAAAAATATCGAGCCTTACGGATTTCCGTTGCCATATATTAATTTTGTCAACAAAAAAATGTCGGCCTTTTTCGACATAAAAAATTCTAAATCTCTTTCCAAGTATTATGTCAAAGAATTTATAAGTTTCAATAACCCGAATCCATTTCCCAGGTTTTCCCTCTGGACCTCACGTATTATAATACCTATACATGTATGCCAAATGGATTGACCGAATTCGTCAAACGAAAGTATTCCGTCGAAAACACATACGCGTAGGACTGAAAAAATTTGCTGATATTCCATCGGTGACTGAAGGATACAAAATTGCCTGAAGCATCTCAAGATCGAAGCTCGTGAGCAACACGTGAGAAATAGATCTTACCATAGCTCACGTATTCGCATTTCCAATTTTTTTTTCTCTCGCACTTTCCATTTGACTTAGATCTTTTCAACGTTTATTTACACATCCTCGAAGGCAGTGGTGTAACGTTCTACGAGGAATATCTCCTGACATCGTAGCCCCCCCCCCCCCCCCCATATTCCTTTTCACCCGTTGGCTATCATCCGACATCCATCAACATGGAAGTTAAATGGCTATGGAAACCCCTGAGGGACGAAGAAAATCATAGGAAAAGAAGAAAGCACGAGAAAGATCAAATTCTCGTAGGTAGTCAGAGTCGAGGCAGAACACGTGTCGAACGTGCCGGCTGAAAAGAATTCCATTCGCATCTTCGTATCCGGAGATCAATGAAGGAGTGAGAAGCGACTATAGGCGCCAGATGGATGAAAAAAATTCCGCGGATTCCTGTCACACTATTCCACAGTGGCCCCTTTTTCCGCCTCTTGCCCTCTTCCTTCTTTTCATTGTCACTCGCCTTCGTCGTTTTTTCCCGAGACTTTGGGGCGATTTCGAAATAGGGGACAATCGGCGGCCTGTTTGCGAAGTTTCCCTCTTACGCATGAGTATCAATTTGCACGTACTGAATATCGATTCGAAAGCCCGCTGTATTGGGTAAACCATAGAGGAGTCGAACCGTGAGCGTTGTGCTGCAGGTTATCCCCGTATTGCACACTGGGCCGCGTGTATCCATTTTCGTATAATTGATGCGCATACAACCAGCTTCCGTTTGTGTTGCTTATTCAGAGAAACGGGAGATGGAATTGCTTGAAGCTCTGAAGCTTCTTGAGTGATTGGTGATACGAAATCGCTTACATTCATGACAGATTATATTTAGCAATTTGGACGCCCGTTTCTGTCACCGGATGTACAGTAACTGGTATACGATCTCGCGTGCAGAAGTTTATTCGATCTGTCTGATGTTGCATCAAGGATATTTCAGATATCAGTAAGACATGTCTGACCACATTCACTAGCTTTAAGCTGGATCTTCGTCACATTTCGGATTGCAGTCATAAAAATTATAAGCCCAGGATAAAATCTAGGCAGCCTCAGGTGGAGTCTGGACAGTGCAGGATGGAGAATGGGATTTGATCCGATCCCATTTCTCCAGCTTGGAATCTATGCTGGACTGCCCAGACTCCATCCGGGTCTGCCTAGACTCCATATTGGATTCTGCCTGGACTCCATATTGGATTCTGCCTAGACTCCATATTGGATTCTGCCTAGACTCCATATTGGATTCTGCCTAGACTCCATATTGGATTCTGCCTAGACTCCATATTGGATTCTGCCTAGACTCCATATTGGATTCTGCCTTGAATTCCATCCCGAAATCCTCATCTTTTCTACGCGGGTGTTACGTTTTGCTGAGTTAAGCTCACAGGATTTCAACCAGATCTGTATCAGAACTATCTTGCCTGTGGCTTTCCACATTAAGCTTCTGGAACTGCATGGCCTGGTCAGGATTTGTTCAGAGCCCTATTAAACTCTCTCATTCAGGCTTTATTAGAACCTGATCAGGTTTTAATCTGTTCTACGATTAGGACCATATTGTTATACTTTGATTCAGGCCAGTTCCGCCAAGTCAATCAGGGCCCAATATAATTGCAGACAAATCCTCATGGTGTCCTTGTTTCCAACGTCACAACATTTCTGTTCTAGCTAGCGAGGCAATTTTAAGCCAAGTGCAGATTGTTATATTGCTGCACGACGGAGTCTGAGGTTTTCTGCGATCGAAGCGGCGAAGAGGCGAGTCAAAGAGAGTATAAGCGGCAAAGGAAGTGCGAGAAGTCGTCGAGTGGAGTGAAAACCGTTTGGGTCAGAACCCGCGTAGTCCGGGATAAGTGGAAAAAGACGTTCGCGCTTTCTCCTGCATTGGACGGGTCGGGAAAGAAGCCGCAGAGAGTTCTCTTGAGAGGATGTGAGAAATTTGAACCGACGGGCAAAATGGTAGAATTTTCGTTCCGCGTACCGAGTTTAACGGAGCTTTAAATACCGCGGTGCGCTCATACCATACTAACGCACGCGGGCGAAGCTCGTTCAATCGTAAATCGTTTCCCTTCCAGAAGTTTATCGCTCGGAGCGTGATAAAACCTGCGGCGAAGAAGAGAAGAGGGGTAGGAGACCAGATGGAGAACGGAAAGAGGGAGAGAGAGAGAGAGAGAGAGAGAGAGAAAGAGTACAGAGATGAGAGCGAAGGGACCATGAATATTGATGACGTTTCACTTGGCCTCACCGCGATCCTCTTGTATGGTCACCACCAACGTGCCTATATGCAATCGCGTGTGATCAATTCCGTACAATCTATCGCGCTCTCCTTTATACTCTTGTTCGTTACTCAAAATACGAAAATACAGCTCTGCGACTATCCTCTTTCATATAAAATTCTTTCTACACATGGTGGAGAGAAATATAGTGAAGGAAAAGCTGAAAATGAAGTGGGACACCTTTTAGATTTATATGAGTTGAATGAGAGAGCGTGAAACAGAGGCACTTGACATAAAACAGGTAATACAGTAAGTTTGTCTTTTAGAGCTGAATTTATTTTCACAATACTAATTAAGGTGATGTGCTCCCGCGTGGAAAAAAAAAGTATCGCGGAGACTCTCTGCGAGACTCACTGCGAGATCTCGCAGAGAGTCTCGCCGAGCGTCTGACGGGTCTCGCCGAGAGTCTCGCTGAGAGTCAAGCATGGTTCCCGGAGCTTGACTCTCGGCGAGACTTTTGGCGAGATCAAAAAAATTTTTTTTTTACTTGAATAAATTCTCAAAAGTCTCGCAGAGAGTATCGCCGAGACTATCGGCGATACTCTCGACGAGACTTTTGGCGATAGTCTCTGCGAGACTTTTGGCGAGATTTAAAAAAAAAAATTTATTTTATATTAAATTCTCAAAAGTCTCGCAGAGAGTATCGCCGAGACTATCGGCGATACTGTCGACGAGACTTTTGGCGATAGTCTCTGCGAGACTTTTGGCGAGATTTAAAAAAAAAAATTTATTTTATAATAAATTCTCAAAAGTCTCGCAGAGAGTATCGCCGAGACTATCGGCGATACTCTCGACGAGACTTTTGGCGATAGTCTCTGCGAGACTTTTGGCGAGATTTAGAAAAAAAAAAAACATTTCTTTTCGAATAAATTCTCAACGGGAGACGATGTTCGTCGGTAATGATGTCCGCGGTAATAATTTCACTTCACTACAAAATGTAATCTCACTTTCATGGTTGCAGAGTTCTTCCCCCATTTCGATATCGTCCGTTACCGAAGACGGAAATGCCGAAAGTTGAGCCGACGACACTTTTTTATTTTTCCTCTTCTTTTTTCCGTTGATTGCAATTCGCAACATTTTTCCGATCTTTACGCCATCCGGCAGTGCATTCTTTATTAATATTTTAGTGCTTCCGCTTTACAAAAAGATTAGAGCAAACATTATAACCCCTTCCACAGATGTCATACGCGTAAACTTCGGGTTTCAACTGCTGTTACGATGTGATTCTGTTTCGTGGCCGAATTCACATCGTGAAAGCAGTTGACAACTGAAGTTTACGCGTATGACATCTGTGAAAAGGTTACATGTTTGCTCAAATTCTTTTTTGAAAAGCGGTAGCAGTAAAATATTAAAAGTGTGCACTGCCCGTAGGCTTAAAGATCGGAAAAATGTTACAAATTGCTGTGAACGGAAAAAAAGGAGCGGAAAGACATGAATAAAAAAAAGTGTCTTCGCCACAATTCCCGACATTGCCGTTTTCGGTAACGGACGATATCGGAATGGAAGAGGAACTCTGCAACCATGAAAGTAAGATTACATTTTGTAGTGAAGACGAACGAACATCGTCTCCCGACCCGCGAGACACTTTTCTCTCGGCGGAGAGTATCGCCGATAGTCTCGGCGATACTCTCTGCGAGACTTTTGATAATTTATTATAAAATAAATTTTTTTTTTTAAATCTCGCCAAAAGTCTCGCAGAGACTATCGCCAAAAGTCTCGTCGAGAGTATCGCCGATAGTCTCGGCGATACTCTCTGCGAGACTTTTGAGAATTTATTATAAAATAAATTTTTTTTTTTAAATCTCGCCAAAAGTCTCGCAGAGACTATCGCCAAAAGTCTCGTCGAGAGTATCGCCGATAGTCTCGGCGATACTCTCTGCGAGACTTTTGAGAATTTATTCGAAAATAAATTTTTTTTTTTAAATCTCGCCAAAAGTCTCGCAGAGACTATCGCCAAAAGTCTCGTCGAGAGTATCGCCGATAGTCTCGGCGATACTCTCTGCGAGACTTTTGAGAATTTAATATAAAATAAATTTTTTTTTTTAAATCTCGCCAAAAGTCTCGCAGAGACTATCGCCAAAAGTCTCGGCGATACTCTCTGCGAGACTTTTGAGAATTTATTCAAGTAAAAAAAAAATTTTTTTAATCTCGCCAAAAGTCTCGCCGAGAGTCAAGCTCCGGGAACCATGCTTGACTCTCAGCGAGACTCTCGGCGAGACCCGTCAGACGCTCGGCGAGACTCTCTGCGAGATCTCGCAGTGAGTCTCGCAGAGAGTCTCCGCGATACTTTTTTTTTCCACGCGGGCTACCACTCGGTCGGTAACAAAAACTGTACAGCATTGTCTTTGGCCACATTTGATCTGACGGGCAAAATACGAGAGGTACTGATTGCGTCTGAGGAAGCCTTTTATCCGAAAAATCAACCGTAACAGAGAATAAGACTGCGGCAAGAAACAGCTATAGCTCACTCGACTTATAGCAATCTGAGTGAGACAGACGACATGTAGCACATCATCTTAAGGGGTGACTATAGTGACTTTTGGTAATAAAAGAAAGAAAAATGGTTGACAAATGTTCCTTCCCTAGCCTATCGAACGACCGTAATACGACCCTATAAAGCGGCCGGACGTTTTGTGCCAAAAAATAACCAGAGAAACGACTACACATCCTGATAGTGTAGTCGTTTTTTCAATAAGCGACCGCAAGACGACCTCGAAACGCGTCGAAAACCATCCAGACATGTGGATGGTCGCTTTTCAAGGTCGTTTTTCGATCGTTAATTAAAAAACGACTATGCTGTGAAGATTGTTGGTCGCTTTAAGATTGTTTGTTTGGTTTATTTTTGGGACAATGTGACCAGTTTTAACCCAAGATCATGAGAGCAATACCAATATTTTTCAAAATAGTCATTTCTATACGCTTCATACATTTTCTTATTTGTTTGAAGAAATTGAAGGTTTTAATTTTTTTTAGTTTTCCTTATATGGCCAGTGCATATCTTTTTTCCTCCCTACCGGCTTTTTCGGGTGAATTGACTATTGGTTATACGTGGTGTTGACCGGGGATGTGAGGTGGATAATACGAGTCGCCGCGAAAGTTCTCGAATGAGAAGGTCCTGCAAGATGACGTCATCGTGTAGAATGTTCGATAACATCATTTTGAGGATGCAGAGTGTTGAATAGGGATGAAGTCATCATCTAGGATTGTCGATGGTCTCATTAGGGGGTAAACAATTCTTAGAATCGGATTATTTATTCAAGGGTGAGGTTTGAGGAAGATGCTGAGAATTCTTTGAGGTTGATTAATTACATTTTTTGATGGTGACGTCATCATTTACATTGTTCGATGGCAGAATCTTCTAGAACATTCGAGAACTTTCACGGTTACCCGCAATACCCACTGATCCATTTGACCCCGGGCTTGCCTATCTACAAAGGTGCTTCTGCGATTGACGGTCTCAATAATTTGACGTTTCCACCTTATCGGGGCCTCTTTAGAACTAATTTTTAAATTCTCTATATAAGAATGTATTAAAAATATTGTGTTTACAAAAAACCTATCATTTCAATCATTTAAATAATGTTATATATTATAGTATGAAAAAGAACAAGTAGTTTAGCTTACCATTTTTCAGATCGTGAATTTAGTTTTCTTTTTCTATGTAATAGTAATCTTCTTCTAAAAAAATTACATGTTGCTGGTTGGCAACTTGATAAGTTGATAATTTTTTTCTTGAACAATGAAGGAGGCAATTTTCTCTGATAACAACTGCTTTAAATTTTTGGTTTACTTGGTGACCGGGCTCTCCGGTCCAAAGTTAATGTCTGCACGTGCGGTAGAGACATTTTTGTTAGGTCTTAAAATCATTCTTTTGAAAGAATTATTATATGAAAAATTCTTAAATTTCTGATAAATACATTTTTTTACACATTATTATTACACATTAAACTAAACTTTTCTTTAGGTCCGGAAAGTCCGGTCAGCAAGGAGTCACATTTTTAACTGACAGTAATATAGCCCACATGCCCGATTTCTAACGCGAGACCTATACGGGTGCATCTTTTCGCTCTATGGTCTTTAAATTTAAGACAGTGAGGAGATATGCGTTGTACATATGAGAGAAAATGGGAAGCTTATGTAATTAAATAATAAATGACATATTAGATATATCCGTTCCATAATTTATTGAATTTTTATTCGCTTTAATTTGTATCATTTCACTTAAAATTCCTGTTATTATAGTAAAATGATTCAGCTGTAAAAATCTTTGTATTATCAAAGTTGAAAATGTATTTTCTTTGCTTTACATGTTGTTTTGAGGCCGTATGTTCGGAATCTAAATGATTTAAGCTGTTTTTATGTACTTGTAATCGTATTTTTATATATCTATTTGTCTGTCCCTCTGTTCGATGTAAGTTCCTTGACAATTTTTTTGAGCCATTGATTTTGTAGGTGTTGTGTTTGTTGTTATATACGATATTGATGGTATACGACTTAAATTTTTTCTTTCCATTTTTTCAAAATATTTTTAATTTAGTATTTGCACTAAATTGAAAATATTTAAAACAGACACTATATATCTGCGCATACGCACATACATATAAATACATACGTACGTACATGCAGGCACTATATGTAAATGTAATCACTCCCCAGGTAAGCTTTCGACCTGTGCTCGATGTAGTGGATGAATACCGGGACTTTTTCTCTCTCTCCTAAGGTTTCTTTAATCTAGAATTAGATCGCAAAGGTGCGGATGAGGATGAACGTGGAGCGGCAGCACAAGGGGAAAGTGAGTCAGCAACGGTAATACTGTGGCCGCACAACGTTGATAGCAAAATATCGAGATTTGCTGTGTTCAGCTCCAAAAAAAGGGAAAAAAATTGTCTACAATAAAATATAGCAGAACAAAATCTGTGGGTGATGAACCACGTTGAAGAATATTCTCTCCTCCTTTCAACATCTATTATGCAGCTATCTCGCAGCTTCATCTGGCTCTCGATATCGTTCAATCTCATTCTGATCAATCAATCTTGAGTCAAGCCAATAATATACATATATATATATCAAGGGATAGTCGCTTGAATTCTTTAATTAAACCGGGGAGCGCTGCATATAGAGATCTAACTGGCATGAATATATTATACAGGACATTCCATATGAAACGAATCCCTAGAAACTTCTGAGTCCACGAATATAAGTAATCAGAGTTTTTTTAGGTTGCCGTAAAAACATGGGTTACTTTATGACATGTATATTGTGGTCACAGTAACATTTAAAGGATGGTGACAGAAAATTTGGATTGATTAAAAAAATTATTATTTGAATAAAAATTGAAACTACATGTTCATAATTTAGTTTGAAAAGTTTAATTAATTTTATCAATTGGCTTGAATTTGAATGTTTGTAAGAAATCTATGAATAAATTTAAAAGTTTACATTTTTGACGAGTCTCTACTATACCATGGAAAGATAAAAAAAAGATCGAAAGCTCTTTTTATGTCATATATAACATTATATAAAAACTATTCGGTATATTCAGATGTACCAATGTAGTAAAGTGAATTTAACGAAATCAGAACTTTTCACGATGTCAGCAAAACGAATGAAGATTTCCAGTAATATTTATTCGTCGTATGTCTTCCATAGAGGATTATTATTATTTTCTTTTATTTCTTAATTTTCTGAGTATAATCTTGTATAGATTATAAACACAAAATTAAGAATTGAACAAAAAAAATCAAAAAATAACTAAATGGTGTCAAAAAAATGTCAAATTATGTCAAATTATCGTTAATAGTTTTGAAAATACCGTAGCTGAAACCACTAAAAAATGTAGCTTCGAGAAAATCGTGTTTACTCTCAATTTTACTAATAGCTGGAAAAAAAACCAACGAGGATATATGCATATCAGAATATGCAAACAAGTTCAAGATTTAAAAAATTGCAATCTTCCCTAATCGACATTATAGAAATTAAACATAGTGGTCTGAAAACTAGTGAGAAGGGCTTTTTTAATGATACAGTAATAATCTTCAATTTTGAGATAATAAAAAACCAAGGCATTCAAGCTTGTATGGAATATCTAATATTAAGCATACCACGATACTTCAGCCACCCAATTTTTCGAATTTTAGCAGTCACTTCCAAAATGAGAAAGATTGAAGTACCAAAAGGATTTTAAAAATTCAAAAATTTTCAAGTCCTTTCAAGCTTCCGTTTTTGAAAAACAGAAATTTTTATTTTTATTTCCATCAACGATATCGCAGCGAGCATTGATCGTAGAAACATTTTCAAAAATCAAAATTTTGTGTTTTTTTTCGGAAAAAAATGATATAAGTTTATTGCGGATGATGAACTACTTTTTAAAATATTTTTTAGCGATTCCTTGTTCTTGAAAACAACAAAGTCCACTTGATATTTTTCCTTTTTATTTTTTTTTTTTTTACGTTTGTCAAGTTGAGACCGAATTTTCAGTCATATGATCCAATGGAAAATGCAAATCTTCCCAAGATATGATCTTCTTTTTCTATTTACGAATTTTTTCTTACTTATTTTTTGGAATAACAAAAGAACAAGTGACTGTTAATAATTTAGTTATTCGATGTCGAATTATATTGTTTATTAGCGAAAAGGACAGAGTCCACTGAAGTTGATTTTTGATTGATTGTCAAGTATTCAATCGGTGGTTAGAAGCAGTAACAATTTTTGATGAAACGATAAGAAAAAAATCTCACAATTGGCATCAACAATCGCCAATTCATCAGGCTTTCTTCTGTTCTCTCTTTTCCCAAATTCGCCGAACAACACGAAAGATATAAATGTGCGGATCTAAAAAAGGACGTCATCATTCCGAAAATTTATTCCTTGTCTCTGATTTTCCATTGTTTCACAATGTTTCATAATAACCGATGCTCAAATCCGTTCCGAAAAATGTCGGGTTCGAGATCGGCATCTAATACATATTTTCGCATTAGTGGAAAGACTTGAAAATTTTTGAAATTTTTTTATCGTTTCAGTACTTACTCATTTTCGGAGTGATTGCAAAAATTCGAAAATTTGGATGTTGAAGTATCGTATCCCTCATATATAATATCAAGTACTGCTGAATCGGTGTGTTTTCATTCGTTTATTTATTCCACTTAAGCCGTCGCCGGTGCTATATATACCTCAACTCTCGACGGTTATTTTTATTTTCTGGAGCTACTGTTCACCTTACTTTGAAATATTTGTTGTACAATCGGTTTTTGAAAACTGTCAACCCTACCAACGTGATACACAGTCGTAGACAACTGTAGTACCGAAGCAGTCCATATATATGACAAGAACTGGGGAGGAACATTTTCATGAATATGCTGATTATCTTAACCTCTCTGACGCGCACTCTGTTGCGATATGCTAATGACTGCAAAAGTGCCGGCTCGTACCTCTCATCGTGGTCCTTGGGACGGCCCAAAAGATTATTAAAAACCTCCACATCCTGACTCATTTTCTTTTCCTGTCACACATTGAAAGAGTAGTTGAGATTGATGCAAGAATCCTTAAAAATAAACACAAAAAGTATGCCCGGAATTTCGAGGAATATTTCATCTCCGTATGTCTTCCTCTATCGATGATTGGGAATATTGAGAATCGCAAAAAAACAAATTGCCATCCAAATTTAAAACAAAGTGCAAGTTCAAGTTATATATGGGCCATTTCATACCTTTTCGTTCTAGGTCTGACAGTGGACCTCTCGGATTTTGCCCACGATTTTTTGTATTGTTGTCCCAACTATGAAAAGAGCTGGAATTTTTAATCCGATTTTTTTTTCGAATTTGAATTAGTTGCTATTGTGGAAAATGAAAATATTGTTAAAACGAATTTAAAATTTGAGAAAATCGCGTATCAAATATAAACATTTTTAAACCTACATCCAGAGTGGGCTGACATTTTTCTTCTATTTTTTTCAGAGTTCTTCTAGAAAAACAAAAATCAAAAAACTCTTTTTAAATATGAAAAGACATTTAAAGATATAAAAGCTGAAAATAATTCACAGTCACCTGAGACTATACTCATTCTCATATGTATCATCGATTTTTCGAGGATTTTCCCGATTTCCGAACATTTGGACAATTTAAACTGACCCTGAAATCTCGCATATATTTTTTATTGTTCTTTGTATAAGCGTAACTTTCTTAAGAGAGACCAGAACTAATATTGGGCATAGAATTAATGAAAATAATATCGAATTCTTTAATTGGTCTTTTCTGTCCATTTTTATTTCACGTTGATTTTTTTGTTAGTATAAAAAAATGACAAAAAAATCGGAAAATTCGAAATTCTTAATTAGTAAAAATAATGGTATTTTTTCGTAAATGACGAAAACAATTTTTCTCCTATTGTTTTTTAAATTCAGTACCGAGCTCTAAATATTTTCTTCATGTATTGATTTGTTAGCAGAATTTTATTTTGAGTATTTGGCACAGTTGTTTTAAGTGGCAAAAAATAAAAAAATTACAAAAATAAAAATAAAAAAAAACGGCTAAACCAACCTGAACAAGAAAAATTAAAAAATTGATTTTATTTTTTTCCTTGAAATTGAGACCTCTAATTTTTTTTACGTACGTATGATTTAGGGCGATTTTTTAATTAGTATTTGCCACTAACTTTTAAGTTGGGTGACAAGAAAAGAAAATTGTATTGAATAAAAAAATTGAAAAAAAAAAATATAAATACGATTTATATTTGTCGTCGAAGGATGCGAACTTTTACTCCGTAAACGCAAAATTTGAACTCAACATCATTCAGCTTTTGGATCGCAATGACGCTAATGGTCCAGATTTCACAAGTATAATTAACCCGAGGTAACGGGAATTGCAGATATAACTCTACAACACGATATTTATATAATATATTCGATAACTCAACGGCACTACTCTACTATCGAAGTTCGATATACTATTATAATTACATCAAAAGTTTTGGAATTTCATGATCGGGCTGTAGAATATTCATGGGACCTGATAATATTAACGGTATAGATGCACACATAGACGTTTGCAGTTATTTCACATCCATTTATTTTTGTCAACGCCACCGATGCGTTGATAACAATCCTAACTATAATTTTAATTTTTCTTCCTGAGTTACACTTAATTAAAAGTTAAGACAAGGCAATAATAAAACCTATTCTAAAAACTTTAGCAAACGAACAACATTAAACATACCTTTTTATCATTTAATTAAATATGAAGACAATTTTTCAACGACTATAGAACCTGTTATTATTGTCGTATGTCAGATTATTGGTCAGAGTGCATTGCACAGTTTTTCGCCGATATTTTATCCCTCTAGGCTAAAACAGTTATGGTCCTTCTTAAATGGTTTTACTCGTGAAAGATATACAAAAAAACGACCTTACCGACAAACCCGTCGGTTCGAAAGATACAACTGTACCAGTCGATAAAACTACCCATCATTGATATTTACCCTTGTGTTGTATAGAGTGCGAGAAGTTAATACCTCCTGCCGATAAATTGTCATCAAATGGTAACTCTATTTGAGGAAACGTCGATATATCAGGTATGGTTTCTTATTATTAATGTCCTTGAGTTTATCATTGTAAGATAACGGTATTATAAGTTATCGTATCAATATATCAGATGATGTTTCGAATATCAGTTAGCTCAGCTTGCAGAAATATCCCTGAATTTCATTACCTTGGAATGTTAGTAGCACCGACTACTGAATGTATTCCATGGACAAATGTATAGGGTATCCCACCTAGTTTCGATTAGTGTTCGGACTTATTTGGATTATCCGTTACGCGACAACGAAATATCTCGCAGTTCTGATCAAATTTGCCGTATCGGATAACCAAAATTATTCCGAATATTTGGATTTGAATCCGCGGATTTCAAGCTTTGCGTTCGTTACATTGAAGCAATTCGGGTTTCAGGTATCCGGATAAGTCCGAGCACTTTCGATCCGGGTGTGACCCTTCACCCTTCCGTTTTGGTCCACAATATTTTATATGTTTGACATAACTCTAAAAAGCAGTTAGTTTTTAAAAAATTACATATTCTAAATTATCTACGATTTTTTTTTTTTAAATTATCGAACGGCACATTTAAAAAATCTGAAAAAATTGTGAAAAACCTTTTTTGGAAAATAAAAATTGTTGGCCCGAAGTCTGCCGGTGATTCATTCTACATTTTTTCGACCTTTTAAAAAATAGGAAACAATTAGTAAGAACAGAAACTTTACGATGGGCAGTAGCTAGACAATTTTTGTATGCAGCATGATTTTTTGAATTTATTTTCAAATTTTTTCAATGTATTGTAACGGAGTCGGTATTTGTAACATGCTTATTTATGGAATTGCACGTGATAGCGGCATTGGAATTGATCCGCTCGCGACATATGAGACAACTGACAATGAACTGAATGGCGGTTGACAACGATCGTAGATTGACAAACAGTCTTGACAGAGACCTCAAAGCTAACGGACGCATCTATTTGCAAATAAAGTTCCGCCCTAATATTCTTTTATAAATCGTGGCTTTTCTTATTTGCTCGTTCGTAACAGTATATATATTTTATTTCATAATGAATATTAAATAACCATAAATAAAAAGGCCCGATTTGAGATTATTTAAGCACAATTTCGACATTTGTTTGGAGAAATCTAAAAAAAATCTCAATAATCATGTGTTGCGTATAAAAATTTTCTAACTGCTGCCCATCTTAAAAAGTTACTGTTTGTACCAATTTTTTCCATTTTTTTGTTGTTGAAAAAATAGATGGAATCGCCGGCCCACTTTGCCTTGGTTATTAAAAATTTTAATTTTCAAAAAAAGATTTTCGATCATTTGTTTTACAAAAATAGTAGATAATTAAAAATGTCAATCATATAAAAAATTGGGGACCCAAACGGAAGGGTCAAGACCAAGGTCGAAATCAGGTGGAAAGCCCTCTATATATGGCGAATTTCATATTGAGTCAGCGAATTCGAAAAAAGTTTTTCTTACATAATATCTGAGGGTTGCTTTTTTGGACATAAATTTGAACTTAAGATCATCTTAAATTCAAAGTTCGATCCGGTGATCGATTTTAAATTCGAATTTTTGTTAAAAAATTCAACTGTAAGACAAGTTCGAACTTTGATTTCTAAGAAACAATTTATCGTATCTACAGCTCGTAAAACCATATCATTATTTTTATCTTCAATATTAAAGAAGGCAATTGAAAACCTTATTTTATGGAGAGACCATTGAAATTTTTTTTTCTTAAGGGAAAAAATCTCTCGATATCGTCGTTGATTTAAATTTCTGAAATCTTTGAGTATTTTTTTCTTCATGCAGTTTGAAATCGCCCAAAAGTGACAGGATTTTTTTTTATTTCAAAGTAATGTTCGAATTTAAATGCAGGACACGAGATATCAGCTGTATATTTTTGTATAATATTTTGCATACAAACGAGAATTTTCGAAACAGTAGCCGAAATCGACAAAACGACAATATTTCGGGGAAGCGTAATCGTATCACTAATTCCAGAAAAAAAAGAAAGTCTGTGGTTTTTATGTCATACAATAAAACATTCAATTATATTTAATGAACTAATTTGAAAATATATTTTATAAGGAAAAGCGTATTCATATTCTTAATCATATTGTGCAAACTACCTGGAATTTTTAGGGTTGTCCGATTTAGTATTACGAGAAATGCAATTATCATAAAGTTGTAGTAATTTTACACAAAAAAAGTAGAACCTTGCAAATTGCTCCCTCATTATTTTGTATCGTTGACAAAGCCACTTCTAAGGGGGAGTGTGCATGTTGATCAATTTTCGCTTCCTCATGGAGGAAGCTTTGTTAAAGATACAAAATAATGATGAATCAATTTGCAATGTTTCACTTATTTGTAGGCTTGTTTATGTACCGTGTACATCAGCTGCACTTAAAACACCAAATACAATTAACAAATGTATTTAATTATTATTTTCGAACGTTTCGAATTAAATACTAAATCTGAACACTTTGATGCTCACCAAATTCAGCATCAAACAACTACACATTCTATTTAAGTTGTATGCAACATTTTTTATTAGTTACTTGAACCGTTCTCGAGTTATACCAATTTAAAAAAAAATACGAAAATCCAAATTTCTGTAAAATCTTCACTACTTTATCGATTTTGCCGAAATTCAGTATCAGACATTGCCACACTCTAATTAAGTTTAATGCAGATATTTAGATCAATTACTTGAACCGTCCTCGTGTTAACTCCATAAAATCTGAACCTCTTTACCGATCTTCTCGAAATTCAATACCAAACAAGATTGAACGTATCTTTAGTTATGAAGAACTGTTTAGCTAAATCGTCGAACTTTTACGAAAGATAGAACGACCACGCCCTCTTTTAAAAAAGTTAAAAATTAAGTAAAATCTGCATGGCTGCATATATTTTGTCAAAAATCCCAACATTCACAGAGGGGTAACTACTTCACTTGCATGCCAAATTTCGAGGCGATTGAATTTTTGAACCCTGTACGCTCGCTCGCATGTACGCATGCACGCACACACGGACATTTTTTCTAAGCCGCTTTTCTCGACGATTTCGATCATTCTAATATGTCCTGACCTCGAAAAAAAAAAATCTACACGAAAACAAAGCTTCCTCCATGAGGAAACAAAAAACCCATCGTTTTGTAACTATAATAAATAACTTTTGTTATTCTACTACGTAAAGCGAAATAACTAGCTTAAGGACATCAATCTCTATAAACGTCCAGAGTTCAGCTATTCGTCACGAAAAATAGATATATTCCAAGATGAAGTTTGACATACGCAAGATAGGATATGTCATTTATGCCGCTGTCGAGCTGTCGCCATTTGTGGTCGTCGCGTGATTTGAAGTGACGTTAAACCAAACGAGACGAGAAAGACGTCTCTCTTGAGTATATCCTCTTGGCCGTTTCGACAACAGTAACGAGATCCGAGGCTTTTCATGACCTCTCTCTCTCTCCCTCTCTCTCTCTTCCTCCGACGTCTTGAAATCCTTCAGTTCCTGAAACACGTGTGTCTAGTTTGTGAAACGTGATGCATTCCGCACAACTCTCCAACATCGAATCGAGAGGTTATACCAACTGCCGCATGCCAACCGCGTAGTTTCACTAGTTTCCAAGTTGCAGCTTCTTGCCTCGTGCGCGGCTTACGTTTTTCCCTTCCATAATAACGCGCGTTCTCTCCTTCGTAACGAGTAGATTTTCATGCAGCTTTCTCTGGATCACGTACACGCAATCATATAAATATAAAGCAGAGATTTATGTCCCAAGATGAAATATAGAAGTTGCTATAATTCCGTCGTTGGTTTCTTGTTGATTAAGTCATTTATCACATGAAACTAATTTCAAACTCATTACTGTGGTCCAGCATTGTATGAACAAGTTAGAGATTTGTCGTTGCTGAATTAATGGCGATTATTGAAATTGTGAGATTGGACCAAATATTGCTGATAAATGTTACCAATGGTAGGTGAAATCCTTTGTACGATGTGTTGCACTACCAGATTTTCATGCTAAGGCACACGAAAACTTTTTCACAACCCACGTCTTAAGAATAAAACTGTGGTGCATGTCTAGGTCCGTTCAGTCCAAACGTTGCGTGTCCCGACTTCCTGATTCCAGTCATAATGTCTCGAGACATGAACCTGTCCACGAGTTTCATGACCGTCGTTTGGTCTCTCAGCGAGAGATAGCCGATAAGTCAACAAATCCTACTGGGTGATCTTTAAGAGGAGCTTACAGTGACTTTTGAACCTTTGTGAAGCTTTTTGTCCATTTCCTGTTTTTAGGAGATTACTGACTAAGTGTTTTAAGCGTCTCAGAATTATGACCTAAGCAGAGTTAAGCAAAAACGATGATTTTAACAAAAGTCATGACATCACCCACTTAACAAATCCTAAACGGAAACTCCACAAGTCTTCTCCTAATATTATGGTACATAGTAGATTCGTGGAACATCACGCTGTAAGAAATGTGGTGTTGAATTTAGACCAATATATATACAGACAATAGATTTCTTGACTTTCGTGTAAATTCAACAACCATTGATGTTGATGCGATGTTGAATCTAGACAAAAGTGAGTGGACCTATTGGGACTACATGTAGTGGTGTAAATTCAACATTTTTTTACAATGAAATCTCCGACATCAATCATGTCTAATTGGATAGCAGGTGTTCAACAATACAGATATTTAGAATAAGGAATAGAGAACATACAAAAGGATTGATTCGATGATCAAATTGAGAGGAAAACGTTGAAACAAGAGTGAAGGAAGCGATCGAGTATGAAAATACCGATATTCGACAAACATCGTTTTATTAGTGTATGAGCCCGTTAATTAATACATTATGCATATAACATTAGTTAAAATGGTAATTTTTTCGCCGTCTGCGAATTGGCAAACTCCGAGATGATGAAGAGTAAGAAATGAAAAAAAGGAAATCTTTTTTAACTCAGTTTTTCTCCTTTTTGCTTCCTCATAGAGGAAGCGTTGCTCTAACTTACGTCCAATCTCATCGAATGAAATGAAATTTTCTACAGATGATAAATAACATTAAGTGCTACTACGTACCAAATTTGGTGATGATCAGTAAAGCAGTTCGAATTTTACGTGAGTTTGAATTTTTCAAAAAAATTAACGTTTTGTTATAACTCACATCAACTGAGAATGAGTGAATTTAAACATTTTAAGAATAAAAAATACAAATGAAAAATATTCGCCGTTGTTATGTACCAAATTTGGTGACAATCGGTAAACGGGTTTGGATTTTGGAACAATTTGAATTTTTTATTTTAACAGATTATAGTTTAGAAAGATATCATAACGCGGAGTAGTGCTGCAAACGTGTGTACAGCTTTTTCACAAAGCTTCCTCCATGAGGAAGCTAAAACTGATAAATAAGCTTCCTCATATGGCTTTGTGAAAAATCGAAAGTAATAAAGAAGCAATGTGCAAAATTCTACGTTGCAACTTTTTAATGTTTCAGTCATGAGATGCAGACTCTCTTCAGAAACAATGCATTTTCGACTTGTAAGTTTACAATCCCAAAAGAAAGAAATGTTTGAATAACAAAATAATAAAAACCTACAATTATGGTTGCACAGTGATACATACTGACATACTGGTATTTCATTTCCACAGATATTCAGTATTACAATTATCGATATAAGTTATATAATTAATTATTAGAGCGGAGCGACTATCTTGCATGTAATTTATATTAATACGTATATCTTTTTCCTCAAGTTTTCTGCGTCAATCAGTGAATAGAAAAAATAATTTCCTCGGACAAGCACGCATTAAGGTTGTTGATCACGATCCCCGCGGGGGTAGAGGCGAGAGGGGAAGCTCCTATGATTTTACATTCGGTGACGTCATCACTACCAACTTCGTAATGTTGTATGTTAGTGATATGAAACACAGCACTACGTAATTGTTCGGATAACTGGGACGATTAGTTATCATTATTTATACAAAAAAATCATATACGATTACATTGCCTTTGATAAATTAGAAATATAATTGTGTTTCAATTCGCGTATATAAGCGTGCGAGAACTGGCAACGCCGCGTTGTAGTTTCGAGTGTTAATGTTTCGAGGTTGGCGGTCGTGGTGCCTGAGCCTGAATTCGTATCTGGTAACCGCGTCGGTCGATCGTCCTGTCACGGTTCGAGGTTAGAATGGCGAGCAGTGAGGATATGTCGGAGAGTCCGAAGAAAAAACCGAAAAGATTTTTTATATTCCAGGAGAATAAAAAAGTACGTATCCTCTATGCGTGTTCTGTTTGAATTTCGCGCGCTTCGTTTTCGCGGCTCACAGCTGATGCGACGTTGCCATGTTGTCAGGGAGCTATTTGATTTCGCATCATTTTCTCGACGTTTTACCTGATATTCTTGATGATTACTCTCTTATTTCATTTATAATGATATCTCGAACGTAAATGATCGTGATCTGCATACCCTGGGCTATGTCTGGTGTGTTTTTTATAGGGCTGACATCAATCTGGCCATAAATATGGGTCAATAATGGGACCGGTATCGCCTCACGCCATATAACCGTTGCATCTCAGTGATAATTCGAGTCAACTTTAGAATTCATTATCTCGGAAATAAAGATTATTAGTTGTCTCGATCTTTTACCAGTCGATGCAGAAACTATTAATCTACGTGCTGTATCAATTTCAAAGAGCTGACATCAAACTGAGTTTTGTGATTAACAACCTTAATTGGAAATAATCGCACTAGTCTGAAACTGGTTGTGAGGTCATGATCAGCTGGAGAATGTATGTCAATTTGTTGTACAGCAAATGTCAAATTCTACATAGTCAAATTGGTTGAAATAATTTATTTAAAATTAAAATTTTTAATATAAGTAGCCAGACCAGACGCGCTGCCGCGCATCTCCATTTTTCTATGGGCGCTGCAGCGCACTTTTAACTAAACGGACCCGGGCGCTGCGAGGCCCGGGTCACACTTTCTGTCAGTTTTGACATTTGACAAAAACAAAATGATTCAATGTATGAAGTTGATCACGGTCCCTGTGTCTGACCACGATCAATCATAGCACAAATAAAACGACTTCACATGAACATAGCTGACTGCAACCAACTTTTTAAAAGGGGATTCATATATCGAATTTAAATTGTGATTGTTTACTATCGTATGCTGATCCTAATCTACATTAGAGTGATGTTTTCTCATTGTTTCGTATAACTTGAGGCGTTTATTTGCCTCACATGAAAGATTACCCGAAACACTTTGATTGCCAGCGTGAAAACAATTTGTTTACGCGGTCTATGGTCGTTTCTGTAACATGACGACAAACTAATTGTCATGGTATTTTATTTATACGACATACCGCTTACCTTATTCGTCGATTAAGCATTCATGTAGTTACATGAAATTTGCATAATGTCCTATTTAATGTAGCTTGATGATTATATATCGAGACCGTTGAACGCAGCAATCATATTTAAATAATATAAAACCGGGGAAAGTCCGTTCTCGCTCCGGTAACCTCAAATTCAAGGGAAACAGACGAAATGACGGAACGTTAAACGTCCTATTTCACAGGACACTGCGTTGCATGTAAACAGTCGTGAATAGCACAGTAGTGCAAAACAAAGCGTTGGTAACACTATGCCCACTGGCGTAACGTCGGATGAGTGTTAAACGGCACGAAATCGTCTAAATGACATCGTCTACTATAGCCACCGTGGTATATTTACATGGTAAATGTGAATTTGTATTTAGAGTTAGGTAAATACGAGTTGCCGTATTTTAGGATTCATAAGGTTTCCTTCTATATTCAATAATACTCGAGGTCATACTTGCCACAATACCAAATGTATCCTGTCCCATAAAAATGCGACAGATAGAAAAATAAGGTTCTCAATAGTATGTCTGCAAAATTTAGGATATTTTAACCGCTTAACACTAGAAAATCACATGTAACATCATGACAAACATGATTTAAATAAAAAATTGAAATAAACCAATTGGGGGCTGTCGTAAGTAATGTCATACATGATAGATTTATTTTGAAGAGCAAACAAAGCATGCCTTACGTGGATTTATTTTAAGTTTTCTCTGCCAGTCAAAGCAACTTATACTTTTGCTTCGTCATAGAGGAAATTTATTTTCATGAAAAAAAAAATGTTTTCTTGTCAGGTCACTCACAAGGAAGGTATCCCAGGTGTCCCTCGTCGATTTTAGTAATATTGCAATATGTTATACTACATAAAAAATAAGTGACACGTATTTTTAATTAATTAAAACATTTCTAGGGAGTGAAACAGCTTCCTAAAGTAGGGGTCAAAAAGTAGTGATTTGTATGTATCATATATAAATAGACAATTATTTGGGACGAAACTCATTGCTTAACTTTCGCCATAACAAAAAATGAATAACGTAATTTCTGCGATTCGATTCAACAACTTTATGGGGGTAAATTGCTCCAAAATGTGATAAAAATTATACAAAAATTCGCCAAATTATGCAAAGAAACAGCCGAAAAATCTGAAAAATATATGTGTTATACATTACTATAACAGTAAGTTGACAGGTTTTTCTATGCCTCGCAAAAATGCTTTTCTAGGGGGTAATTACCCTTAAATGCGTTTTACCAAGTTTGTATGAAAATATGTCATGTTTGCGAACGAAACTCATTAAGGTAGTAGTACAGCTACGTTCCTATTCAAAAGTTTGTACTACGCGAGCGCTGATTCGTAGCTACACACCCTATTCCGAAAGAAAGAAACTTTTGAGTGTGACTTTGTCCACACACTTACTGTCAGTCATATACATATACACTAATACCAATAAACTCTCATTCCACGCTACCGCCAAAAGTATGTGTGTATCAATTCAAAATTATTTCCATTTCATTTTAAGTAATTATATATTTATTGAAAAGTGAGATGAAATAAACATTCTATTTAAATTTAAACGTAAAAAATAGTTGTAATAATTGCAATTTATGAAAAATATATATCAAATAATATGTTTGATATGGCGCGAGAAAGAGAGAGAGAGAGAGTATTCGTAAGACGCGTTTAGCTGTATCAAATCAAAATGTGGCGTTTTTGAGTTCAGACGACCACTTGAGATAGGGATTACATGTCAATTATCAAAACTTTGGCTGTTGATATCTCGCTTACTAAGACGCTAGGCTTCTTGGGCTTTTGAATATTGATGAATAAATATCATTGCCAAGGTGTAGTCAGAAGTAGAGAAAAATCGATTAACTTTACTACTACCTTAAAAGTAACATACTACAGATAGTTACAATGTTTACGTTGCATTAGTCATCGTAACAGCAAACCACCCCCAAACACGAATTGAATTATACACAGATCGACCAAAAAATGTTAAATTCGAACCGAAAATTTTTGAAAAAATATGTTACACGTTACTATAGTAGGAAGTTGTCCCGTCGCTTATTTATTGATGTAGTATACATATTGCAATATTATTGAAATACACGAGGGACACTATCGGTACCTTCCTTGTCAGAATGGCCCGAAAGGTCGAGAAAAGTGGCTTAGAAAAAATATGCGTGTGCGTGTGCGTGTGCGTGTGCGTGTGCGTGTGCGTGTGCGTGTCAATGCCTGGTGTACGTATGTCGTAAAAGACATAATCACAGGGTCATTAGTTAACTATTATGCAGGAAACTATTATCTTACGTAGTAGTATGGGTTTTGATGCATGCGTGCATGCGTTCCTATCCCGGCATACGCCGCAGTATTGCAGTCACATGGTGTATTCGTGTATTATAGTATTGTACAGGTACCAGAGGAGTTGCGCTGAGAGTTAGGGTGAGATATACGAATGGAATCAACCGTTGGTGGAACATAATTTGAGGATTATATGCGCTCTCGTATATTACCGGTACTGGAACAATACCAGCTCTGCTCTGTCCAAATCGGACGAGGGAAACCGAGAAAATGGAATAGACGTTATTATGTCGCTCTCCTACCGCAATCAGGTGTATAATCTACCAAGGATCTTCTGTAATCCACTCTTCCCGCCACTACGAGAGTTCTTGTAGCTTCACCAAATAAGAATGGTTAAAATATATTTTATACATAAGTATTTGTAAATTTATTTTTGAAAATTCTTGGTTGGTTTCCAAACCTAAATAACCCAAGTAAAAGTGGTTGGGGGCGAGATTACAAACAGATGTTTTTGTAATTAACGAATTTTGGTAGAAGATTATAAAGACGTGTCTACATACATGAGTGAGTTGGAAGTATTGAAGATATGATTTAAGTTATTTTTCGGGTTACTCTTGATGGAGAGAAAAAAAACAATAGTTTGGGATCATCGTTTTTCGGAAGATTTGAAACCCTGTGGCTCCTGTGAGAGGTATCGGAAAAAGAACGATAATTCGGCATCAGCGTTTTAGGAAATATGGTAATGATTAGGGATATGTATGAACACGCTCGATCTCGCTCGAACTATGCAATTGCGATGCTCGACCGTGATATGAGCGCTCATTCTGCTCAGATGCTCATTTGACTGGTACGCTCAGTCGTCACGAGTGGCTCTTGCGCTTAGACGAGATAATTCTTTATTTTCTCTGTTATTTGAATTTGAATAAAATTAATTCGTTAAATATTCTGGAAAATCGGATTTATATATTTACTTTTATTGATTAATAAATCAATACATTTGTTTTTATATGAATTTCATAAATAGTTAAATAAATATTTTATTCTAATGGAATGTGGAATAAAGCAGAATGAAAATTCGAAACAATTTTAAAGCACAATGTTTTTTGTGAGCAGCAGCGCGCCGGGTCTACACGATCCGTCCCCCGCGTATCTGACGACAGTAACGACCAATCACAGCACGAACAAAGAGGCCGGAATGCAAATATGAATCTTCGATTTTTTCAAGATATCTCGTGAGCTACCAATTTTTTAGGAAGAGATATCAAGAGTCGCGGTAGCGACTCGACGTCATATAAAAAGAAAACTAGTTTGATACATTTATGCCTTAAATCTATTTTTGAGTTAATATTTAGCGTGGAGTAAAAGAAGACAATATTTAGTAATACAAGATTTAAATTTAATACTGAAACATTTAATACAAGGTGTTTGAGAATTATATTTAATCATGCGTTGAAAAACGTTCGAGCCGCTCGGATCGACTAAGCGCACTCAAGCATTAATTTTCCGATCTGAGCAGTGAGCGCTTGAGCATCTCAGCGCTCATGCGCATCCCTAGTAATGATAATGCCATTAGCCATCATGGTGGATTTATTTTAATTTGCATATTTTATTGAATTTAATTTCAATTTAATCCCGACCAGAATCGCGATATTTACGAGTCGGTGATCATGACAGTTAATTTAGTAAGAAAAAACCTTAAAAACGAGTTTCTGGAATTTAAAACTTCTAAAAATTTAGAAATTTTAGATTTTTGTGTATAATAAACAATCCTTTTTATTAAATTTCACGCTCACCTATAAACAAACAAAAATAGTGAACACTAAGAAATATTAATAATTTAATGAATAACAAAAAGCACGAATTAGTTCATATTAATTCATGTAACAAGAAATGTCTACGGGCCTAATTTTTGACAGACCCTCATCCTTTATCATTCTGAAAAACCTTAAAAATTTTCAAGCTCTTTAACATGAAACGCCATATTTAGGTCGATAACAACGTGTCTGATTTCACTGATGTGCAATAGTCTATGTTAAAGAACCAATCCTATCTAGAAAAATCGTTCAATAAGGTTGTACAAAATAATGCTCATGGCAAGATCTTCTAGAATAAAATTCATCGTAATTAGAATTGTGATGATCAAATGACCTGATCACAATTTGACTCTCAACCGATTGTTAGGATCCCAATTAAGTACGGCAAAGTTAAGTCTACTTCTCCTACCCTCGCCCCGCTATTTTTTTTACCCACATGTGCGGTGCATTATACCGCGTAGCTTCACTTTTTCTCCGCCATCTTTCCTGTTGGAAAACGAGCCTATAGATAATCGTTGATCTCGCTTGTCTGCACCAATACCTTTTGCTCTTCCACTCCAATTAATCGACATTCAATCGAAGCTGACGGCCTCGAAACGTTCGACGATTTTCATCTCCCAACACGAATCCTTGCCTCGCAATACGTGTATCCGCTCATAACGAAGCGTGCTCGATTCTCTGTCTCTCTTCCTCTCCATCTCTCTCTGTGATACTCTTACGCTATCTGGTATTTTATTTTCCATTTACAGCGACAGACGTGCGATACCGGAAATGCAAGCTGGGTATTTCGCGCGAAACTATTTGAGTACGGGAGAGAGGGAGAATATATAGGCAAACGTTAAAAATCGAGCTTTGACGAAACCGTATAGTGATTTACGCAAAAAAACTGCTGTTGCGTACAATACGATCATTGATTGGTGAAGAATTTATCGTTTACGAAATTTAAATCTCGATTTTTTTTTATTTTCCTCCGGATGCGGTTAGAGTTCAATTGTTGTTTAATAAAACAGGAACGATTTGCAGATTTTATTAGGTCACCGTATACAAATGTTACTCGTGGATTTTGAAGTAACGATACAATAACATTTAAGTTACTAAGAGCATGTCTACAGTTACTTTTGATCACTATTTTTTATTTGTGATAAATTTTCCTTCTAATATGCTGAATCAGTATATAAAGTAACCATTAAGAAACACAAGGTTTTTCGGCTTTGAAAAAAAGCTTTTATACAACAAAAATATTGCTGATTTAATCAATGCAACTGGAATTAACGTCAATCTGGAATGAAAGTCAATCTCGTTTAGAATTGTATTTGCATTTTGAATCGACTAACATTTCGGTTTTTGTGTCAGAATTCCATGAAACATCCCGAAGTTCGATCTGGAACCAAATATTAATATCTAACCAGAAACCAACTATATTTCATATCAACTTATATAGGGTTGAATAAGTTTTCTAGTAATTATAGTTTAATGGGGCATTCCACCTGGTTTCGACCTGGGTCTGACCCCTGACCCTTCCAATTGGGACCACAATTTTTTTATGATTGACATTACTCTAAAAATGAGTAATAAAAAAAATTTGCAGATCTTTAATTATGTATGATTTTTAAAAATAAATTAACGAACGACACATTTTATAAGTCTGAAAAAATTCTGAAAAACTTTTCTTGGAAAATAAAAATATTTGGTAACCGAGTCGGGCCAGCGATTCCTTCTATTTTTTTCGACCTTTTTTCAACAAAAAAATTAGAAAAATTGTAACATTACGATAGGCAGCAGCTCGAAAATGTCTGTATGCAACACATGCTTTTTAGAATTTTCCTAATGTATAAATATTTTATTCCATAATGAGATTATTTAAGCAAAATCTCAACATTTACTTGTAAAAAATCTGAATGAATTCTCAAAAACCTTTGTATGCAAAAATATTGCATACAAACATTTTCTCGTTGCTGCCCATCATAGGGTTACAATTTTTTCTAATTTTTTACATTTTTTTTTGTTAAAAAAAGGCCGAAAAAATAGATTGAATCGCTGGTCTACTTCGGCTTGGTTATCAAAAATTTTGATTTTCCAAATAAGGTTTTTTTTCAGATATTCGTTGATTATTAAAAACGTGTACATTTTTTAAAAATTGGTACTTTTTAGACTTATGTCAATCATGTAAAAAATTGGGGACCGAATAGGAAAAGTCAAGGGTCAGACACAGGTCGATGCCCTGTGAAATGCTCCATATACATCATATCGTTTCATTACTAATAGATTGTCCTACACTGAAAAAATGCAGTGTTAAGTTTTACACGAAAAGAATGAAACTATTGGGACACTGCACAGTATTGTTTTCTAATGAACACTAATCGGTGACATATTGCAATACATTGATTTGTGTTGTGGATTGACCCCTACCATATAGTCTCAATAGGTCCATTCCGTTGGTGTAAAATTTAGCACCACATTTTTTTAAGCTGTACACTGACAAAAAATCACTCGAATTTACTGGTTAGTGTGGTGAACAAAAAAACATTTGACTGAAGAACTAATTTTCATAGAAACTAATAAAACGCTGAATTCAATTTTATTGTATTAATGAAATATTTCTTTTAACCATAACTAGCTAGACCGGACGCGCTGCCGCGCGTCACTATCTTTCCGTGGCCGCTGCAGCGCTCTTTTAACTAAACGGACCTGGGTCGCTGCAGCACCCGGGTCACACCTTCTGTCAGTTTTGACATTTGACAAAAATAAAAAGATTCAATGTATGAACTTGGTCACGGTTCCAGTGTCTGACCACGACCAATCATAGCACGAATAAGACGGGGATTAATTAATTAATTAATTAATTAAATTAAATATATTTTCTTCGCCACTCGTAACCGCTAATTCAGTGATTCTTCGAGGGATTCTTCTTTTTTTCTTAATGAGAATTCGCAAGGCTGTCATAGCGAGAAAGTGGAAAATAATTCGTAGCGACGTTAACGAGATGTACTTTCATTATCGGTACTTCGCGAAATGACGAGGTGATGAGGCGTCAAGAGTCAGCCTAGTCCACACTATATTCCAAATGTACTTTACCGTCGTTGACTCATGTGTGTCGTACTCTTGACCTCATTTTCATCACATTTCATACTTGATCCTGGTTTCTACCGCATCTAAAAATCTTACTCGTGAATGAAAAAATAATTCAGTTCTACTTGAAAATGAATGATCTACAGAGAAATATTCCAGGCGATACTTGGTACTGTTTTTATTTTCAAATAAATTAATTAGTAAACTTTGTGTACTCATTACATTGCATGAACACATTTCTTGAAGTAATTCTAGGATAGGCAGGATTTTTATATAACCCTTCAGTGCCTGATGCGTCGTACTTGACACATTCATACTGTGGACACGTAAATGATTCAATAAAAAAAATTACTGATCGATAAACCTAATATTGCGAAGATAAAGAATTATCAATTTGACGATGTAAATTTGCATCACACGCGACACTCTAAAACTGCACACGTTAAAACAGGATTCCTCATTTTTCAATGTAATTTTCGTAAAATTTTATGCATCATCTGCATTTGATGACCTTTAAAAACATGTTAATGCCCGCAAACGGCCAATGTCGTTTAAATTTCATGTTATCGGGTTGGAAACTTTCCATTAAAAAAGGGGTAAAGGTCGAGCTTACGTTAAAAATCCAATTCAAGCAAAACAGCGTTTTTCATTTTATTTCATATATATAAAAAAGCCGACGATCAAATGACCTTGATTACTTGTAACAGTATTCGGATCCGGAAAAAATTTCTCTTTGTTCAAAATGTAACAAAGTGTAGATAAAGATTCATTTTATAAAAGTTGAAAATAATTATTAAAATTAGATTGAAAAAATATATATTTCCAAAATTGATTGTACATGTAAAGATTTGTGTGTAGAGTCCTGTTCATGATGTAAATTTTAATTATAAATGGTACAGTGCAATAGAAGCGAAAGAAATTTATATGATTTTATACAACTATTCAATAATCCAGCCATATGGATAACAAAATGTTTCATTTGTCTGATGGGATGTTTCACCATGAATAAAAAGGCCTCATATATACCAATCTGTACAGCGATTCATTGTGAATCACATGAAGTGTTCGGAAAAAGTCATGATAGTATATTGTGCAACAAGGGCCGAAAGTTGGCGTTTGCGACGAGAGTGAGGTTTGCTGCCCAAGCAAAGCGAGGCCCGCAATCACACGAGTCATAATCGCCAACTTTCGGCCCATGTTACACACGATACTTCTTGTAACGAGTGCAGGAATACAGGGGCTTTGGGTGGCCGTGTTTGCGGAACGAACGGTGACACAGTGAGGTCAGAACTTTTCGGCCCTAGGGCGGAAAAGTTCACTTTTCTGCCCTAGGGCAAGTAATATACGGAAATATACGAAAAGTAATGTTCGGCGCATGAGCAAAGTAACTTTTCGACACATCTACGAAAAGAGCCACTTTTGTCGTGCAAAGCTGCCACAAAAAGCGCCGTTTTTCATGCACAAGTTACAAAAAAATGTTTACAACCATTAAAGTTACATGATTCTGCCAAGGATCACGTTTTCTTTTTTAAATACAGCTACAATGTACTTTAGTAGTTATTTTCCATTTACCGGAGAAACAGAGATATCTGGCGTAAAAGAAAATCATCGATTTTAGGTGACACAACCTCTTCAAGCCACTGAAATTCAGTTAGCTCCAACTAAATACACTTTTTACTTTATTGCATCCGCTCGAGCGAATGAAGTTCACAAGTGTATGACGAAAATTCAACCGAGCGGCGTATCCTCCCCGCGAGTTTCAAGAGGATGTTACTTAGCTCTCGTTGAGCGCGCATGAAGAACTTTTCGTCCGAGAGTTTTAATGGTTGTTAACGCCCGGTGAACGTGGGCAACCCGCTAACCAAGAACAATAAAGCACAATTACCATTTACATTATCCGGCGAAGAAAGGGAGAAGGTGGTCGGTTGCAGTTTGGACCGAAGGAGGGCCACTTTGTCGCTGAATAATCATGAATGTTAAAGTGGATAAAACCCAATTTCCACGCGGTCTTGAAGCATCCCAGAAGCATAGCGTCATCTGTAGCTTCGTCGTTACATTACTACACGCTTATTTCTTCTTTTCTTACTCCTACTACAACCAACTCTCCTACTAACACCACTTATATCATACACTTTTTTTCGAAATCTTTTTCGCTTGTCCCGGTAAGTCAAACTTTATTGTCTCATGGAATAATGGAAACTTTATTACCGGCGTAATACAATAGTCCAAGTAATATTGCATCACTTTAACGAAAGAGAACTCAGCTCGAGAAGACATCAATTCAGGTTTTATGATGTTATATCAGGTATATTCCCCGATACAAAATCATATATACCCGGAGCGACTACTCACAAAAAACATTGTGTGTTAAAATCATTTCGAATTTTCATTCTGTTTCATTCCACAATCCAATGGAATACAACATTTATTTAACTATTTATGGAATTCATATATAAATAAATGTATGAATTTTCTTAATGAATAAAAATGAATATATAAATCCAAATTCAAACAAATTCCAGAAAGTAATTTAATTATCTCGACTAAGTGATCGAGCCGCTCGTGTCGACTTAGTGTTCGAGCTACTCGTGTCGCGTGACCGTTTGAGCCGCTCGTATCGGCTAAGCGTTCGAGCTGTTCGTATCGGCGGAGCGTTCGAGCCGCCGAGTAGAATGAGCGCTCGAGCTGTTCGTATCGGCGGAGCGTTCGAGCCGCCAAGTAGAATGAGCGCTCGAGCCAAATGAGCGGTTGAGAAGAATGAACGCTTAAACTATGCTTGAGCATCGCTATCACGACTCGAGTATACTCATGCACATCCCTAATTTCAGGTATACGTGAGGCCTGCCGTATGAGATCCAGATATGGTATCGATACGTCGTGTCTGATTTAATTCACTGGGCCAAACTTCTCGTCTGATTGCAGGCTCACGTCACTTCGGGAGTATTTGATCTGACTGCCAGATTTAAGCCGGGTCTCGGCCTAAAATGGCATCATTGCGACTGGCCCGAACTGGATCGTCAGAATTACGGCGGATCTGGGCTGGATATGGTTCCTTGACAGACCCGGCTTGACAGATTGAAAGCGGGCTTAAGCCAGGTTTGGCATTGTTACGTCTTGTATGATCAATATTGCGGAATAGTAGCCAACCAGAATTGATGATATATAAATCCATGCCTTATCGGAGCCTGATCAGAAATTAGATCATAGTTAAATTTCCAATACCATTACATTTTGTAACCGGCCCAGGTACACAAATCTACTCATTGCCTAATATAATTTCAGGCAAATCCTGACCTCGGCCTAATTGAAACCAGATAATATTTCTAATCAGGGTATCTCCGAGATAAGAAATGCAGATAGAAAAGTTCCACCGAGATAATGAAAGGTATGTGTCTCATCACAACGAAGCCCTTATACCGCTGTCCCATCCAACAGGTAAGACAATTTCTTTTCTATTCCCCTGAGTGTTAATAAGCTTAAAAAAGATAATTACGAATTTGGTCACCCGAGAAGATGACATTGGGGCAAACGATTGTGAGGCAAACGAAAGAAAAGCTTCATTCCCTCGGAAAGCCCCCCCCCCCTCCCCCCACTAAACGTAGCTCTCTCTCTCTCTCTCTCTCTCTCTCTCTCTCTCTCTCTCTCTGAACGAGAGAACTCTATCCAATTCGACGGGCTTCTTCCTCAAATTGTCGAATTGGAAATTCGCGTCACGTAGAATGGTCTAGCTGGGCTATGTAGCCCCGGTAGCGACGTACGTCGACCAAGAGCTCCCTTTGGTTCTTATGCCCCGTGTCAGAGGAGTTAGCGTGTAAATGTTCGTTTTTTTTTCTTTCTCTTCATCTTCTATGCCTCACCAATTCTCTGTTCTTGTGTGACTTCTTCCACCACTGAGTTCCTCTTGCCCCATGAAGGAGCAAGAACATAAAAGCTCACGGTACGGCCGCCACTTTTCTTCGCCGGTAATTAAATAGAGAGATAACGGGAACGAGTGGAAAAAGCTGTTCGAAAGCCCCGGAGGAGCATCTTGGCCTGGGTCTCTGGGTGCCAACATAGCCAACATGGGCCTGGCGTGTAAAAGCATCTGTGCAAGTTGGTAGAAGAAAGCTCGCAGCTTGAAGAGGGGTGAGAGACACCAGCATTCGAGTGTAGCCCGCTGCAAGAGGGTTGCTGTAAAGGGGGTAGTTTGGTCTCGTCCAAGTATAGCTTCTGATCAGTGAGCCCTTTCTCCCATTCGTTTTTTCTTCTTCTTCTTCTGTTCTTTGTTCTTTGTTCCTACCGTTGCCAGACTCATCCTTCCTCACTCTCAACTGTTCTCAACACTCTTCTGTATCCCCTTGCGAAATACTCACTCGCTTCTATTTTTTTTGTTTCCCACAGCATTAAGACGCTTCGTCCTTCTTTCCACATTTAGGTCCGTTCTTCGTTCACCCTTCCGGGACTACTAACTGACCCTTGGGGGCACGGGCGAGAGAAATTCTCGCCTTGTTCAACCATTCGCCTTGCTTCTCTCTCTCTCTCTCTCTCTCTCCCCCGTTCTACTCTTGACGCCCTCCGGATAACTTCGCCAAGCTTGTTTGTTAAAGTACGCTGGTAGTACGTCTGCTGAGCTCTGCGCTCGCTATACCCCCTCTGGCAACCCTCGACCCCGAACTTATGCGTATATACCCTTCTATATGTACAACCTTCTCGTTTCTCCTCGTGCGGCTCCTGCCACTACCTCTTCCTCGTTGTAGTTGCACTGTGGACCGGGGGTAGTTTCCTTCCTTCTCCGAACTGCACGGTAAAACCCTCGAGGCTATCTACTTCAAGTAACTCGCTTTTGACTTAAGTCTAAATGGCAGTGAAGAGAGGAGAGTATGTGCCTGAGCCACCAGAGGTGAAAGGGACTACCGGGATCGGTCGAGTTGTCTAGATGTCGAGAGTGAAATGAGGTAAAAAGGAAGAGAAAGAGAGTGGTAAGGTAGCCGGGAGCGAGAAACTAACCCTTTCCAATATACGGCACACTGTTAAAAAGCTTCTTCTGAGAGTACGGGTGCAGCCTAGATGCATGGAAAAAAGGTCTCTTGAACTAGGCTTCGAGCTTAGACACTCTCAAATTTCTTCACCACATTTCCGGGCTGTCGCGTAGCCTAGATGAACGAAAAAAGCTCTCTTGAACTGAGCTTCTAGCTTTTTCGACACTCACGAATTCCTTCTGAAAACTTTTGACTACCAGGTCGCCGTTCTTGGGTTCCGTGCAATTGAAATATGTAAGAGTTCACTACTTTACGAGTATATAGCCTTTTAGGCGCACCCAAAACGTTCATGGGACAATGGGGAAAAACTGTGTCATACGAAATGGAATAAAACGCAACAAGTTGAATATACGACCGCGGTGAAACACTGACTCTTTGGCGTCTGTGCAGTGCAGTTGGAGAAGACGTGATAGTTCTGGGCTAGTTAGAGACATACCTCCTTCTTTTTGGATAAAAAACTAGGTATGTTTGATTTTATCTTGATGATATTTTGATATTTTTCATATCCGATCATTTTTCATGGGTTTTTTTTCGCGAGGATATTTTGACCGAGGTTTTATTTTGAGACTTTCATTCGTTTGAGTGTGTTATCGGATTATTTCGACCTTGGGATATTTCGTTTTCGTATATTTTTTTATGTAACCAAAATAATGATGTTATTTCGAGCACTTTTTGCACGCTTTAACCCGCCATTAACCTACTATTTACAGTATACCAGATTTTTCTCCAAGTGTTAGTATTGTAGAGTTCCTATTCCGTCTCGTTCCACGTTGGCATTGTGGAAATAATTATATGGCGAGAATTACACTCGTAATAGTTCCCCTTTCACGACGCAATAACGTTACAGTAAATAGAGTAAGTACCAAGACCAAGCATATCCCAAGAGGACGGAAAGTATATTAAGGAAACGGAGGAACAGCGCAAAAGGAAGTCATGATCGTACCAAAGCTAGAGGAAGAGATGCAGAGTCGTGACATGGCCGAACGCGACCCTAAGGACCCATCGTCGACTTCCGGGACTTGGTGTCACCGTCACTGTAACCACTCTCTCGCACGTACTCAGGAAGTAATTATTATTATTACCGTACGCTCGAGCAGACGGACGAGTAATCTCCTAAGCTCACCAGGGAATTCCTCAAAAAGAAGTTGACGCGCCACCCATCGAATAGATAGATATAGATTCTGAAATAATTGTTTCACTCCAACTCCTTGGTGTGTATTATAGGATGTATATACGCGTTGCTTGAGTATAGTGCTTTACAGCCAAGACGGAAGTTGCCGAAAAACCTCACAGCTATGCCCCCAAGGGATTAGAGAATATATACGCAATCCACGTGAAGATAAACTTTCCCACTCGCACATCGAAACCTCAAGAGGATTCAGAAGTTCGTCAGTGGCTTTCAAAGTGTCTGCGGATACGCGTGTGAGGCATGAAATAAATTCCCATACAGTTACCTGCGAAGTGCGTCGTTAAATTTCTATAACTATATGTTTATTTATTTAATTTAATTAATGGAAGGCAAGGTTTTTGAAAATCAATTTCATGTATCTGAGAAATATAATAAGAATTTGATAGCTCAAAAATGTCACAGCTGTAAAAAGAATATGTAACATTGGTTTCCATACCCGGGAAAAACGGTTCATATATAATCATATATAATTGTATATAATTTCATGTATAGTTGTGTATAATTATATATAATTGTATATAACGTAATATATCATTGTATATGGAAACATATATGAGCATATATGAGTTTATATGTACATATACAGTGGTATACATGATCATATATAATACCAAAACCGCCAGCTTGCGATGTCATATATGAACAGATATGATCATATATAGTTATATACAACTATATATCGCCCATTTTTAGCGCATATATGATTGTATGTGGATCCATATACAAATGTATATGAGCGTATATAACTTTATATGTATATATACATTGGCATATATGACCCTATATATGACCATATATAACACCAAAACTGCCTGTTTACCATGTCATATATAAACAGATATGATCATATAGGATTGTATATGAGATCTATTCTGTGTGTCGACTGTGCAATATATGATCATATACAATCATATATGACTGCGCACTGCGTATTATTAAGGTAATAAAAATATGAGTATTAAGGATTCAATAATTTGTGTTAGTCTACATGTTACTAAATCTATATGAAATGAAATCGTCGGACGATTTATATAATTATGGGCACGATTATATATGTACAATTACATTGTAACAATTGTATATGATCATATATAATCATGACTGACCTTATATGCTTCAGAAGATTATATCTATTTAGGCATCGTCTTATATAATCACATATAACTATATATGATTGTATATGCTCAGATACAATTATACACAATTATATTTTCTCATATAGGATCATGTATACCCAGATACAATTATATATGATCATGCATAGTCATATATGATCATGCATGATCATATAGAGACAATATTCATATACAATCATATATGAGCAGTTTATATATGATTATATATGATTATATATGAATCGTTTTTCCCGGGTATTATAACTGCAAGGGGATAGTTATTTTTACTAAAATAATTTACACGACGCATACCGTCAGAATTAGAGACCTAGAAAATCTGATTCTTTTTAATAAAATTTATAAGATTGGTTGAAATATTTACTCCAAAGAATTTTTTGTTTTGTAGGTTTTCAAATAAAGTATAGATATTTTATCCTGTATAATAAAACTACATAAATGCTGAAAAATTGATGTCAAAGTCGTAAATTTAATTAATCAAATTATATTAATTGTAATCAATGAATTAATGAAGTCATATAAATTAATTGTGGAGTTCGTCGTTCGCGACCATCGGACAGGCATTGGAGTAGGAGTGCAATAGGTGCGCGCAGTGACCCGAAAAGAAAAGATCCACTTATTTCTCGAGTAAATTGAAGAAGGCACTAATGAGAATAAGTCTTGGGTCTCACATTGAATATAGGAAATATAAGAATAAGACACGAAGGCAACTCGTGAATTTTACATCGTATTTGTAATTCATGTAATGTTATCACGTTTAAACATCATCCGACAATGATATTACAGTAAATAATAAAATAACACAGAAAACATTGCTGCAGTTGATAATATTACACGTCATAACATATAGTCGATAATATTACTCGTCGGAACAACACAATCAAAGATAACACCCTTCGGAACAACATAGTCAAAAATAATAGTCGAGCAAATAATACAGTCAATAATATTTAGGGCTTTCACTTGGATCCGAATTATACAGGTATTCAAACTTGTTCGGATGGTTTCGGTTGCAATATTAGCATCCGAAACTCTGAAAAAATGACTGAAAAGTAATCTTAACTAGTACTAAAATCAGATTAATAATAAGAAACATCTAACAATAAGTGGGTCAGACATGAAAAAGTGACTGAATTGACAGCGGCTGCCTTCTATGTAGTTCATTTTAGTGTAAATGCGTATATGTAAAGACGAGCCATTGTACAGCGACGTGAATTACTTGGAAGGTGTATAAACTTCGTTTACCATAAAGTTATTGTGTCGTAAAGGAGTGACGAGACACCTGGCGGCTAGCGGCTTCCTATTCGCCCGGCGGAAGACACACGCAACACACGGAACGTCTCTTAACTTTGAAGACGTGCCTTATACCTGTAGGGAAACTATGTACGGCAGCTCTAATACATTACATGTACGAAAAGTGCATGTACATTCGCAAACTTAAACTATTGTACATGGATAGACGAAAAAATCATCTTCACGACGCTGTATCATATTTTGCTGGAGATTTACCGTATAAGCTGCAAGTTTCATATTTTAACGACGCACGCAGCCCGCGTATAAGACGTAAGGAAGAAGGAGTCAAGATATAGCTATGCCACAACGCTAGTCATGAACTCTAGCGACTATTGCATAATCAAAAAAGCACATTTTCGCCTGGAGAATTACATAATAATAGAATAAAATATTAATAAGAGTTTTCCACCAACGTGAACTAATTTACTATTTGCCACGCGCTGCGATAAAGTTGTGTACTAAACTCGTGCGAGAAACTTTTTCTCAATTCGTGTGCACTTGCATTAGACTCGTGCTGCAAACCCACACTCGGAAAAAGTTTGATCGCACTCGTATTGTAATATACTATTACGTCGTTTTTCCTTTAAAAAATTGTGCATTTTATTGTGCTCTTGACTTAACCGAAACTTTGACGTTCACAACCCAACCTAACTTAGGACAATGCGTATTAGTTGAAAAAATAGACTCAGAAGTCTATTTTTTCAACTAAATTATACAGATATAATTGACATTTCCAATTTTATATGGTAAATATCTTATTATATAATTTAATACATTATTTTTTTTCTTACAAGCAAATTCTATATTGTTTAACAAACATCTGATGCGCTTTTTTCCTGTTGATCTTCAAAATAAGTGTTTGAATTTTCCTTCTATAAATAGAAAATTCAGCCTTTTTGACATATGTATGTTACGAAACCAAGATTTTCGTATTTATTTTCGATTTCTAAAAGTCGGTAACTGATCTTCAGGAGCCGCCGGTAAAAATCCGACTGTCAATCCGAAAATCCAAATGGTGATTTGGTTTATCTGAAACGTCAATAATTCGAATGGCGATTCGGTTTATCTGAATACGTGGGTTTCCGAACGTTTTACTATTCACACAAGAAAATTCGAAAATAATCGTGTGTTATGTATGAAATGTTTATCCAACAATCAATCATGAACTGACATTTCCTTTCATTGTTTTCCACTTCTTAATGGTTTTTATTTTCGAACAAATGGCTTAAGAAAATCGACGCAAACGTCTGTCTACTCTGAGTCAAAGCTCAAAAATGTTGATATATAATACAGGACTTTTGAGAAAAATTTCAAATTTTTTGATTGGGTCGATACATTTAAGTTAAAAAAGTGCATGAAAATAAAAGTTTCAATTAAAAAATCTAAAAAAGATAAATAAACAATTTTCAAGTTTTTTCAAGTCGAGGTAAGTTGAGCGCTTACTGAGTTGGCCAGGAATACCTCATATATTCTATCACATTAAGCATTTCAGTGCCTCCATCCCTCCTCTCTGAATGTTGCCGTTCAGACATTCGAATTTCCGATCATTCGAACGGAAGTAGATCAGAATTACTTATGATAATCGACGTTCTGCTATAGGTAAAATGTACGAAGGTTATTGAAAGTCCTTTTAATTAACTTTAACGCAAGATGGATGGAACTAAATATAAACGCACTTATTAAATGTTATTAATGTCAAGCATTAATCTACTTTAATTTTACTTGAATCTGAGATATGTTGCATCAATTACGAATTTCAAGTTTTCGGAGATAAAGTCTATGAGACTATGGCGTTCGGTTGATGAAATTTAAGGACATCTGAAGAAACGGAAAGAATATTAAGATTCTCCTTATTGCGGGACCATATATAGCTTCCTTATAGAAGATGGCATAATTTTATTCAAATTTTTTTTATACTTCTTAACTCAGTACATTCAGTAACGATCTTAACAAAAATGATTATGATTCAAATAATTAGTTAACTGAAATTTAATGTGAAAATATTTACATTTTTTTAGATTTATTTTTGTTATACAGTTTTTTTTGCAGACAACAGTTTTTTTTAACTATTCAATTTTTAATGTATAGAAAAAAGAACCCAAAAATTCGCAAATATTTGGATTTGGATTTGCGGTCTTCATAGCGTTGTATCACTCAGGTTCAAGCCATACGGATTTTGGGTACCCGCATAAATCAGAGCACTATTTTAAACAGTCCAGGAGTTTTCCGAGAGAAATATATCCGAGGGTCCGAAAAAAGTGTTTGAAATGACAGGGAATGCATGATCGGTACACGCCTCAGAGATCTGGATATGGCGTCTGCGAGGTGGAAGCAGACGTACAAGCTGTTATGGTACGATTGGTATACTTGGCAGTCAGACCCGTGTGACACGTGACGTCACAAGATTAACGTTCCAACACTCTGAATGTGGCTGCGTCGTTTTAGCCCCCCAACCCCTCTCTCTGTTGCCCGCTCCACAACGCTTTGTTTACACAGAGGACGCGAAGAGGTTCTCGTTTGTCTCCCCAGGTGCTCCCACGTCTACTGTGAATAGTGATTAATGTCAAAGCTCTAATTGGCCCAGGTTTCTCAAGAGCAGTTATCACGATTAAGAACTTGGTGCACAACTCACGTTATTACCACTCCACTTTCTCCAGTCCTATCAATTTCCAACATTATCCAAACTGATTTATGAATTCTCATTTATATCGTTTTTACGTGAAATATGTTTATCGTTGTACTGAATTTTTTTCCAAGCTCATCTACCACGAAATACGAGATCAAGAGTGTGGATCACGACTAACAAGGAAACATAGGTAAAATTAAGAAGGAAACACAGGTAAATCATAGATTCCCATCCGATTTTGAAATGCTTCATATATGTTATAGTACGTTCAAAACTAAGAGATACGTATTTTTTTTATCGGTTGGTAAGGGGTTTTAAGCGGTGACATCAACCCTCGAAGTTGATGAGTACCTCATCGTGTAGATTTGGAGTTTCACATAGAAGTATTGAACCTATCTGAATGAAACCAACTCTAAAGGATTCGTGTTACGGCCTGGCGATTTCTCTCACTTATTATTATTATTATTATTATTATTTTATATTAACAATCTTTTTCTCCTGTTTCGTCATTGTACCAAACGACTATCATATTTGTAAGCTGTCTTTCTGCAATTCCCACGTTCCTAATACATTGGTTCAATGCTCTCTGTAAATCATCCGATAATAAGTTTCCGAATGCATCGGACATTCACCTATAATTTCATTTACCAATTTCCGCACTCTAATAGTTGTCAAATCCTTTTTAATTTTCCCTATAATGCCGTTCGCCGCGCGTTCCGCGTACGGTCAACATCTCTTAGGTCTTTCCATGGACATACTAATAACTTCCACTCTTCACCTATCCAAGACTTCTTGGTCACCCTCATTCCCTCAGCTAATTAATCTTCAATCGATCTTTAATCAACGAATAAGTAATAGTTCTTTCAGTATTTAGTCCGTATAAGTTTCCGTTAGTCAAGCTGTTATAAACGGTGACCAGCTTTAAGGTCAAGTTCTCCCTACGACAAACCCTTTTAACAATTTAGTCCCATTCACTTCTTCAAACAATTAATAATTAAGGATCTTTAAGCTTTTAGTTAGGTTCAGCTCGTTTAAGTTAAACTGTCATGAACGTTGACAGCTATAAGTTCTAGTAATATTAACTTAACTACAATTTGACAAATTCGCGGTTATATAATTATTTCATCAACAAGTGAAATAGAATATTTGTAATTACAAGGTGATTTTAAAAACGTGGAATTTATTCCTTAACGACCAGGGAATCTTCACAAAAATATATGTTGTTTTTGTTTCGTTTGTTCGGGACATAACAGTTTGTATTGATGAATAACAAAAAAAATCAATCGCAGTTGTCCTTATGGGTGAGATTGGACGAGCTGAGAAATACTGATTTTATAATGTTTTGTAATCACTTTGAATACTATTGCTTGGATTTCATTTCAGAGGATAAACCAGCCCTATGACATGAAACTCTACGAGAGTAGGGTGGTGTTTCAATATGGGAATGAGATAAAAGGTATATGAACCTATTAATTGAATAAATTCATGATTTTTTTAGTTCCTGTAATGATCAAACTAATCAAGAGCGATTTCACCATAAAGGTATAAAGTACAATGTCATATAGTGATTGTTTACGCTTTAAAAAAGTAGGTGATTGCAGAAACTCAAAAACCCGCAATCTTTAGTTTTTCATCCCCTATAAATTGCAGTTGTTTCCAATGAAATTTATTGGGACAGGTGGACTAATTCTATATGAAACTCCGAATCAACTCAATGATTGATTTTAGCCCTTAAAACCGTTTAACAGCCGATAAAAGAATACGGGTCTCTTAGTTTTGGACATACTATAACATACGTGAATCAGATCAAAATTAGAGGGGGGCACCTACCAATGTTTCCGTGTAAGATAGAGAGGAAAAGAATGAAATAAACTTTTCAGCTTTCGCAATACGAGAGACGAAAGAGTAAGGGGGGTAAGCTTAATTGCTTGAACGACAGAGAGGGTCGTCTCTGAGAGTTTGCTAGAACGTATACGCCCGCGTGCTTGCGCGCGCGACAGAGCAATATTTTGTCGGTAAACCGGCTTGCCTCGTAGCCACCTATACCTCAGCGTGTGGTAATACGTAGCATCTTTCACGTTAGATGCGGGAGGGAGACGTACCTACAAATGCTTCCACGAATGACTCGCTTCACTTGGCCTTGGCTTTTGCTCTACTCAGTGTGCTGCGCTCTCCTCTCACGGGACAAATATGTCTGTAGATTCGGGCCAAGCTCCAATTTCTACCGAGCTTGTGCAAGCAGCAGTGCTGCCACTCCTACTACTCGCCCTCCCCCCTCTCCCCACCGAATATATACTTATATATCTGTACTATAGAGGGCTTGAATCTTCCACGGTATTTTCCTCGGTACACCGAAGTCACGCTATCCTCGTTAGTTTCCGTTTCCTCTTTCTCATCCTCTTATTCCGGGGATATCACGTTTCTCGATGCAATAGCATACAAGTATACAGGAATATAAGTCACGTGGCACGATCTACAGCGTAATTACTTGCAAAGATATATCGATACTCATCTTGGCGCCCACTCGCTTCGTCGTATCTTAATGATATTTTTTATGTACAACTTCCTTTGGATTAATGGAAATCGGTGAACTTATTTTTGGCTACTGTTGAAGCGATCATAAAAATTTGACCTGTGGGCACGAAACTTGGAATGGCGGAAATTCGATAAGAAAATGTACTTTATTAATAAAATGTATTTTACTGACGATAAGGTATTAAGCGGCGTCTATTAGCGACCATTATATTACGATTTGCCAAATTTTCATCATAATATAATGGTCGCTAATCGACACAGCTCAATACAATATCGTTGATAAAACCTGCCTAAGCTGAATAAAAACAAATAAAATGTATCTTACTGATTATGCTTCAAACGATTGATACATAAAGGGCATTTTTATCTTTATTTCAACTTAAGTATTTTTTTGTTTCAGATATATTCGACATATTTCAAAACCATAATCTAAGCTCACATATTTTGAAGAATTCTCTTCTGGGTGTAGAAGAATTTTTTTTTTAAGTACATAGTATAATTTTTGGCCGCCCCTCTTTACGACACAACTCGATTCTCCACATTCTCAATTGTAGACTGCGCGTGTGCAAAAAAAAAACTTCGTAAAATATTATTTGGTTTAACTTGGGAAAGTATGTGACGTGACCCACGATATGCACCTTTTCATATGGAATTCGTGGACAAAATTTTTAAGATGTCGTTAACCGGATGTATATCGTTAAAACTAGATGTCGATTGAGCTACCACTAAGGGTAATTTGCCCGCGCGCGCGCGCGCGTGCCTGTTTTTTGCACAGTTGATTCTGTGGTCATCATCTCGAGTTGAAGCCCTGAAGAATAGAAAAACCTGCAATATTGAAAAACAATTGCTAGAAAAAGTGATTTTTAATTAAATTAATTCTCAAAAATGTCTAAATAATATTTTGAACACTGATATTTTTTTGCTATGTAGCTCGGTTTGCCTACCAGAGTTAACCTATCATGTATCTGATTTTTCGAACAGCTGGTTTATTTATTATTGATCTATAAATTATTTAAAGCATGACGTTTATTTATTTGTTCTCACATATCTGGCTTAAATCGCTGTCAATTTCATATCGAACGTTGCAAAAACGATGAGATATGTAAGAAACGTCTTTCGAGTAGTCAATATATATGGACTAACGTGAGTCAAAGAAAAAAAATTAATTATTTATGATTTTTCTTATTTGATATTTGTTGAAACCCAAAGATCTCGATTGAGCCATCTCTAAATATTATTTGTCAGCGAATTTCTTTGGCACAGTCGATTGTTAGGTCAACCATCGAGCTTAAACCATGAAGACAAAAAAAAAGTACGATTAATCAGCAGTAAGAAGGGGAAATTGAGAGTATGTACAAAGAGTACGAAAAAGATAATTTGGGACATTCAATACATAACTTTGTATATTCAATATGTTCTTCGTATATTCTAGGTGCAGCTACAATATCTGTTGCAGCATAATGTCTTGGGTTCTGTTCACCCCTCTCTTGGTTGTCCGAAAAATAACGATATCTTTTCTTAATTTCTGCTTCTTACTGCTTTTATCGCACTTTTAGAGATATTGTGTGCAACTTAATTTTTATTACGAATAATCATCATTTAATTTGAGAAAGCTGACTAAAAACTAGTTTTCTCTACTTTTTAGTTCCTTATAAAAATTATTTTTAAGGAACTAAAAAATTAATTGAGCTTTTTGAGATGTAGTTTTTAACACCTTTTTTACAAATTATTTTTACTAGAATACAGAACTGCAAAATATACCAACTGTTGCAGATTTGAAGCAACGGAGCTGAAACATTCTACGCTAATATAATTGCAAAGGTGTAAATGGTATATTGAATTTGTCTGAAATTAACATTGAATTATAAAAGTTATCTGTTATTTTTTTTATTTTTCACTAGTTAACTTTTGCAAACGACAGCAAATCACAACTTGTACATTGCCTCCTCATAATGTTCAACTTTCCATAAAGCGCCCTCTATATTAAGGACGCTAAACTCGTTCAATGCACTTTCTCATAGAAGTGACTTTGTGAATGGTAAACGAAAAAAAGCGAATGCAAAAAGTTATGAGGTTTCGCTTTGCAATAATATAACAATCGAAAAAATTACTATTCAATTAAATAATTTATGAAATTATTCTCTTCTGAACTGGATTTTTAGTACATGAGGTATTTCTAGCAATCTTAGTGAGCGTTCAACCCCGAACCCATGCAATTCACTCCATAATTTATTATACTATTCTATATGCTCGAGAAAACACTTTTAACTGTTTTAGATTTTTTGTAGTGAAACTTTTTTTTTAATGAATTTTTTTGATAAAAATATTTTGTCCTAATTAAAATTTTTCTCAAGTATCCTGTATTAGATATAAAAAATTTTGAGTTTTTACCTAGAGTGGGCAGACATTTGCATCAATTTTTTAAAACCATTTTTTCGGGAAAAGATCATTAACAAATGGAATAAAACGAGATGTCCGTTCGTGGTCGGTTGTTTCGTAAACATTTTATACATAACGCAAGATTATTTTCGAATTTTTCTGAAATTTTTTTTATCGATGTAATAAAAAATCATGGATTAAACAATGAGATGTTGAAATAGAAAATGAAGAGGGACATTTTTAACTATCGATTTGTAAATTTCTCAAATCCAACGATTAAACAATCATTCTTGGCCATGATGAAACGTTGGTTTACGATTGAATAAGACAAAATAATCCTAATTCCAACTGTGAGCTGTGAACAGTGATAGCTGGCTTTTGGTTGATTTTTCAGAACTGACCATAAATCAACATTTCATCGTAGCCGAAAATGGTTGGCTGATGGTTGGATTCGAAAAATTTACAAATCGAGAGTTAAAAATGTGTCACTTCATTTTCTATTTCAATATCTCATTATTAAATACATGATTTTCTTTTATATCGATAAAAAAGCTTCAGGAAAATTTGAAGATAATCTTGCGTTATGTATAATATGATTACGCAACAACCGATCATGAACTCGTATCTCGGTTCATTTTTATTGGCTTTTTTTCGAGAAAGCGGCTTTAAAAAAATCGACGCAAATGTCTGCCTATTCTGACTCAAAGTTCAAAATGTTTTATATGCAATTTTAAATTAAAAAGTTAATGAAAAAAGAAGTTTTAACAAAATAAAATTAAAAGTGTTTCTTCAAGCATATAAAATACTATAAAAAATTATGGAGCGAATTGGAAAGCATCACGGTTGAACGCTTACTGAGTTAGCCAGGAATACCTCATACCTCATATCTTCTTATTCCAAGCCTTACAGAATTTAAATGCACAGATAATCTTGGGAAATTTGTATTTTCATATCTAACTCGATAAATCATGTGCATTAAAAATATTAAACATGAATTTTTATTAAATTACATTAAATTAAATTTGCAAAGTTATTATCAATAATTGAAGCTACAGAAAATAAACTGTCGAACAAAAATCACATTATTAACTATTTTCGTAATTATACGACAACATTTATCTTCTTTTAAACGGTCGCCAATGACCCAAGTGTTGACGCGAACTTAAATAAACCAATTCAACAAAAAAATTATCTTATTTGGAAACTCGAAATAAATGGCTTATTAAAATTTACGTAAATCTGTGCGACAGACGACAAACAGGTGTTACCGTATTAATGAAAGTAAAATTAAAAGTTTCGAAAAATACAAGCGAGAAACTATGAACTCAGAGGATAAGGTTTTTCAAAGTAGAAATAGCAGTGGTAGGGCGAGGAGCACTAGGAACAAGCTGAACGAGAGCTTTCAGCGTTGCTATCCCCGCGAGAATCGTAAAGTAAGTTTTACGTTGTCGTCGTACGTAGAATGGAAAGAGAAGGTTATGGCGCTCGGGTAGGCGTTTCCACGGGGGCGTAAAACTGGTCGGCAGGCTCAACGCTCTACGTTTTTTGGAGAAGAAGAAAAAAAAAAAAAAAAACAAGCACACAAATGCCGGGCTCAGCACAAAAGTTACCCTCGCTCCATAGGCAAGAATGGGAGATAACAACTGTAGCTGCGAAGTCTCTGAACCTTGCATTTACGACACTCGAATAAATAAAATGGAAGAAAACGACAAAAGCAAAACATAAATAAAACCAAGCACACCCCCTATAAAACTGATTGAAAATGCATAAAAATCTTCACGACAAGAAATAGCTTCCACTCCACCTACTAGTAAATGTTTGGTATTTTTATTGCCCTTCCAGGTTCTCTTTTTTTTTTTGTAGATTCGCACAGGTTAAGGAGACTCCGGTGATAATGTCAAGTAAATCGTGTACTGAAGGACTTTAAAAATTATTTGTACACGCTTTCAATAGATAATTAAAGTAGATGAGGATTGATCGTATTATAAAAAATTCTACTGGGGATAGAAAAAAATGTATAGCAATGAATTTATAGAAAAACAACTCATTGTCAGTTCACATTGTAATATGAAATTCATCAAGAGATTAATTTTTGTATGCAATTTTATAAAAGTCACATTTGTGATATTTGTTAGAACTCGGCGAGTAAAAAATCATTTTGTTTACTGAAAGCAAGATTTCATTAATAATTTAAAAAAAAAGTAATATTCGCAGTTCAGAAATGACAGCCATTTGTTTACTTTTGTTTATCCGAAGCGACGGAGATATCTTAACATTTTAAATAATTCAGAAGTGAAATGAAGCAGATTACTCACAATCAATAAATTCGTAAAAAATTCATTTAACGAAACAAAACCAATTGTTATTCGTGAAAATTGAATTAATATTATAAATTTAACTTGTAAAAAAGTGTATAAAATGTGTTTCATGTTGTATTTACATATCATTGTCATGTTAAAACTACACGCTTATAAGTGTGTAAAAAGTAACAACATTGCAAATGATAGGGAACAACACAGTCAGAAACACGCTTCGTTTTTAGAGTGATAGAGCCTACAATTTAAAACATAAAAATATATGAAAGCAATTATGTATTCTATTGTGAACCTTGCAAATTAGTTTTCTATATTATTTCTTGACGACTAAAAATGTCTTAAACTTCTGTTTCTTTTTTTTTAATAAACATGTAAAGTAGAACTTTGTCACATAATTTTTTTTATTTGCAATTGTGTAAAATACAGATGCTTGGATTTATTCATCAACCCATAATATGGTCACAAATCAATTTAAATGAAGCTTGCAAAGTAGAACCTTGCAAATTGCTTCTTCATTGTTGTGTATCTTTGACAAAGCCATCTACTTTGGTTTCTTCATAGAGGAAGCTTCGTCAAAGATACAAATTGATGAGGAAGTAATTTGTAAGGTTCTACTTTGCAGGCTTGTATATATACTGTATACATCAGCCGCACTTAAAAGTAAAAAAATAAAAAAATGTATTTAATTATTATTTTCGAACTTCGAATTAAGTACTAAATATGAAATTTTTGGTAGACTTTCACTAAATTCAATATCAAATAACGAAACTTTCCATTCAAAGAAATTTGCGTGTTTCACGCACGCACATTTTTCTACGGACATTTTTTCTACACCACTTTTCTCGATGTTTTGGACCATTCTGAGTGTCCTGACATGAAAATCTCGAAAAAATAGTACATTTCAACACTAGAGAGCACAAACTTTTTCTCTCGAGTGATGAACGAAATTATTCAGTGTGACGTCGGGAAGGTGCGATTTCAGCAAGCAACAGCTTGCGAAAAGTACACTTTTATGTTCGGAGGACTGAAAAAAAAATTTAGATCAAAATAAAGCTTTCTCTATGAGGAAGTAAAATGTTGCATAATAAAACCTTGCACGTTGGTACCGCATTTTTTTGACCCGCCATCCACATAGCCTTGTCTATGAGAAATTCCATTGGTCAATTTTGGCTGCTTAATAGAGTGAGCTTTGTGAATACCTGACCAAAAATAATGACTCAATGTGCAACGTACCTTTTTCCGTAGTTCAAGCAAGAATTCTTAAATTCAGAGACATTTGCATTACTGCACTGGCTTCCCTTTCATAATATCTACGCACAATTTTCAAAATCTTGTTACTTGAATGTCGCGACTGTGCCGTCGAAACATTCTTAGATCTTCACGAGATATCTTGAGAGTCCTAACTATATGCAATGGGATGTAGAGTTGAGATGTTGCGGCGGGATGTTTCGGTCGTACACAAGACTTCTTCGATCGGTGGAGTTATACGACTAAGAGGAAGCCGGATCGTGGTTTGTCGTGGGTCTTCAGCCTGTTTGTGCTCCACGTCGGCGCCTCTCTCAATGCGTCGCTGGGGAAATGTCTCCCCCTTCACCACGTTTTCACCTTACGAACGTTGTAACTCTCCAGGCGACACGCGTTGAAGCTTTATATTTCACTCGTCGGTGCGTCGCTAATACATTCTGAGCGAGGGATGAATAAAGGTGGAGGGGGTGAGACAGAGAGAGAAAGAGAGAGAAAGAGAGAGGCTTTGTGCACATTTCTAGTAGCTTATATGCATATATAATCTTACCTCTTGAAAAACCGCACGTTGATTTCAAGTCGAACGGTGTCAAGGAGGCGGAGTTGCGGTTTGCACGAGTGCGAAATATCAAAGGGGTAAGTTCAAAGTTTAAAACGTGTCGAAGAATGGGGCACTGCGAATTTATCGACAAAAATGTTTTTATTTTAATCGCTGACTTTATTGTTGATCTAGTTAAGGAGAATTATTTACTTTTGGATAATGATACGATTTCTCACCGTCTTGATATATATCATGCTTCAAAATAGACTTTATCTTTTAGGGCATCTGTTTTTTGGAACTTATGTCCTATTCCGGGTTGGGCAAAATCGTAACGAAAAATTAACAATTACAAATTACATTAAATAATCTATCATTGTTTCACAATCAATTACAATTGCATCGTGTAATTTTAATTGATTAGTAATAAATTGCAGTTCGATCTTGCAATTTTAATTAACTATAGAAATAAATTAGAATTACGTTTTGAAATTATAATTCACTGATAATAAATTACATCTGCGCTTTGTGATTATAATTCACTGATAATAAATTACAATTGCGTTTTGTAATTATAAATGGCTAGCACCTTTGATTGTAATTGGCGGAATATCCGTTACAATTACGCTCTGTAATTGTAAATAATTGAAATTAATTGCTATCACTAAAAGTACGTAAATATACTCGACTCTCGATCGATTAAAATGTCCAGTTGTGATTGCGAGGGTTTGACGAACCAATAGTTATGCCTGTTGGCTAAAATGTTTACCATTATTTGTTAATTAAATTGTTTAAATAATTATTTTTGATCTCACGATCATAATTGTACCAAATCTTGTGTATATTGTTAGTCGAGCCTAACGATTCGATTAGTACATTTGTATTGTTGGTATTAATAGTTTAAACTATCGTTATTAATTAATATGCCTTTAAGATAATATTTCGAGATGGGCTTGTTGGAATTAATTATAATTGGGTCAATCGTAAGAGTTCACCTAATTTTCAACCTCAAAAAGTTTACCGTTGTTAATATTTTAATTAAATTTTTTCAACAATTACTTTTTTATCCTGAGGACGGAAATGTACCCGATTTGGTTTACATTGTTAATCGGCCTTAATCGGTCGATTTGCACGAATTGTGCAAATCGGCCGATTAGGGCCATTTGTTGATATGAATTGCTTAAACAATAATCATCAATTAATATGCGTTCATGACAATATTTCGCGATCAGCTCGTTAGATTTCGTTAAAAATTTATCGATTGTAAAAATTTAACGTTAAAAAAGTTGCCCATTTTATATTTGTTAATTACATTACTTAAACAATTACTATTCTGACGTACCGTAGGAGTTTTATCAAGTTAGATTTATACTGTTAATCGAGCTTAACAATTCGACTAGTATTTTTAGTTTGTCGGCATTGATTGTTTAAACGATTATTATTTACAAATATGAACTGAAATAATTGTAATTGCCGAGAAAAAATGACAATTTCTTCAAGTAATTGTGTCTAATTTTATTCTCATGATCATTTTATTAATGGTTATTTAATGTTCATTATAAAATAAAATATATATACAATGAAAAAATCTAAGAAAAATTCTTAAAATGATTGCATTAAAAAAATTGTAGCTGCTGCCCATCGTAAAGTCACTATTTTTCCTAATTTGGTTAATTTTTTATGTTGAAAAAAGGTCAAAAAAAATATATAAGGAATCGCCGACCTACTTCGGCTCGGTTACGAAATTTTTTTATTTTCACAACAGGGATTTTCAGAATCTTTTTAGTTTTTTGAAATGTATCATTCGATAAATTGTTTTAAAAAATCGTAGATAATCAAAAATGTGTACAAAAGTGAATAAAACAAGAACATAACTTTTTAGAGATATGTCAATCATATTAAAAAATTGCGGACCCAATCGGAATGATCAAGGGTCAGACCTAGTACGAAACCAGGTGGAATACCCCGTCTACATAACAAACTTGGCTAAAGTCAAGCAGACGCGTTAACAAATTTGAAGTAGGCTTAAACTGTAGACAAGAAACCAAGCTTTCGAATGAAAAAACTTTCAACCCACACGCTTAATTCCCTTTTCTTGCGGAATCTTTTGCGATTTCAAAATGATTTCAAAGCAAAAATTGATTTTTAAACGTGCATTCTTCATAGTAAAACTACACTGAAAGTTTGTATATTAGCGATATAAAAGTGACTATAAAAGTGACAATTATATAAACAGACTTAACTCTATCTCTACTTGCGATACAACTGACCCCGGGTATCCGCATTATAATTTCTGTGTTTAACAGATCAACGAGTTTTGTTTTGGTCTCGACTAAAAGTCGCAAACTTTCGTCATTTTTGAGCATATAATAAGTAAGGTTGAACACGTTATTATTATTCTTCTATACTTACGGTTCGTTACAGAGGTTTTCGCTTAACGTTTGCATCTTACGTACACATCTCCAAAAGTAGAATAGTCGCAACAGTGGCCAGTAGTAGTTATCAGGAATGTGCAGGCAGCTGGTCACGAGGTTTGCTCCGCTCGCTCGTTTGACGTGTCGTTACCAAGCCAGTACACTCGGGTTGGTGAACGTTCTCGGGCTTTTGCTATCACTCGCGCCACCGTTTCAATTTAACAGTCGTAAAACAAGAGTTTCACAGGGTATTATCATCAAAGTTTCTTTTCTCTACGAAACCGTGCGAACGAACACGAAATAAGTACAGAGGCACCTTGTGGGACTTATATATATACGTGGGTGACGACGGAGCGAATCCATAGTCCTGGAAAACTTTTTCCTATGAGCGAGAAATACCAAGAGAGAGAAACTATAGAAACCGAGCCAAAAAGTTTCGTCGCAATCCATCAGTCAGTTTTGTACCTTGCCGTACCTTGCTGATTACACGAGCTGGCACACAAATTAACTTCTTCTTCTTCTTCATTATTGTATTAATTGCCAGTCGAGATTTCGTTATATCGAACGATAAGAATTTCGATGAATAAATTTGTGGTAAAAGTTTAAGTAATAAATAAATTATGTAAGAGACTAAATTGGTTAATCGATTAATGATTTTTTATTAGACTGATCTCGAATATCATCTTAAATCTAAATATCCATTACCCTCTGTTATTTACATTGACTTCACTTATATCAGGATCAGCGAGGAGCTATTTTAAGGAATTAGGGGGAGGGGGGTGGTAGGCAGTTATAAGAGACATCTTACACTTGTACTTATTTAAGAAACATATCTAATATTATTTACACATACTACGTTCTTAATAAATAATGTCAAGTTGACTTAACAGGGGGTTGATTGAATGAAGGAAAGTCGTCCTGAAAGCCTGCACTCAGTCTCTCCATCTCCCTCTCTCTCTTCTCCTTTTCTCTACACTCAATTATAAATATTCATTAAATGCACAATTTATTAAAATACAATAAAAACCCTCGATTTTTCGACCGGGGTCGGGGTCAGATTGATCGACTGATAAATATTATAATTTTACTGTACTTGGTTTTGAACATTGTCGAGATTTTGGCGATCGAGTTAAAACTCTGATACACATATGATTGATATTTAATTTGGCAGTTTGAAATTTACGAAAATTTCAATTATCGGTATTTTAAGAAAAGTAATTATTATCACTTTTGCTTTAACAAATCATGAAGTATAGATTGTACATTTTCTACAGATGTTAAAAATACTTTTGAATTTAGTGAGTAGTCGTTTCTTATGATAAGTTAAACAAAACACGAAGAAGCAATGTACAAATATGATTTGCAGGATGCTTGTAATTTAAATAAATGTCAGAATTTTACTTTTTTAGTAGTAGGTTGTATTTACATAAGGTCGAATTTGTTATGATTATTGTATGAAGTAATTTCTAAAATAATACAATTTTTTAAATAATCACTTATCCATAAATTCGTTTCTTTGTCACCGGAAATAAAAGTCTTGATGAGCAGACCAACCACAAAAAAAAAGAATTCAGAACCCATAAGATATATTTTTACGCAGTTTTATTGAAGTCAAATTTGTCATTTTTTTTTAGATCTTGACGATTGAGACCTCAATTTCGATTATTGTAAGACACACTATGAATTCGCTGATAAACATTGAACAGTTTTCATTGACTAAAAATTACAACCATTTGTTTTATTTTGAATTTGACGCTACGCAAATAACTGAACTTCTCTCGTAAATTAGAAATTAAACAAAACAAATTATTCAGTGTATTTGTAAAACATCATTTAAGAAACAAAATAAACTGTCATTTATCAAGTTGAAATTACGATCAAAAATTTGACTTCTAAAAAACTATATTAAAAATGTGTCTCTGCTTGGTGTAAAATGATTTATTTTCTGTAAATTAATTGTATTGATTTTTTCTTAAACTTTAAACAGAAAATCAGAAATTTTGTTTTACTTTCTTTAACACTAGTTTCCTTTTGAAAATTTGGAGATATCGAAATATTGGTATTTGAATGACCGCTAAAACCTTTATAATGTAATGGGTGTACTATTAAATCATGGAGCAAAAAAATTTAAGCTAAAAGAAAAAAAAGAAAAACGGGTGAAATCAAAAGCTTGCATCAGTTTCCAAAACCTTCGAGAATCCCGAGATCTGTTGGTGGCTGCTCCGATGAACGATACCATCGAGCCCTTTTAGAATAAGGATTTTGAGCATCCGTTCGGAGACGAGAGCGAGCGAGAGACAGAGAAAGAGGGAGAAAGAGGGAGAAAGAGCGAGAAAGAGAGATAAAGAGAGGAAGTGAGTGTACGTTTGGCCGTCTGGCAATTTTATCTAGGGATTACAGGCTCCTTTGGAGGGCTTCCCTTCGTTGAGGTTAATTATACGGTGGACGTACACGTTGGGTTGGTAGTGACGATGATCCCCACGAAAGAGATAAGAAGAGGCAAACGGAGCAGCAGAGAAGGGCCCTCTACGAGTGCCTTTTCTTGCAATTTCGTTTCCCACGTACAGAAGATCGATGACAAAAATCCTTTCATCGGTTTTATACTCACCTCCAACGAAGTCGAAAAGAAAAGAGAATGATCATACATTATCATTTAGATAATTTTTCTTCAGGGGTCGTACCTTACATCAATATTCTTATGAGGTAATTTGACGTTTACATAATTTTAGAAATCATTCCACAATTGTAAAATATAATGAAATATAATATAATGATATATCTTTCGAAAATTCAGGGTATTAGTTCTTTTTTTCACTTATTTTTATATGTCTCTTTAAAACACTCACAGATTGCCTTTGGAAGAAATGGGAACAACTTTTATGAGCCACTGTTTTGATGTCTCAACTTGATCAATTCCGAAGAATAATAATTCACACAGTCTAAATAAATTAAAAAAAAAAAATTTATGGGTTATTATTCCCACTTGAATTGTTACACACTTTCGTCATTTTCATTCGCGTTTATTATTCAGTGTTTTTGTTTTGTTTTCTTTTTCTTTGGAACGAATTCACTCAATGCGCACACTTTTATTAGAGCCGATATCCACGGGGATTTGATCTTTTCGTTCCATCTGGGTTTTAGGGCTGCGAGGGTAGTTTGAGGCTTTGAAGGATGACGAGTAGCTGAGAGCAATCGTAGACGATGATCGCGTTCACGTCGGATAGAGGCTCGAGAAGCTTGGTATCCTCCAGCTTACAGCAGCGAGAAAAGAGGCGAGAAAGTTACTCGCCAAAATCGCTGGACTTGGGTTTCTCCTGTCGCCGCCGTGCATCGCTGCTGGTTTCTCCTCCTCTGTAACAAAATTATTGAGTACGGGTGAGCCGAAGATACGATCGCACACACGTTCGCGAAAACTCTCTCCTCTCTATTACGGTTCTTTCTCATATAAGACTCGTACGAATGGAATTGACAGAGGAAGGAAAATCTTTTTGAGTCGAAAACTCACTCTTTCCGCCACATGATTCAGATCACGTTTCGTATAAACTTTGCTGGCCTGACTTGTCTTGCTGAGGATTCGACGAAAGTTATAGATTGCGGGAGAAAAAGAGGAACGATGGGAATAGACTGATGGACGTTAAAACGAAAAGGGTTAAGGTAGTTATGTCGAGAACGCGATTTTCACTCTTGCGATCGCTTTTTTTTCTTTTGGCACAGTTTTAGGTGTTTCTTTTTGTACTACTACGGAATCTAAAGGTCCATTATCGACTTTTTGAAAACTGGAATTATATACAAGAAGCTGGATTTCTTAGCAATTTATAACATACTTTTAAATGCATAATATTAATATTGTGATGTTAGAAAATATTAAACAATTAAAAGACACTGCTGTACTGAATTATTTATTGTCTACCGTCTATTTGCATGTAAGTTTGTCCATACATTTCAGACCTAAGCTTTTTAATCTAAATTCTAAATCTAATTCTAAATTTTTAATTTAAAATATGCTTATTACCATTTTTTAATTTTTCCACATTTCAGGTAAAGTACTAAAAGCAATAGGTGGTTTGTTTTCGATGTTAATACGAAAAATACATTAAATTCCTAGAAGATACACAGTTAATCTTAGTGATGTCTGCAGTTTCATTCAAAAGTTATTGCGCTTTCGGACGATATGGAAAGACAGAAATTAGTGAATGTGTTTCTTGGAATTCGGGACACTCGAAATGTAAAAATAAAAATCATAAAATTCATATTATCAATTCATAACAATCTGGAAGCTCACAATTTTTCGGATTGTAATACTTTCTCTTTTACATACTCTGTATGAGACGAGAAAGCAAAAATTAAACAGAATTATTTTCCTTTTGAAAATGTGTAGAAACAATTTTTGTAATCTTGATACTCGAATGATCTGACTCTACATCTGAAGCCTCCTTAATGTAATTTTGTTTCGAAAAATCTCAGAAAATCCGATTGTCTTATATAATTTCAGCAAAAAATTCAATACAACGCAACTTTGGACGGATCTGCAATTACACAAAATTATATGATTCGATAGCTAACAATTTACAAAAGTTATATATTACACACATACTTTTTTTTAACCACATCACATTCAACACTGGATAGTGAGAATAACTGAGCTTAATGAGTTGATATTATGCTTGTCAAACAATATTGTTTACAAACTATCAATATTTCATATATGTTACAGTAAAGCAATTTAATTTTCCTGATTTTATGATGTCAGTATCCTTAATTAAACCGTCGAGCAAAGTTACGAAAATAAAAATCATTAAATTATGATTCCACGATGGAACTGCCTTAAAAGTTATAATACCACATCGGGCTACACAGCCAATTTATATTAAGGTTAATGTAGTAGCTTAGCATATAAACTTTCGTACAGAATATGACATTAGTTGGGAAAACGTATTAGCGCGAGGTTGAACGCGACCTGTCCACTGGGAGAGGGCACACGATCCCGGTTGACGAAGCCATTTGAATACTGCATGTAAACTGGCAAACTCTCGGCGAAACTCGTGTATTGTTCAGTAGTGATGAGACGAGACGAATGGAAAAAGGCGCTCACAACCAACTCAATTTTTACTTCACCTAGTTATACTATGAGGCGTCAATTCATCCGCGTTTTTTTCTAATAATTTTTTCATTAATTTCAACACTTTTTATTTAACACTCAATTTTATCTGACCTACAGTAGAATGTATAGTATTTATAGAAAAATTGGCAGTGAGCAAAACATCGTTGGACCGGTAAATAATATTTTTCAAAAACTATAGTGGTTCAATTGACGAAGTTGAATACGTTTTCGAGTATTTAGACCTTTATACCTTAATGACAACTGTAATAAGTAATTTTACAGCATATCTCTATAGAAAATTTAACGCTTTACAAAAAAGGTCGTTTGTAAAAACAATTCTTAAATCCAATCCTTGAAAAGTTATGTTTTTATAAAATTTTACCGTTTTTCGACTATTACGGCAAAGCTATTAGTCTTTCCACAATATTTCTTGAAAGTTTTTTTGTAGAGCATTCAATTCTCAACAAATCGGCTCTTGAGAAGAATTTACCAATTTCGTAGGCCTATGAAAAAAAAATTATTTATATAATAAAATCAGAATATAATAATTCATGTGTCCACATATTTCTTGTCATTTTTTAGATTACTAAATTATATAAAAGACATTTAGAATAACTTTTCATGTAATAATTTTTTTTCATAGACCTACAATTTTCAATTTGTGACATTGGTAAATTCTTCTCAAGAGTCGTTTTACTGAGAATTAAGTGCTATTTAAATGGGAAAATTATAAATTACGTGAGAGTTACCTCTAAATATGATTATTTAGAGCTCTCCTTTGGTGAGCTTTCGTTTTTTTTGCATCAAAGTAACTTCTCGACCAGTTAGTGGGGCAAAAAGAAATATAACGTTTTTTTGAATCACCCTAATATACATTCATGTAATGCGTACATGCATTCGTGAATATCTCGTAGAATGTGTACATAAAGTGTATTGGGTTAATTGCATGTTACTTGTTTCACAAAACCAACTGAAAATCTGAAATGAAATTAGAAACTCGGACGCCACACTGGCCAGAGAGAAAATGAGAGCTTCCAAGGGGTTCGTGAGGTGTGGCTTGGCGGGATTGGGGTCGGGGTTGGGGGGGGGGGGGGGGGCAAAGGTACGCAGTGGCTTGTGCACGACGGGAAAACGACATTTTAAACGTGCCAGCCTCTCCCACTCGTTCTCGAACCCTCTTCGCTTCCCACCGGAAGTTCCGCTACTTTCAGATTCGGGTCACGTTTCCCACAATCGTGCAGTAAAAGCGGAACCGTTCGCTTCCTGCTGCTGCTGCTGCTGCTGCTACTGCTGCTGCTACTAGTCCTGGTGGTGCTGCTTCTGCTGCTACCACCAGCGACGCGGACACTAGTCGAGTGGGAAGATAGAAAGGAAAAAGGGATGACTCACTGACAGTTTTAAACGAGCTCAAGTCCCCACAGAATTGAAACAATTATTCGCTTTAATCGCTTCGCTCTTTGCCTCGGAAGCTCCTCGTTCCTTTGTCTCAATCAGAAAAGCTACATTGTAATTTTATCAAAATAATTACCGCTTTGCTATGATTGCAGATGCATTCTCACTTCGTTTTCTCAATAAATATATTCATTGCATAGAATCGTTTGTAATATTAATTTTCAGAACGAAATATTCAGAGAATATTCTTAAACTTTTATTACATATGACTAAAAAAACCCTGAAAAAATGTGAGTTCATAAAAAGTTTCGAGCTTGAATGGAGCAATACTTTTTTGTCAAGATTGTAACTTTCTCATTCAAGCTCGAGAATTTGTATGATTTCACGTTTTTTACGGGATTGCTTTTAGTTCATCGACAACAAAAATATATATAAATTAAAAATAATGATGTTTCTTTTATTTCCGACGAGAATTACGCGCTCCATCTTTCCCGCTAATTCGAGACTTCAGCGGCGCGGCGTTTGATTCCTCAGCTACCAACTCCACCATTTTACGATAAAATATTTTTGTTGTTTACTTTTCAAATGTCTATTAAAATACACCCAAAAGTTTAGGAAACTTCGTTGTTTCTCTATCTAGCAAAAAAAGCACTGAAAGTCACTTTTTTCCCCCTCTAAATCAGAACACCGTCTTAAGAACTTTTGGTAATGATATCGCGCTGTAAACTAAATGGAACTGTCGGTTTATCTTTTAATGTAACTATGCAAAAAAGTTTGACTCTCACCTTCGATGACATGAATCATGACGGATGAGGGCTTTGCGTTGCTCGGCACGCAGGTGTAATTGCCCCCGTGACTCGTTTTCGTCTTCATTACCTTCAGAATCGAGCCACTCTTCGTCAGTTCGACCTTGACCCCGGGCTCCGCATCGTAATTAATCATGCGTCCTTGTTGGTACCAAAAAACGTAGTAAGGTGGTTCAGTTGCTGCCATAAGTTGACACTCCAGACGTAGACTCGAGCCTTGTTTTACATGAAGATCAGGACCACCGGGGATTACTGAATAAGCCTCCGTTACCGCTAGTCGCACGAGATTATGCTGTACCGTTGGATAAGTCGCACCCTGTGAAAATCACAAGCAGACAGTATTATTTTTATTAGAGTCGATTTTTTTAAATTACAATAAAAGAGTATAAATACAAAAAGTATATTTAATAAATAGAAGACACACAATAAGATCCCTGTGATCCATGGGCTCTTTCAATAGTTTTTGTATTTTCAGACAACTCTCTTTTGCATAGTTTACATGTGATGAGAAAGTAATAACTTTCGATCGAGACTATGTATCGCATCAAAATTTGTTGTATATCGTCCATGAATAAAATGTAGTTTTGATATTAAAGTTGAAAAAACACCAATGCCTATGGTACTTTACCTGAAATGTGAAAATCAGTAATTCTTTTCATTTTTTTAATGTTGAAAACATTTTAAATACATTTAATTCCTAGAAGGTAAATCTAATTCCAAGACTACATTTAATTCCTAGAAGATACACAGTTAAATTTAGTGCAGTCTGCAGTTTCTTTAAAAAGTTATTGTGCTTTCGGACGGCACAGACAGACAGGCAGACGGTAGACAGACAGACACACAGACGGATAGGCAGACAGAAATGAGTGAATGTGTCTTTTAGAATCTAGAAGACTCAAAACGTCTATTTCCATAAAAACATGGAAGTCGAAATTTGTTTGGATTGCCATCTTTTGCATACTCTGTAAGTGATGAGGAAGTAAAAATTAAACTTTATTTCTTACTATTACACACATTTACTGCAAGCTTCCACTGATAACGTAAGTTTTTATATATGAACTGTTATATTTACTTTAACATACTAATGAGATAAAAAATTATAAAGTAGATTGTAACAAACATTCAAAATATTAAGAAATTCAATACAAAAACTTTGTAATTTTACTATAATTGTGTATTTGAGTTTATATACCAGCTGATGAATAAAACTTTCCGATGTTGTAATTGCACAAGCCGTTTCTGTGTCGTTGATCAATCTGTAGTTACATTTTTTTAAATCCTTTGAAGTAATAATTGTCAATACATTTTTTTTCGTTAGTGGTGGTACCATTTAATGGTTTCCTAATTTTACATAACTCGTGTATTAAATTTAATATATTAGGTTATGAATGAAATTTCCGGTAATGTAAAGACATTCTAAATAGTGAAACCATATTCAATTCGTTCGAGGTACTAATTGGCATCGAAATTCAAATGTAATAGGACTTGTTATAATTAATTAACCACAAGTTATTCCATAATATTTCATAATGGTGTTTAAAGATATAATTATTTACAATTAGACATATCTGTCGATTTTATTTCAATGCTAAATACCTTAAAATTTATAAAATTGAAAGTAATCTGCACCGACGTGTGCTCAGACTTTTCTTTCTTCTAAGTCATGCACTTAAAAGTAATCTACCATTAGCTACTATTACAATAAATTGTAATAAATTGAATACACAAGTGAGACGTGAAATGGATGTGGTTTGCACTGAATATTTCGAAGATTAGTAAGTTTATTAGAAAAGTTTTATGAAATTTCACTACACTTATGTAGCAAATTTACCAGTTCATAAATTAAATTTTCAGTAATCAAAATTTTACAAATATTTTTGAAAGCGTAGATTTATGAGTGAATTATTATTGCAAGAATATCGATATTCTTTTTATTCTACATGTTTTTACCTCCATTTCCAGTTTTTTTAAACGCTTTCATTCATTAGTAAAGATGTGCGTTCATTATTTCAATCATAATTTCAAATATTTAATTTAAATTGTATATAATTTGGGAAAGGAAAAATAATCAATGTTAGATATGGAATATTGCAAGTAACCCCGCATTTCCCATTCTAGTTCTATTTTATATTCAAAGTTGTGACCCTTTCTCATACATGACAAATAATCGAAAGCTATGTTCAGGTCAACACTGATTTATACGTATAATAAACATGAGTACTTTTTTCCACGTGTGTAGTGAAGAGAAAAATGAAACATTCAATAAATAAATCTCTTTTATCACGAATATCCTTATAGACCATAAATTATTAACGTCATAATTCCGGAGTCCACCTTTCTCCTAAACTCATTTCGCTACAGAAATTATAACAAAGGCTTTTAATGTCAAATGACCTGACATTTCAACATCGTCGAAAGGCCAAAGAGTTTTTTCTTTCCTGCAGCCATTATAACTGCGTCTGACCACACATTGATATTATCTACTGTTGTTCGATTTATTAGCTTTATTAATTCACAGCTTCAAGAAAGGTCGCAGTCTCGTTAAATTTATTACGATCCCAATTAAAATCCTCTATTTTACTTATATCACGCAGATATTAATTCAACCATATGTATTAATTTAATAATTATATAATTGGCAAATTATATAAACGTCAAAAATCGAGACGTTGACTTTAGTAATCCATAACTAAAATATCGGCCGTAATGAACTTCTGATTCGCTTGCATATTTTATGGCAAGGGCGTTAATTTCGTTCAAAATGTTATCGTTGTCTCATTAAAGTCCTCTCTTTCATACTTTGCACGCCGCGAATGTATATAGGACATTCCACCTATTTTCGACCTGGATCCCGCAATTTTTTATATGATTGATGTAATTCTGAAAAGCACTAACTTTTATTTTTTATTTTTTTCTACGACTTTTCAAAACAATTTAATGAATGACACATTTAAAAAATCTGAAAAAAATTCTGAAAAATCTTTTTTGGAAACCTTTTTCGAAAAAAGGTTTTTCAGAGTTTTTTTAGATTCTTAAAATGTGTCGTTCCACAATATTTTTGTAAGAAAATCGTAGATAATTAAAAATATGTCAAATTCTTGGTTTAATTTAGTGCTATTTAGAGTTATGTCAATCACATAAAAATATTGTGGATCCAATCGGAAGGGTCAAGGGTCAGAGCCAGGTAGAAACCAGGTGGAATGCGGGTATGAATATGAATTTCATACCCATATGGTATGAATTAATTTTTAAAAAATTATGAACGTTGAAAGATAATCGATCTATCCGCCTAATAATTCAATATAAACAGATCTGCTTCATTATATTCCAGCTCCGATTGCGTATTACATGCTTTTCATTTACAACACAAAGTTCCAGAGCCAATGATTGTATATTAATTTTGATGTATCATGTATGTTAGAGGGATAAACCGATGTATCGGCCCTATAAATCGACAACTATAGAAGAGCAATCCAAATGTATTTCCAGTCCAATTACGTATTTTATGGTAATCCCATTATATTTTTGTAGAGCGGTAATGTACCATTCCCGTTCAACTCCACTTATTCATGCTTTTGTAGGAGACGAAGGATATAGAGCCAAACGTATGAATATATGTGGTTACATTATAGACGCAAAATGGATAACCTTTATTTCACCTGTAAAGTGTTTTATTTTTTTTCTTTCATCGATTGCTTTCATAAAACATTCAAGGGAAACGATAATTACCTGACATTCGTAAACACCAGCATCCTCAAGAGTTACGCGATGTATGAGCAATGTAAAATCCGCGGTGGACTGCTTGACCATGAATCTCTTGTCAACTGAATGAGTTGTCGTTCCCACGGTCAAAAGTTGATGGTCTCTTCGTCGCAGCCATGTGACCTGGTACCGACAAAAATAATGCATCAGACGTACAGAAATATACTGCCATTATGTAATTGAATGCTGGGAAGAATATTAAATTGATTTCAGTTCTAAATTCGGTGGATGTAGACGGGGAATAAATTTTTAGGCAGCACAAAATCTATTGAAGTAACTCAAGAAACGGAAACTCGAGTCTGTCAGATTTAGTTTTAATCCAACCAATGTCGTTGCATCGTCTCTGCAACTGCTTCTATATTTTTAATCTACGGACAGATCTCATCTATGAAATATTAAAGTGAACCATTCAGTGAACAGTCACGAAAAGCTTTTACTTCCTCGCAGAGGAAGCTCTGTTTCTGTGAAAACTTTTTTTCGAAATTTTCATGTCAGGATACTTACAACCAACAAGAAACTTTTGAAAAAAAACCTTACGCCATGTATTAAAATTGTAGCCATTACAAAAACAAAAATCTGCTTTAAAAAAAATGGTTTTCAAAGAAATCGCTTTCTAAAAAAAATTGCGAATAAAAGAATGAAATTGTATAACATATCTGAGAAGAGTCCCGACAAAACAGCTTGAACTAACTTCTTAAGATATTTCTAAAAAAAAAAGAAAGAGACATCGTATGAGCCAAGTGTATATTTATCTATAGTACAGACGAAAAAAAAGTGCTTTCTCGAAAAAATCGTAAATAAAAGAGAACATTTCTATAATACATTTTAGAATAATTTCAACAAAACAGCTTAAAAAATGAAACGATGAAAATATATAGATCTAAAAACATGAGTTTTCAATGAAACGAGCAATGGTAGACTGAGACGACGAACAAAAACATGGCGTATCAGTTGTTTTTAATAGCTGTCATACATAGATCATTCAACTAATCGAGGGACCAGGGGCAAAGTTGAGTCTGTGGATTTAAAATAACATCATCCACCATCTCAATGGTCCAAAATGTCGAGAATAGTGGTTAAGAAAAAAATAATGTCTGTGCGTGCGTTAATTTCCTTGTTAGGACGATAACTGTTGTAATTATTTATGTTTCTTCTTCAAATTTGGTCTATCATAGTGGGCTATCATATAACAGTGTTTAGGATTGCATTTGACACGATACGGTTGAGATATTCAAATTTTATGGCATTTTTTAATCAGGGTGACATTTTGCACACAAATGTATTAATCTTGGCGAGAGTCGATAAAGTGGTTCTAATTATACGAGAATTTTTTGATAAAATGGTTTTTTAATTAAATATTTATGAATACAATGGTGCGATTAAAATTATAGACTTTGTAAGAATTCATTTAATCATTATCTAAAGCAGTGATTTTGATCGGAGGCAATTTGTAATTGTTTTAAGTGCAGCTGATGTATACAGTATATATTCAAGCCTGAATTGTAGAACCTTGTAAATTGCTTCTTTATTATCTTGTATCTTTGACAAAGCCTCCTCTGTGAGGAAGCCAAAATTGCTCAACATATATTTTCTTATAGAGGTGGGTTTGTCAAAGATAGAAAATAATGAGGAAGAAATTTGCAAGGTTGTACTTTTTTACTAAAGTGTTAAAGTCACTCTAGCTGGGGTCATGAACTCTGGTGACTGGTATATAATTAAAACAGTAAATTTTCCCCTCTTGTATTATAATAATCCCATAGAAAATTAATGAGGGTTTACCTTATTAATATTAATGTTTTAATTTTGTTGGGAATATTTACTATGACATTGTAAAATAGGAAAATATATGGTTTGCAGGTTAACGCATATATGCGTAGCAAAACATAATAAGGCGAATTTAATAAAATCCGGTTTCGCCACCATCCCAGCGAAACTGATAATGATTTTGGGTATGTCCTGGGGCATTATTCCCCCGAATCTGTTTCTTTACAGATTACATTTAAAAAATTGAAAATAATTTGTAAAAAATTAACAAAATGACGTTAAAAAAAACAAAATTTTTAAACAGATGGTTTTGTTGAGATTCTAGAAAAATGGACAATTTTTTAAAGCTTTCTGTGGTATTTCTTTTCCATTTTCCTAAGCCTATCTATTTTAACAGAAATTTTTATTTTCTTGTTATATCAATAAAATGGTGTCCAAGAACAAAAAAAGAAAAATGTTTCACCACGATTTTAGTAGAAAGTATAAACATTTTATGAATTTCTAGGAGTATTTGTTTTTCGTATGCTTCTCGCTATCGAGTTGACCAGGAATATTGAAAATCCGAAGGAAAAAAAAACCAAATGTCATTCATTAAAAAGAAGGAGAAAATCACTGTACTTGTTATTATTTAAAAAAATCATTTTCTCCTGACTGCGCTGAAATAACGTGATTTCGTCCCTGAAAAGCGGGAGGAAAGTCGCCGATACCTGACCGCGAGCAGTGCGCATGTGTAGCGGGCAAGATATACGAGCCAAAACTCCCTTGGGCATCTTACCCCTACTTTTGCCCACTTCGAGGTTCCGAGCGGGGCCGCTGCGCACCGCGGCGCTCGCGCTGCGAACCTCGAAGCGCGCACAAACAGGGTAATGATGCCCGAGCGAGTCGTGCCTCGCATATCTGCCCGCTGCGCATGCACACGGCTCACGACCAGGTATCGTCGAATTTCCTCTCGCTTTTCAGCGACAGAAATCACGTCATATTTCAACGTATCGGAAGAAAAGAATCGTATGCTACGCGGGAGGGAGCGCGATATTCACCTCGTGCTAATGCAGCCCTCGCTTCGCTTGGGCAGAAAACCTCGCACTCGGTGAAAATCGCGCTCTTCCCTCCCTTGTAACATAATGTACTATTTTTTTGAAGTTGTATTTCAGAAAGCCCACGCTCTGCACTCTGAATTTTTCGCTCCCATGACCTCATTTTTTCAAATTTCTCAACAACAAAAAAATAAACGGGGATATGTATATTCTCAAATGATCTCACAATCGGAATATGTGAAAAACCGAAATTCGAATTTAAAAAACATTTGTCCCAAATCTCTTTACTAACACAAAAAAACAGTATAAGCCGTCAACTATTTGAATGAATTTGACCATAGGATTCACGGTTAAAAATTTTAGTCACACAAAAGTTACTAATCAGTAGAATAACGCCAACGGAGGAGATTGTATGCTTCACGCGGATTATGTATTTTTAATTAAAGTTTTAATGAGACTTTTCTTTGTGGCAACCGACAACTCGGGTGTCGACTGCGTTTGGTTTGGCGGTACTTAAGCTGCACGTGCTGATAATGAGAGCTCGTTTTCTTAATTTTTTAAGCCAACCTCCTCGAGTATCGCCAAAGCGTAATATTTTAGGTCATGAGATAATTAGCGTGACGTGTTTTTTACGTCGGGCTCGCTGCCTATTTTAAGGCGAGAGGAGTGTAAAAATGTTCGATCGACTCTCATCTGTAGAACCGGGACGTGTTTGCTTATACAGATTGAAGTATGTCGTTGGTTTCGCTGACATCGAACATCAATTATCGTCGACGTCAATGGACCTCTGATTTTCAACTAATTTTCATGCTCCATTGACAAATCGTAAAGCTTCCGCTAGTTCGCTTCGACCGCCCATTGCTTCGATTACTGGTTCATTGCACTCGCCCTAAAATGACCGCGACTGCGAAGATATTGTCGCTTTTAACTATAGCACCGCTCTGCGTAGACCTGCTCTTTATTACCACAACTCAATCCTGAATTGCATTGCATTATTGAAACCTCACGAGATGCTATAATCGTTATTTTGAGGCGGCCGAATGACGTCAGAACCACACAAAAATGATAAACAACTAAAAATGTCTGTATATGCTCTAGTTCTAACAAATTTCGAGATGTCGGACTGATAATTGGTACACGAATGAACTATTATATGCCGATGATCGGTATCGAATTTGGATAAGATTAGTTCAGTCGTTCGGATTTTATGTGATTTTCGATTAAAAAAAAGAAATGTCTGATGACACGTTTACGCAAAAACTAACATTTAAAAAGTAACTAATCACAAAACAAAGGTTCTTGCGGAAGCCAAATATGATAAACGTACTTCCACCTAAACGGAGCTGATAGAGGAAGCACTATGACAATACAACTGTCAGTTTTTTTATTCAATACTAGGAGGTAGGGATATGCATGAGCCCTAATGCTCGAGCGCTCACTGCTCAATTAAAAAAATTAATGCTCGAGGGCGCTCGAGCGTAATATTACCGCTCATTCTGTTCAAACACTCATTCGACGAGCATTGAATATAATTCTCAAGATCCTTGTATTAAATGTTTCGGTATTAGATTTAGTTCTTATAATATCAAATGATAATTATCCTTTTACTGCACATTAAATATTAGCTTGAAAACAGATTTAAGGCCGCGATAAATGTATATCTTATACTATAAAGTTGGTCAGTAACGCGATATTGTTATCGATTTGTGCGACCTGTGATTGTTCGCCGATGTCGACAGATGCGCGGGGCTAAATACGTTATTATATCGACTAAGCGCTCAAGCCGCTCGTGTCGACTGAGTGTTCGAGCTGCTCGTACCGGCTGAGCGCTCGAACCAAATGAGCGTTTGAGCAAAATGAGCGCTCGAACCAAATGAGCGTTTGAGCAAAATGAGCGCTCATTTTGTTAAAACGCTGTGCAGATTGTTGAACAGACGATCGAACAGACTCGAGCGCAACTACGCTTGAGCATCACAAACACGGCTCGCGCGTGCTCATGCACATCCCTATTAGGAGAGTTACGACCTCTACGTGCTTCGTGCGTCGACCCCCCACCCCCGTATTACGATGAATATACAATTTCCTTTCGGAGTTTTGAAAATTTGCAAATCTGGTATATTCTTTAGGGGAGAGGGTGTCTTATGGGTGCTTAAAAAAATTAGACCCTGGGAGTATCTCATGAGGGACTTCGAAAAATCCGTCCTTGAGGGGCCCTTGGGGGACTTAGAATGCCCTGAGAATTAACGTGACCATTCAAGCCTGGTCAACTCGATTGTTCTCCACGGTGGCGTCGAGATATTTTTATAACATACCGAATTTTGTATTTGTTTGTCTTCTTTTTTGGGTCAATATATTTATTGCATTATTTCTGTCCATCTAGTGGGTAACGTTTTCGTCTCTAAGTCAGAATCTCGACAGATTGAAGTTTCAAATCCTGGTGCTGTAGTTTCGATGAAAATACAAAATATTCAGACGCAACCTAGCTCCAGGCATAAATATCATATATCCTGTCGTCCGAGTATTTACATTTCCGAGCGAGACGCGACTATTGCTGAAGGATCGTGACGTAAAATTGAGTTCAAATGGATTGACACAGAATATGAACATTTTCCCTCCACTGTCCAGAGTCGAGTGTTATATGGTAAGTTTATGAACCTTTTGACATTATGATTGAAAAGCGGAGGTTTCGTATTCTTAAAAATACATTTTTCATCATTAATATTATTTTTAAGAAATTCGTCACTTCACAATTTCGAAAATGATGTTTTTTAACGCGATATTTTTTTCACCAACCTAAAGTACCAACTTCAAAATTATTAAATGCGAGGTTTTTGTTCAATGAGGTAAATTGACGCCCATTGTAGACTTTGAGGACTTGACGTCGTCACACATCTCATCATATTTGGTCAGTTATTCCTCCGCAAAGATCAATCAGAACCTCCTTAATTGTTTTGTATGTAAATGTAAGTCATGGATTGCGTTATGTTTCGTTGTAAAAGGTTGGTTAAAGGTTGAATGGTGCAAAAAGAGCTCATACGCGATTACGATAAAAGGTTATACGTGCAGAGTTTATTTTTCCACCAACGAAGTGAAATGGATAAATCCTTTGTGCGTGACAAATCCAAGCGGTCAAACATCCAATACACGTCCGAGAGCTTGGCGATGAACGATTAACGTTATAATCGTGACAACCACAAGCAATACCCAGTTCACGCTATGCATTATACACACTCAATACTTTTGCAATATAACATAGCGGTTACGTGTATCTCTGCGTGCAATGTTTTCTTTGGTCTCTTTACGCTGACGTTCCGAGCCTCGTGCGGTACATCTATAATCGCTCCGCCTACATACTTTACGGTGTAAACCCCTAGAACACGCAGGAAGCATCAAGGCAGAGAGTGTGGAGTAGTGAAACATAAGAAAAAAGTGGAATGATGTTGAATGGGAGAGTTTGGAGGGTTTTTACATTGATTTTATTGCGTCACAAGGCGAGAACAGAAACCGAAAATGCGCATGACGTCATGATATGTAATGATACACACGTGTAAACGCATACGCAATTTCATTAACATCATTCAACCGACAAAGCCGGGTTCCACCTTCACAGAAGTGTATTTCTGTTTTGTGAATTCCGTCACGCGTAGAGAGTAAACAAGAATGCCTTTGTCACCGTTTTCTCTTCGATTTTGCTTTATCATAAAGCAAGCTTTTTTTGTCAGCAAACATTTTTTCAATGTTATTCCCATATCGGTCACAGGCTTCATGTTATAGTCAAAATGCCGCGAAACGTTCAGGAAAGCCGTTTAGAAATAGATATATCTCAATATACGCGTTATAACCTCGGAAAAACATCTCAACAGCGACTTGACCTATGCAACTAAAATGTTCAATTCGAAGTGTTCCCTTTGCAGATAACCTACCGCATGTGCTTTACAGTAATACTCGTACCAATCCCAAGATTGGATGTGTGTTATACACGTTATGAATTGTGAAACACTATCAGAAAGGCGTATTTCTTTGAGTGTTACCAAGACTGCGTTATGCGATGGTGTCAATGAAGTTTGACACAAGTGCCATATAACTAATTCTCGATGTTTTGTATAAAACAATACGCCCACCATTGAGCATCATTGTAGTCGTCCAATATATACCTTGTTACATCGTCTTATCCTTTAGGGCGACGATGTAATTGGGATGTTCCAACGTTATCCTCTTGCACGCAGGTATAGTATGTACTTTAACGCTGCACACACCACTGCAGCGTCAGTATATATACACGACTTTGTAGAAACCAATTCCAGGGAATTGGTGGCAAGCAGGTTTGGTAGCTGGAACTCACATGCAAGCCGGCGCGGTGGTAATCCGGGACGTCTCTCTGTAATCCTGCTAGCGGATGCCCCCAAAGAGCAGAGCCTGCCAGCTCTCTGAAGCACGTTCTCCACCTTACACTCTGAGCCTCTCTCGCTCGAATTCTCATCCCTGTCTTCACTGGGGACGTCGAGACCTAATGGCGAATCCAATATGGCAAAGAGAGTCACCAGGATGTTGTGTATGTGTGTGTGTGTACACACTCCTCGCGTATACTGAAGGAAGAGAAATGGAGTAGGGTGTGAGACAAGGAATACCGGGCCCCTTAAGTTACCAAGTACTCGCGAGTTTACCTCAATCAGCGGCAAAGTTACGTGAGTCACTCTCAACGCTTCTGTGTCTCAGCATTCTCGCCCACTTCCCAGGCACCTCCTCCCTTCGTCTTAGTCTATATCCACTCGTTCATCTCCTTTCCTCACTCATGGAGAACTTATGGTTGTCGCTACGATGCCTGCCAACCTCATCCCCGCCCCCTTCCCTATTCCTCCTGCTCGTACTAGTCGCTGGAAGCTTCCGATAACTTTGGCTGATGTGCGAGAAGAGGCAACACTACTAGTGCCAATAATTCAAAGTTATAGGAGACACGTACGTACTGTAGTACTACGTATCTCTAGAAGCCGGTGACCATCTGCTCGTGAGGAAATTCATTATCAATGGTATGCCATAGATTGATACAGTGAGTTCTTGTTTTACAATCTATGGACGAAATTCATTGTTCATGAACGTGCCGTTGAACAGATTAAACAAATAATCATTGTCTATCTAAAACGAATCTTGAAACATGTGCATCAAGCAGAGTACCTGCTTAGAAGATCTGAATCAGTGATAAGAAAAACAAGCAAGGAGACATACTTCAACATACACGAGGTTCTTTTTCTGATCCCATATGTCTTATAATTCCAGAGGTTCTCGTCTCCATGCAAGCCAAACTCCTAATCCTCGTACTAGTTACTGGGAGCTTCAGAGAAACTTTGGTTTTCTTGTGTAAGAAGAAGCCACACAATCGCGAACCCCACCAACAGTACTATTCCTACTTCCCTATTTAGCGGCAATAATTCAAAGTTATAGAAGCCACGTACGTACTAGATAAAGGTGTATCTATGAAACTCGAGTTCATCTGCTGCTTGTGGGGGAAACTCAGTACCATTGATTGATATAAATGGTAAATTTGAATTTCATAATCCATTAATGAAAGATATTGGATTAACATTTAATTACCAGCGTAATCAAATAAAAGGCGATTAATTGCGATAAACCTTGAGACTCGTGCATCAAACTATTTAAACCATTCAATTCACAAACCATTTTATTGTCTTACAAGGTGAGATGTGAATCACTGATACAGGAAAAGAAACAAGAAAACATACACTAAAACAGACAAGATCTTTTGGTGACTGTAAAAAAACGGATTCATGTATATATATCCTGTTCATGGTATTCCAGAGCTTGTTTTCCGACCAACTTCGCAACTTTCTGATCCCAAATGTCTCATAATCCCTGATGAGTTCCTTGTTGGAGAATAGCAATTGCCATGTCTCCCGTTCCTCCTTCTTTCACGTCGAGTGTTATCGTTTTCTGGAGCAGCAGAAACAGGATGGTCAATAAGCGAAAGACCCGAGCCCAACTACTCGCTTTCGAACCTTCTGTCGTTTGTCGCCGCGTTATGGCCCTCGTTTCCGCGTATCCTATGGAAATCTTAACAAACCACTAGAGACACAAAGTACACCAGCACTCACGTTCATTGGATCCTTAGGAACAAGATATACTGTATACTGTAGTGAGCTTCTGTGGCGTTGTGGATACCTACAAACTAGGATCTTTTTCTTCGCGAGGTATCTGACTGCACGATCTTGAAAAACTCATATCGCACTAACCCACGTCTCCAAGCGATTTCTTACCTCGTCCTATTCTTTTAAACTTTCCTCTATTTTTCGTTTTTCTTGGCTTAGACAACCTTGCATGAGAGTTTATTATACCTGCGGCTATTTACCTTTCAATTCGATGATTTCCAATTATAACTGTTCCAGTAATAACAGTTATGATTAGGGATGTGCATGGACGCTAGAATGTTCGAGCGCTCACTGCTCAGTTCAGAAAATTAATGCTCGAGCACGCACAAGCGTAATATGGGTGCTAGTTCCGCTCAAACACTCATTCAAATCGAGAGCTCAGCCGCAACAAACGCCTTGAGCGCTTAGTTGACACGAGCAGCTCACACGTTTATTCAACGCACCATCAAATGTAATTCTCAAGATCTTTGTATTAAATATTTCAGTATCAAATTTAGTTCTTATATTATGAAATATTGTCTTCTTTTACACCACACTAAATATTAGCTTGAAAATAGATTTAATGCCGCGATAACTGTATACGAAGCTAAAATGAAACAAGTAACGAATCAATCCCTATCCTATCGATTTGATAATCGATACGAAATAAATCGATTCAACATACATTTATTGAACGGCTTATGTAAATCCGGCGGCGGTTACTCACGAAAAACATTGTGCATTAAAATCATTTCGAAGTTTCATTATTCTTTATTCTACATTCTAAGTGGAATAAAACAATTATTTAACTATTTATGAAATTCATAAGTAAATGTATGAATTTATGAATAAAATTCCTGTTTCTAGAAGATATGGTAATTTATTTGCATTCAAATCCAATTTCCAAAAAATAAAGTTATTAGCTAGACTAAGCGCTCGAGCCGCTCGTGTTAATTGAGCGTCCGCGCTACTCGTGACGCGTGAGCGTTTGAGCTACTCGAGCCAAATGAGCGTTTTGAGCGCCCATACTATGCACGAGCACGCTCGATCTTCCCAATCACGGTTCGAGTGAGCTCGAGCGTACTCATGCATATCACTATGATCTAGTGCAACATAAATTATTACGACTAATTCTTGTTTTTGTTTCTGAAAACATCCTGTACTCTATGAAATGTGAAAATATATGTATTATGCAGTGTGTGTCATGCTGCATACACATTCTTCGATACTATTGTTCGCTATCTCCGGCATTATAGTCAATACTCATTATTTATGTATTACGTGGCAAAGAGACGAAAGTTTTGCGCCAAGTTGAAATAGCAAGGCAAGAAAAGAGACTCGCGTTCGTCGAGTGTTTGGAATTCGTGTAAGTCTTTCACCATCCGTGTAAGTTTTGCTTTGCACAATTGTCTGAAGTCGATCTCGTACATACCAGCTCGAGATGTTTCAGACACGAAGTAACTTTAAATTGTCGGCCGCTACCTCTAACTCCCCACTTCTGTTACAGTGGCAGTAACGAGTACAAATTTCATTTCCTCCAAAACAAACGTGAAATTTCTCATTGGAACGTGGAATTCTCCACGTTCGACTCTCCCCCTATCCTTTCTTCCATTCTCTCATTCCTCCAAAGACCAACAATAGAAACGCAATAGCTATATACCGAAAACAAAAACATGGCTTGCTAACTGGTCATAACACAAAAGAGAAATTGAGTAGACGTTGTAAAGAGCAGTAGAACTGCGATGAGAGAAGATGTGAATTATGCATAAAATCTTCACTTTATCACTTATCATTTACGATGCAACGACGAACATTGCACTTTGTTCGTAAAAAAAAAGAGACAACGAAGTATAAAGCTGGACAATGTAACTGAAAGAAAGGAAAGATCCCTTTGACAGTAATACGTTGGTTCACAAGGATGCATATATAGTCTCGAGTTGCCTTTGCTTTCAGATCCAACTGACTCATTAACGCTGGTTCCCTTTGACATCCTATTACTTTGTTTTCCTCTAGAGCGTAGGACTAACTGAGTTAATAGACCAACGTATCGTTTACATGAACCCATTTTACCACATGTGCATGTGTGGCATAATTACTTAAAGGGAATATTTTAACCCCCTGGTGATAGTTCGTAATTTCACAACTAAAACGCAATATTTGAAAATATTGTTCTACTGCATTTTTGTGTAAATAAAATACAGCAGTAATTCAATTTGTTAATTACGTTTATAAGATATTACATACTTACGGTTTCTGACCAGGATTTCAGCTTTTATTAATCTTTCTTTTTTTCAAAAAAAGAAAAGCAAAACCCGACTTCGAAAATGATGAACAATTTTTTTAGCCGAATGTAATAAGTGAATAATAAGAACCAGAACTCATTTCGAATGATGAATCTAATCTGTAAGGTTATATTGAATAAATTTTTGATAATCTGACAAATTTGCTAAAAGTTACGAATTTTGTATACTTCATAGATTAGATATTTCTTCCTTAAGAAGCATATAAGATTGACATAACTTAAAAAAGCACTAATTTTTGTCTCTATTTTTTTTTACACATTTTTTATTATCTACGATTTTTTAAAACAAATTATCGAACGACGCATTTCAAAAATCTTAAAAATTTCTGAAAAGTCTTTTGTGAAAAACAAAAAAAATTTGGTAAACGAGCCGAAGTGGGCCGATGGTTGAACTTTGGTATTGTAACTTTGCCATTATACCTTAAATGTGAAAAAAATAAATAAAATTCTTTGGTCCCACCGCTATTGAAGGGATCTATGCTAATGCACTTCATTTTTGTTTTCTACTTGAATATCTTAGTAACTACATAATATAAATTAAAATTTACAGAAATTCTGAGCAAAAACAACCTAAATAAGACTATCCAAATTTGATGGAAAATCCTTCAGAAAGATCAAAGATCAATATAAACGAAATTTAAACGTAGCCAATATATTTAAACTAATAAAATACGATAGTACTAGAAAAATGTGCAGACGTGCGTCTTTGTCTCTAAACTGATATTGAAACTTCCAGTGTAACATAGTCCACGTTTATAGCGCACTTTCTCTCCAAGTTGAAGGACTCAAAATGTCCTGCGTCTGTTGAAACCACACACAACACTATCATCATAGAAGCACAGAATGCTATATACCGCCATGAAGATTAGCGCGGTGAAACGCCTAGCTGCGAGTTAAGACGATCGTTAACCTGTCGGTAGTACCCCGGGTTATCACGCGTCGTGCGTTGTTATCACGAAGACGCGAAAGTGGGAAGTAAGGAAGAGAAAGGGATACACGTTCACAGAGTCTAGTCGCTCGGGTTCTAGTCGCTCGCGATCGCGAAGACCCCCTGGAACGAGAAGAGTTCTTATCTCTCCTACTCGAGCTTGCTAACTTCTTCATGACTCACACGTTCGATCGAAACGTTTTACGACATAGCTCTAGCAATCCATGAACGAGACACTCTAAGACAGAGTAGTAGCTCGATGCCCTCAAGCCAAACTTTGTAATACAAATTATAAATTATAGATGCTTTATTATTCAGCAGCGTGTATAACGACGAATCTTTGCCTTACGACTTTATCATGTTATAATGCCATCGGCGGCTGTAGGTATCCCATAAACGAGATAACAGTGGAAATTATCGTAAGATTATGCCTGTCAAGGTTTCGCCCTCGTATAGATCCGGTGATATATAGTGTATTAAGTTCTATCGCGGTGGTTTGACACAGACGAATTTACGGAACAGTCGAAGGGTGTGGAACCACGAGAGCGACCAACTTGTGTATATGGGGCATTCCACGAAAAATTTACAGCCTATGACTCTCATCCCCTCGGATTTTGATAATTTGTTGGAATAATGTTGTATCTGACTCAAAAGGAACTGGGGATTTTTTTAAAACTTTTTCACCAACGTTTACATTTTTTCAAGAGTCGAAGAGCTGATTCTGAAAATGAGATTTTTTTAAATCTGGAAAAATTCGCACTGATTCCATGATTTAAAATATGATTTTGAAGCACCTTGAGATAATGGAATCTCAATATTTATTATTTTTTTCGTAAGTTATTAGTTTTTGCTTCCTCATAAAGAAAGCTTTGTTTTCATGAAAAAAATTTTGGATTTTTTTGTGGGTTTGTAGCTGATGCAAGTCAATTAGAAAATAAAAATTTTACAGCATTTTTAAAATTTTGAAAAATTCCTTTTCACCCAATAACTTTCGTAAATTATAACTTTCGCAAATTTAGTTTACATTTGGACAACCATTAAGCAATGGTTCAGTAAAAAGTTTTAGTTACAAAAGTCACATTGAATTTTTAGAAAAATGTCTTTCAAGAATAAACAAGCCTGCAAAGTAGAACCTTGCTAATTGCTTCCTCATTATTTTTTGCTTTTTACAAAGCTTCCTCTATGAGGAAGTCAAAATCGATCAACATACTTCTTCATAGGAGGTAGGTTTCTAAAAAGCAAAAATTAATGAGGAAGCAATTTGCAAACTTCTACTTTGCAGGCTTGTTTTATGTCGGATTTGAAATTTTTATTCTTTTGATCGGTCATAACTTTCTCAAATATCAATAACACTTCAATTTTTGTGCAGTTTTTAGAAATACCAGAAGTCATAAATAAAATTATTATCATTAAATATTTTTTGTCATATGGCAAAAAGATTCTCATCCTCCTCAAATCAGAAATCCTTCTAAATACTTGCGGAAAGATAATCAATTCGATTTAGAAAATGAATACGAGTGTGTTTGAGATAATTTCAGTCGTTTGTGAATGATTCTTCGCCCCTTTCAATTTTTTAATCGCGTTGTCTGTAATAAATTACATAATTATCAAAACAGAATGTACTTAATTTTGAATCTATTCTCTTCCTTTCGATTTCTTTCTTCCTTACATGAAATAATAATTTACCTAAAATGATAGATCATTCGGGTTTCTTATTCTGTTCGTTGATCTAAACCGATTGCGGAATTATAAAAACAATATGATTCTAGTTACAATCTTCCATTTCAATTTTTTCCCTAGTTTTGTCTACAAAAAAAGATTTTAAGAACGAAAAAAAAAAAAATTTCGAAAATTTTCCATAATTTACCGAGTTTTTGCTCGAATAATTTGAGAATTAAAAAAAATGTTATTCTGGTCTTCAGGTATTTCAATAAACTGCGCAAGAATTGAAATCCATTGATATTTGAGAAGTTGTATGACCGATCAAAAAAATAAAAATTCCATTTCTGACATAAACAAAAATTAAAAACTTACGAAAAAAATAATAAATATTGAGATTCCATTATCTTAAGGTGCGTAAAATTCATATTTTAAATCATAGAAACAGTGGGCATTTTCCAATTTTTTAAATGTGGCGTCTTTAGAATCGGCCTTTCGAATCTTGAAAAAAAAGTAAATGGTGGTGAAAAAATCTGGAAACAAAATTCGAGACCCCTTTGGGTCAGAAACTATATTATTGTAACAAATTATCAAAATCCGAGGGTGTGAGGGTCATCGGCGGTACATTTGATGCAGAATGCCCCATATATACATATATATGTATATATATAGTGAACGTTCTCACGGATTCCTCACGTTCCAAGACTAGATGGGGGTGAGGCACATGCTTTCCGAGGCTATATGGAGGTGAGGCATACGCTTCGAACGCCAACTCCTCACTGTGCTTTCGGTGGTCATATGTATATACAGCTTTGTGGGAGCGGTGGTGTTTTATTGGTTATCGTATTCTCAGCTCACATGCATCTCTGATGTCAATGAAGTTTTCGATGTGCATTGTTTTTAGGATTTTACGGTATTTTTGGAATCTAACTAAAATATAAGATTCATTTATGGTTCTTCTTTGAGTGTACGCCTCCTCTTAGATATTCGGACAGTTCATAATTTTTAATTATTGATTACCCGACTTTTCCATCGTCACAATCCCAAGCAAATTTTGTTTAAGCGAATCTATCTGATTACCAACATTTAAATGTTATCATTGCCTTCCATCTATAATCTAATCCTTATTATTTGACTATTTTTGAACATTATATATTTTATAACAAACCCGTAAAAAATTCTACATTTGAAAAAAGTTGAATATACTTGATAAAAGAATAAACACTGTTCACCAGATTTCCAGCTGCATACTAGCTCGCTGTATCGTTATTTTTTTCTGGAAATTCCATTTCACAGTCAATCCGTTTTCGGTTGTCGTTTCGGCATAAAACTAAGACAGCGTGAAAAACGAGATTGGTAGAAAAAGAGAAATACGAATATAAGTTTTGCGAAGCCCCAAAAGATTTTTCTCCAGGCCAGGCAAACACGCACGAGAATCAATGTCAATGAGGTGGCGTTGGAACGCAGACACAGACAGATGACAACTGGGTGATACAAAGTACGAAGGCATTTGTACTTTCCGACACATTGTTACGTAATGTCGTTGACATCGATATACCTGACAACGCGACGCCACAGAATATTTTCTTCACATTTATTTTTCTTCTCGTTGCTCCCCTACACTCGGCCACGTTTGGACCGTTTTCTCACATACCCTTGGCAATACATTATTCTTTGCATCTCGTAGTTCAGAGCGATCGATTTCAGACTTCAGACCTAGAAGACGAGCGACTGTCGATACACGGGTGAATTTTCATCTTTTATTCACATTCCTCCTTCGCTACGTTACCAGAAGAGGAAAAAAGGTTAGAGGAGGAACCAGTGGAATTGTTGAGCTCTCTTCTGAAATGAAATCCTCTTACAAGGATCTCCAATTACTTGTACGATTGATCGATTGAACTTCGTATATTCAAAGTTCAATCGAAGATACAGGTCACGAATAGATTCTGTTATATATGTGCACTGTTACATGATTCTGCCGTTTCCATTATCTTTTCTTATCCTCCTTGTTTTGATCTAGATCTGTCTCTTGATTATGAATAGCGAACCTCTCATAGTTTCCGGATACTACCGCGATACAGTCAGGTCATTCGAGTATAAAAATAACAAATGTGACTGCTATAAAGTTGTGTGAAAATATATCTCATGGAGTCTTAGCGTAACAACACACATTCATAGATTGTTATACATTTTTTAAACTTTAGGCAGGAATCCATAAATTTTGTTTCACCTGTTTTAATTCCAGTTTTCTTTAAAAAGTATTTACACCAGGTTTTTGAAATTACAAAATATACGAGATGAAATGTAGGGATCATCAATTTATTAGTGGTCGATACGTTTAAGTAGTAAGCGTCCGCAATAAGCAGACACGATTCTGGTATAGATGTAGGACCGAGATGAGACCCCCAGTCTCATCCAGAGATTGGTACCATTCGAATGGCACATTTTAAATATTACAGTAAATAATTGCTACCACAATTTCTACAAAAACGAAATTCTTAACGCTTTTATAATAATTATGAATAATTTAGAGTAATGTCTCCTCAGAAAATAAATTTATTTTAATAGCTAAATAAGAATTTTTAATATTTTTTTACATTTCAGTGGAGTGAAAAATCCGCAATAAATATGGGACATTCCACCTGGATTTGACCCTTGAGCCTTCAAATTGGATCCGCAATTTTTTATATAATTAACAAAACTCTAAAAAGCACAAATTTTTTAACGCATTTTTAATTATTTGCGTTTATTTAAAACTAATCATCGAACAAAACATTTTTTAAATCTTTCAAAATTCTGAAAAACCTTTTTTGGGAAATAAAAATGTTGGTAACCGAGTCAAAGTAGGCCGGCAATTTCTTCTATTTTTTCGGCCTTTAAAAAAAAAGAAAAAATTATTGTATGCAACACATGATGTTTACAACTTTTTTCAGATTTTTTCCAATGTATATATATTCTATTTCATAACGACCATTAAATAACCATTAATAAAAAGGCCTAATTTGAGATTATTTAAGCAAAATCTCAACGTTTGTTTGAAAAAAATCTGAAGAAATTGTCAAAAATCATGTGTTGTGCACAAAAATGTTTTACCTGCAGACGATCGTAAAGTTACTAATTCTTTTAATTTTTTAATTTTTAAGTTACTAATTCTTTAATTTTTTCTAATTCTTTCCATTTGTTTTATTGGAAAAAGGCCGAAAAAGTAGAAGTATTCACCGGCCTACTTCGGCTCACTTACCAAACATTTTTATTTTCGAAAAAAAGTTTTTGACAGAATTTTTTCAGATTTTCAAAATGACTCGTTCGATAATATGTTTTAAACATTGTAGATAATTAAAAAAGTGTAAATTTTTTTAAATTAGTTCTTTTAGAATTATGTTAATTATATAAAAAATTGCGGAAGGGTCAAGGCCACCAATTGGAGGGTAAAAAACCAGGTCGAAACCAGATATAATTTAAAATATATACAAAATGCATATTTCTTGAACCATTAGAGACCATTTACAGCTGTTTATTTACAGCTCGAAAAGTTCGATATGTCCCAGAGTATTTTGATAGAAAATTCAAAACACATAAAAACCTTTCCTTTTGAAATCTACATAGTCAATTTCAAACATAACTTTTTACCACAAAATTGATTTTATATTTTCTTTTCTCTTTTAAATAGGTGAATTCCAGATAAAAATCAACTCCCCTGTGCAGTTTTTGATACGATTAATAAAGTATTAAAGTAACTTTTGTTTTAAAAAAAGTATGAAAGTAATGAGAAGTATGATTTGATCATACGAGCATCTCCTGTAAAAAAAGTTGAAACGAAATTGAATTAAAAAATGAGAATTCCCGAGTTGGAATTTAGGACCTTCATTCACCCTAAATTTAGGGTAAGCGGCGTGCCAGAATCCTCCACAGAGCTTCCGGAAATAGTATTTATTACCCAAGTGGAGTGAGCGGAGAGTATCGCAGAGTGAAATTTTTATGTTTTAACCTGTGATTGGGTTCTGCGGATTCAGACGAGGTTTCTAAACCCTTCGGTAAACCTCTGAAAGTAGCATATTTTACCCATTTGAAGTCAATGGCGGGTATTCAGAGGGCCTAAACTTCAACTCGGGTTTACTTTGAGCTCAAGCAAATATTTTAGTAAAGTTACAATAAAATAAAAAAAAAAACTTAACAGAGACAGATAGCATTGATCTGGATTGACTCATATATTATACAAAATGAACTACTCGTATCGTGCACCGAACGATTTGATTACAATTGTACGTATAATATTTAACAAAAAAAGAAAATATTATATCGAGCAAATCTCGAATCTACTGAAATTGTATTGAAATCACGTCATGTATGCAGGATCTGGCCAGAGAAACGTAAACCTTTTCGTGCTTTTCGACGAAAAAATTCATGATCAAACAGAGACATGAACGTGTACGCGCTCCGTTATTGGCTTAACACAATTCCGTCAGAGTACGTAAAATATTCTGAAATATACCGAGATTCCCGCGGGCGTTGAATGAAGCCTCGGCACCACTGAGTTTTCAATAGAAATACCTACGCGATTCTAAAAGCGAATCAATCGACGAGGCCCTTCGAAAGTCTCGTCTACAGCTGCTCCACGCTCTCTCGATAAAGAAATTTTAAATTTAACATATAGCCTTTTAACATAACTGCTATGCCGAGGACGAATATATTTCTCTTTATTCGCATTATACTCGACAGTGCCTATATCGCAGCTGGATAATCAGCATAAATCTATCACAACAGGATAACTAAAGGTTCGGAAGGAAACTTTTTGTCATCTTCGTACTTTTTTCTTCGACCAGAATAAACGGAATAAATACTGAAAAAAATAAGAAAGATGGCATCATCGCACATTTATATAATAGTTATTGCTTTCTCATAGAGGAAGCTTTGTTTTTATGGAAACATGTTTTTCGACATTCTCATGTTACTCCAGATTGTCGGAAAAGTAGCGAAAACTGGTTTGGAAAAAAAACTCGTTGGAATAATGTTCAAGGATTATTTGGTGCAAAATTTGGTGAAGATCGATAAAGGCGATTTAATTTTGTAGTACATTGAAATTGTACATTTATTTTCCTCCAAGATTGCAAAAATATAAGGCATGTACATCTTAAATAACTTGAGCAGTAAATTCCAAAAAGGTTACACAAGTTATGCAACAAGCTCTCGTTATTTACTATAATTTATGATAAAATATATTTGGAAGAACTTACATATTGGATTATTTTGAATTATATTATTTCTTGACGATAAAATTTCCCTAATCAGAAGTTGACGAAATTTTTGTTTAAACAAGAATGCAAAATAAAACCTTGCATCTATATGCTCATGAAAATATATTTTATATTATAATAAACGTTAGATATCTATCAATAAAAAGGCATAATTTCAGATTATTTAAGCAAAATCTCAACATTTTTATTTGAAAAATCTGAAATATTTCTCAAAAATCAAATGTTGCATACAAAAAATTTCTAGCTGCTATCCATTTTAACTTTACTATTTTTTCTGATTATTCCCATTTTTTGTTAAAAACAGGCCGAAAAAATATATGTATTCGCCTGCCCACTTCGGTTCCGTTACGAAAAATCTTTATTTTCGAAAAAAGTTTTATCAGAATTTTTTTGAATTTTTAAAATGTGTCATTCTATAATTTGTTTGAAAAAATCATAGATAATTAAAAACATTTTTAAAATGTTTAAAGAAAATTCGTGCCTTTCTGAGTGACCCTTCCGACCCAGGTCGAAAACAAGTAAAATGTTCCGTATATTATATTATATTAGCTCACGAATATTAAAAAAACGTAAATAGCGTTACCACTTGTTTTACAGCTCGAAATTTATAATACGGTATGAAATTAATTTCATAGGTATGTACTTATAATGCGTTGTTTTCTGATTTCAGTAATATATATAATAATATAACCGAACCCCGCAAAGTTAAAACTTATTCTATTCAACTACACAATCACAGATAACTCTAATACTTACTTATTTGTATTTAATATACAACAGTGCTATCAAATACTGCTCATCCGCCAAATACCTATCCATCAATATCGCCAATACATTAAATTTAAACGCTCACATAAAACTGGTGTAATCAAAAACAATCGTTCTTGCTGATCTCTTCCGCAAATTACTTACAGAAACAAACCCATTACAATAGAACAGGCTACCAAAATTTAATATCTAATAAATTTAAACTCTGCTTAAATACGGTCATCTCCTCTTCCTCAACTGCAATAATCCTGTGAAAAAAAAAACATGCAAACCGCAGAAACAATAACGCTTAGAAAACTCACAAAAATAAGAAACCCTAAGAATCCTCGTCACAACCCTTTCAATCTCCTTCCCTATAATTCCTCTAAAAGCATACCGATCGCAAACCGCAATACACAGCTTAGAACTATATTCGCTCACTCCAAGCTAGAAGTCATCACTGATCTATGCAATAGTTGCCCGCCAGACATAATACCCAGACACAAATCGCTGATTCACACAATAATAGAAATTCTTTCATCTTTACGCGATATATAAATTAAATACACCATCGTCTAAAATAAATAGGACACAAATATAAAAAGGAAACAAGCAAAAGAACCTTGTTATCCTCATCCTAAGTTTATAGGTCAAAACATGTTCTCGCGAGATTTACGGGCGGAAGGACTCCGACCGATGGCCCATTGGACAATATCCTCATTTATATCCAATGTACACGACTTACAACAACCATTGTATATATTGTCTAATAAAATGTTGGTACTACTACTACTATAATAACATAGCCACTATTGATAAAAGAATAACCAGGTTTATTTGCTTGTTATGTTGTTTATCTATCCTAAATAATATATTCCTATCAAAAATGCCATTGACTTTCCGTTGAGCCAAAGGCAATAGAAATGAAGGAGTATTTATGCGGGAGACAAAATGGAACCATTAAATATGCCATTGGATTCCCACTGCTTCGAACGCAACGGGAATGAAGGCCGTTTTGCCGAGGATACCATTCAAATTTCCATACGTATAAGCAATGACAATACGAATGGGATTTTGTGTAGGACCTTTTATTTTTGGCAAAAGTGTCTTCGTTTTCATTGCATCTGGGACAATGGGAATTCAATGCCATTTTTTAATGGCAACGAAGGGCATTTTGCTAAAAGATGAAGCCAGAATTGATAAACTCATAGAGGTAGCTTTGAGAAAGGTGGGAATTAATGAAGAAACAATGTGCAAGGTTACCTTGCATCCTTTTTTCTAGCAATTTCATCACAATTAATGTTTTTTTTCTGAATTGCGTATATATTAGGATGGTTTATTTTCAATTTAGATTTCTTTTTCTCGTCTCCGAACTCAAAAAATAGTGCCAAATACTAAAAAAGCACTAAATCATTAGTACAGACAAAAAAATATTGGGAGGTCGCTACTAAATTTTGAAGAAAAAAAAACAATGTCAATTTTCTAATTTTTCTTGTTCAGGTTGGTTTAACCGGATTTCAATATTTTTGTGGTCTGCCACTTGAAACAACGGTGACAAGTACACCAAATAAAATTCACTTAACAAAACAGTACAAGTAAAAAATATTTAGAGGCGTATACTGAATTTACAAAAGAAAAGGAGAAAAAATAATTTCGTCATTTATGCATTCATCTTGCTCAGGATGATTAACATAAAGTTTGATTTTTTCTTTCGTCTTTCACCTCAGCTGACGTTAAGATATACTCAAAACAAAATTTTGCTAAGACACCGAGTACAAGAAAAAAATATATGGAGGTTGCTACCGAATTTAAAAAAAAGTGAGGAAAAATAATTTTCATTGTTTATATGGGTGCCAAAAAATGAATCCAAATTTCAATAAACCACTCTGAACGAGATAAATAATGAACTTAAGTTCTTTTTCATTAAAGTACCGAAGCTCTAATATACTTTTTTACGTAATAAAGTTTTAAGGAAATTTTCTTTTGGGTATTTGTCACCGTTTTATTAAGTGGGAGACAACAAAAAATAAAATTCTAAATAAACCACCCTGAAGAAAATAAATAAAGAATTTACTGTATTTTTTATTCTCGGGGACGGACAAAAGGCCTTAATTGTTCCTTTTTCGAGCGGAATGCGCCGCTCAGGGATAGGAAGAGTGTACTGGTGAGTTTATGTATTTAATTTAGATAAATAAATAACACAACACTGCAATTTAAAACACAAGAACAATATATTTTCAACTTCCGAGTGAAATACAACTTATAGAACCTTTTAATGTATTTTATAAATTTTCCTGACGACTGTTACGAGAATACTCGTGAATACGAAAGCTCGGTATAATACTCGATATAATGCTTGCGAATACAAAAGCAGGTTCAGGGGAATTTCGGTCAGAGCCGAGTCCCGAATTAAACTTTACTGTTTAAAGGTTTCAAGGGCCGACCATCGGGCGCGACCCCTGGAGTAGAACCAACTCGCTAACAACTTCAAGGGGGTGGCACCGAAGGCACCGCGGATTTGTACAAAATGTTAAGATGCAGGGCATCATGCTTCTGTTAGGTGTGCGACGCCCTGTTCATCACCGTGGGACTGCTGACGCTGCGCTGATAAGGGCAGCGAAAGCAGTGCCTCAGTTTGAGGTGCATTTACTGCGCGAGAAATTATTTTCTTAGAGCAGCGTGAGACTGCTGAGTAATGAAAAAATTTATATCCAGTAGCGAGATCTCTACTGGGTGTTTCGAAAAAATTTTCTTTGAATAATTTTTAAAATAATTTTCAGTACAACATTTTTATTATCGTAAATATACCCGGTCGTAACAGAGATTAAAATAAAAAAATGAAGTTCAAAAAGAATCACCCTAGTACACACGAAGAACAAATCATGCTCCATGAATTTTATTTCCTGCATAAAACCTTACAGCGACGATTACAAAAATTTTGCATTCATTTAACTAGTGCGAAGCACTTTAATCTTCGTAAAATTTACTGCATGCATGACTAGTAAAACTAGGAATAATATATAATACGTATAACCATAGGGGGGAAGTCATTAATTATTTAGATAATAGCGTCCTGTTTAAAAAGATTCGGTGCTACCAACCAGACAATGTGTCGGCGCATTCGCGTTCCCCTAATTAAGTCTCGACGAACTAATTATTCGTACCCTCTACGGAGTTTTAAAATACGGTTTTCGTCGAGACCATTTTTTAAACGTGGTACTTCGCTGTTGGTCACAAAGACAGAGAGACTATATTTTTTTATCTGTCGAAAAAGTCACCCAGCTCGCTTAGGTACTTCAGCTGATGAATTTTCAAGCACTACGCTATGAAAAAAAATAACTCATCGTAAAGATCTGCAATTATGGGCGATTCATTAATTCCAGTCCTTCTGGGGTATGCCAGTTCAGTAGTTCGTTATAAGCATGCCAGAGGGTCGTGATATTTGAAGAAACAAAGTTGGAGGCATTATTAAATTGCTTTATCATTTCAAACTCATTAAGATGTTCTCCTTGCACTCTATTTTGTTATGAATAACAATATAAATGTTCTAATGATTTAAAAGTCTGAGGTTAAATTAAAACTTATCATGTATCCGTAAATAATTGATAGATATGGGGTATTCCACCTAGCTTCGACCTGGGTCTGACCCTTGCCCTTCCGATTGGGTCCGATATTCTTTATATGATTGACATAACTCTAAATAGCACGAATAAAAGAAAAAAAAATGTACGCATTCTTAATTATCTACGATTTTTTAAAAGAAATTATCGAACGACATATTGTAAAAATCTGAAAAAATTCTGAAAAACCTTTTTTGTAAAATAAACATTTTTTGATAACCAAGCCGAAGTGTACCCGCGATTCCTTCTATATTTTCAGTCCTTTTTGAACAAGAAAAAATGGAAAAAATTTGAAAAAATAGTAACTGTGCGTTGGGCAGTAGCTAGGAAATTTTTGTATGCAACACATTCGATTTTTTAAAGATTTTTCCAAGTAACCGTTGAGATTTCGCATAAATAATATCAAATTAGGCCTTTTTATTAATCGTTATTTATAATTCATTATGACCGACACTGATGGTTGTACGGTCGATTTGCGACTTCGGCGGTTCCTCGAGTTAAGCAGCATTTCGTGCTGCCGTTATTTGGATGGGTGACCGCTTAGCCATGCATCGACTGACACGCCAACAAGTGAGCGGGAGGCATTTTTTCTGGGCGTTTCGTGTTTACACTTAAGTAACATTGTTTTTTTCGCATATACACCGAAGAATCAGAGAAATGTAGTGCCGTCTGTAACGGCACAGGTTTTCCGCAGTTTCCCCGTGCCCACGGCGAATGCGGTACTGTGTAGCTAAGCCGGCTGCGTACACATCGGAAGTTAGGTTAGCTTAGCGAAGTGCGGGTAGTGAGTGATAGGAGGAAGGGTGAGAAGGGTAGTAGAAACTCGAGAGGGTTTATGCTGGAACATGGGAAATAAAAATCTAAAAAAAAAATTTAACATTCATTATGAAATAAAATATATGTACATTGGAAAAATCTGAAAAAAAACTAAAAATCATTTGGTGCCTAAAAAAAATTTCAAGCTGCTGCTCATCGTAAAGTTGCTATTTAAAAAAAAATGTAATTCCCTTTTGTTGAAAAATGACCGAAAAAATAGAAGGCATCGCCGGCCAACTTCGGCTCGATTACCGTAAATTGTTATTTTCCGAAAAAGGTTTTTCAGAATTTTTTCAGATATTTTAAAAGTGTCGTTCGATAATTTGTTTTAAGAAACCATAGGTAATTAAAAATCTGTAGAAAAAAATGAAATACAAAATTAGTGCTTTTTAGAGTTATGTCAATCATATGAAAAATTGCGGACCCAATCGGAAAGGTCAAGGGTCAGAACCACGTCGAATCCAAGTGAAATGCCCCATATACACGCAGCACAGAATATTGCAGAAATGTTTCTTAGTATTTCGTTGTAACTGAAATATCGTTGCAACTTTAAGGTCGAATATTGCGAAACACTTAATTGCACTGTATTAATTTCAATTCTGTGAAGTATTATTGAAAACGACTAAAATTTAATATCTTCAGACATATTAAAAAAACAGTTCATTAATGGTGAATTTCAATCACAACATTATTTTTATTTCTCAAAAAATTTTTTGCAAGATGTTGCAAGTATATTATTGCAATTCGAATTGTTTCTATAAATCTTTCTAAATATTTCCGTGCTATGCGGGATATCATTGCAGTAATAAATCATGATTTGTTCATGAAATGATTATGATTAATGGGTGAAGAACCCTGATCACTAATTGGGATATTTATATCTCGCGGAGAAATTATATGTTGTTCAACTATTTGCTTAAATTCAGCTCCATAAAAATGGAGAATATTTCCACGGCAAATAAAACCTTGCATAGATGTTTTTTCTTTTTGTAGTATATTCCACAGGCGTGAAAGAATTTTTATTCGCTTAATTATCATACTCACAATGGCACCTCCAGCGTCTGCAAACTTGCATGGCAAATTGGCTGTTCCACCAGTCTGCGCTGTGACCTCCTTGACCGGTCCAAGCAGTGCCGCTTCATCTCCCTTATCTTCAGCACTACCTGCATCGATCGTCTCGACTACATTATTGGCACTTGGCTCCGGCTCCAGCTTAGCTTGACTCTCTATAAAGAAAAACCCCCGGGATAACATTGTCACTTGTTATATAATGATTAATCGATGTAGCTCCTTTTATCGCGTAAGAATAACAAGCGAATAACGGCAAGGTTAAGGGGAAGGGGGGGGGGGGGATAAACGGAAAGATTGTCGTAAAAAACAGCATATTTCAATCTGTAGAAATCGAATTTGTACTTTTTAGTGAGTGATTGTATGCTCACTAGAAGCATATGTCGCAATATGTTTTTTAACTTTTTGGTGTTCAATATATTTCATACAATTTAGTTAATATCAGATGCTGGTTAATTTTTGATTCCACGGCTCCGAATATACACAAGAATTATAATAAAAAATGTATGATTTATTTTTTCATAAAGTTATTTTTTTTAAGCATTGAAGCAATTCTATACCGAAAAAAATGGACACTTTTTGCCACACAAAAAATAAGTGTCATGCAGCTAAGAATTTTTTTTTCAAGAAGAAAGAATCTTCAGACTTAATTTCAGTTGTTAATGATTCCATTAATCATTCGAGCCTTAGACATATAAAAGTTGCTGGACATCTTTTTTCTAGTTACGGGAGTTCGTCTACAAAGTGTAAGTAATTGGATAATTTAATGGTAGGCCAAGTTAATACAGTTAAGGAACAATACGACGTACATTAGCGAGTACAGAGAGTAATGCCAATGTATCCCCTTGCGTCTCTTTGACGAGGACAAGAAGGAGATCGTGAATATGTAGCTGATCGTCTAAACGCTACACTGGACGAGTTGATGAACTTAGCGAACTGTCTTGGAACGTCTCCTTAATACACCGAGGTCCACATCGGTACCCGAATATCTGCATTACAGAAATGCAGGGTCATGGTAGGGACTCTCTCATACCAATTAGAATTCCGTATGTCCTTTAATTTATCTAATACGCCTCGACATCGACATTTCTCTCCGTGCACGCTCTGTATACCATCGAGCCTTTGAGGGTCCGTAAATTGTCTCCCTTTGAGACGTGGAGACTCCAGCAATTAAATTCGTCTGCCCAATTCCATCCCTCAACTTCGTTATTAGCAATTCAATATATGCATTCGCGAGACAAGACATGGGTATTAATGTTTCTCTGAACGCTTGAAAATTATGGTGATATCAACTTGGACACGTAAAACTACGTCGAGATCGAGGAGGAAAGCGAAACATATGAAGACTGATCGACGTAAACACCAAAAAAAAAAAAAAATAATGTTATTTCCAACCCAAAAGGGTCTCGGATTTTTTTTTTCACCACCATTTGAATTTTTTCAAGGTTCAAAAGTCCGTTTCTGAAAACGTCATTTTTAAAAATATGAAAAAATTCATGCTGTTTGTATGATTTAAAATATGATTTTTATGCACCTTTAGATAATGGGATCTCAATATTTACTATTTTTTAAGTAAGTAGTTTTAAGTAAGTTTTTTTTTAAGTAAGTTTTAAGTAAGTTTATAGTTTTTTGTTTATGTAAGAACTGGAATTTTTGTTTTTTTGATCGGTCATAAACTTTCTCAAATATCAATGGATTTCAATTTTTGCGCAGTCTATAGAAATACCAGAATATCCGAATAACATTTTTTTTTTATTTCATATTATTCGAGCAGAAACTCGATAAATTATGAACGGAAGAAATTCTGAAAAAAATAGAAAATTTGATTTTTTTCGATTATAAAATTGTTCCTCGTACACAAAAATGTTTAAAAAATTGAAATTGAAGGTTGCAACTGTTGTTATGATGTGAAAACCCAAGTAATCTATCGTTTTAGCAGGTTACTGTTCCATGCAAGAAAGAAAGAAAGAAATCAAAAGGAGAAAAATAGCTTCAAAATTAAGTCCATTCTGCCTTGATGATTACGTAATTTATTACAGACAATGCGAAAAAACAATAAAGAGGCGAAAAATCATTCAACCCCGACTGAAATGATTTCAAACACTCTCATATTCATTTTCTAAGTCGAATTAAATATCACTCTGAAAGAATTTTGAAAAATATCTGATTTGAGGAGAATGATAATTTTTTGCCATTTAACAAGAAAAATGTAATGATAATAATTTTATTTGAGAATTCTGGTATTTCTATAAACCGCACAAAAATTGAAATATATTGATTTTTGAGAAAGTTACGACCAATCAAAATAAAATTAAAATTCCAACCCTGACATTAAAAAAAAAAAAACTTTCAAAAAAAGTAAATATTGAGATCCCATTACCTTGTGCTTAAAAATCTTATTTGTAGTCACAGAATCTGTGTAAATTTTTTCAGATACAAAAATGGCGTTTTCAAAATCAGCTTTTCGAGCCTTTAAATAATTCAAATGTCGGTGAAAAAAAATCTGAAAACATTCCGAGACCCTCATGGATTCGAAACAATATTATTGTAACATGGTAGAATGCTATACATCGAAAAATGGAAACATCGATTTGAACTCCAAAAGTTATGGAGAAATCGACATGGACAACAAAAATTATGATGAAATTAACTTGTACACCAAAAACTATGGCTAGATCTCGACCTCGATGTCGAAAGGTATGGAGTCAACGACTTGGACATGAAAAACTATACAGAAATCGACATAGACACGTGAGGCTATAGAGAATTGGAATTGGACATTGAAAAACAGCGAAGCAATCATATCTGAACACAAAACCTCTAGTGAGATTGAACTGGACACTGAAAACTATAAATGGATATTTTTTAACATAGAAAACTATGGAGAGTTCATCGTATACGTTAAAAGCGGTTGAACTGGACATCGAATACAATAAGCGGGTTCCTCCTAAATATTGAAGAACGTGGAGCAATGGACTTTTAATGCTGGCTTCGAATGACTTTATGCAGTTGGCTTGAAAACTGAAAGATTGAGCAACAATTATTTTGAGTCACCAATATAAATTGCGATGCAAACACTAGATGGAAATCAGAGCTAGAATCTGAAAAACGAGAGCGTTGAAGGTAATTTCTCTTCATATCTAAAATTGTATGGAACTTTTTAGATTATGCACTCCGTGAAGCTGTCAAGGTTGTTATCGTGAAAGCAAGGAAAGATCTATCAGCATGGAAAAAAGTTGTATGTGCTGTACGTATAAAAAAGGAAAGGGGGGGGGGGGGGGGTGCGCACGAAAGTCTAGTTAACGTCCGGACGTGGACGTTAACAGAACGACTCGATGAGCTTGCAAGCGTGCTTAACCCAGACGAAAGTTTCCTTCTGTCTAATAGAACTCGCACGCTCTTTAACCGGCAAATTTCGGGGTAGTACACGATAAGCGGAAATTAGCAGTCGACCATCTAACAAAGTAAAAGCGTTCCTATGGAGCAAGTAAAATTAAGTGTTTTTGTGGTCGGCGTGAAACTGGCGCCAAACTTCGTGTGTAGTTTGGACGGTCGTGAAAAATCATAGCTTCCTCCGCATGTGTATGGACAGTCAAGATTGAGTGTCTAAGAAACAAAGACTTACCATGAAGTCATTTTTAACATACATGAAATACACTCTCCCAATTTTCGACGTGTTTCACTTATCCAGAGGTTTTTACAGATCCTCACTTTTTCTCCCTACTGTGTTCAGAATTTACGGTGGAGCGGTTAACTTTTTTTTTCATTACTTTACTTCCTCTTAAAACGTTAACTGCGAGGAATTTACCGCAGAGATTTAACAGCCACTTTTTATTTTCTTTGTATCAACAATGGAGATATGCTGTATTATATACTTACTTCTTATACAATAAAAAAGTGATAATTTGAAGGCTATATGTGTTGTGGATAAGTGGGGATAGTTGACTGCAGCTACGCGTAATAGTTCTTAATACTAAGCCTCTTTCATATATCCTACCACACGTATATTTCAACAAAAGATAGGAATTTTTAATGAATATTTAATGAAATTACGTGTAATGTAGGGTACTTTGAGTAATATCGTGTTTAGTGAATCGTTAATCATGAGTACTACTTTTGATCTTGTCAATTTTTATCGACCTTTTTATCACATGCGAAATTACGTTTCAAAGATACCGTTTAAAAAAAAAACATGCATTTTACTGGATGTAACGAAGAAACTATGTTGACAATATTTTCTGTTTTTCGCTTTTAAGAAATCTCAAAGGATTAACAAAATGTTAGCTAGGTAGCTTATATCGAATCCCTTTTCAGCTAATTATAAGGTAAACGTAAAGTTTCTCAGAAGGTTTTTACATTCAAGTATAGCAATGCTAATATTCCTATCCAAATCATCACTTTTTACACTCCTACTGTATATCGTATTATGGTATATAGAAGACACTGCTATGACAGTGGTTTAAATAATTTGCCAAAAGTCCCGAGCGACACCGTAAAAATAAATCGTCGCGTCAGCGTCGTTGACGTCGTACACGCCGAAGGTACAGTAAAGGAATAATAAGAGTAAGAGAGGAAGGCAACTACTGTGATAGTTGCGAGCTTCTGGACTCGTTCCAGGGCTTCTCTCCCCGAAAACGGCACGGTGGCGAATAATTTATTTGGCACAGCGGGTCTTTCGGCTCGGAAAAGCCCCATAACGCCTCCGTCAACCGAGCCGGCACAGGTCGACTTAAAAAAAAAGGCGAATGAAAAAAGATTCTTGGAGTAAGGCCATGAGTGGCCGTATCATATTCCTCCATAAATTAATTCTGAATCTCGCCAGTTATCGAGAAAGCGATCTTCCAGCAGCCATACCGTATTACCATAGTCTGTTCCTTACCTGTGAAATAGCGCTGTGTGTCGAAGACCAGAATTACGAAAATTAGTTGTAACCTCATGATGAAATATTCGATTTTTCCACGAATGATCAATTTACAGTCTCGTTGTCGTTCAAGTCTCTCTGATCATGTCTTCCCGGATTCTAGATGGCCCAGCACGATGTTTATCTGTAAAAAAGATAAAAAAGAGTCGTGTTAAATGGAGCGTCAAGTGGAACATGAAAACGAGAGAATAAAGGGAGGAGACTCCGATGGTTAAAGGATGAAAGCCGTTGAACTGGGACACGTCTCATGAAGGTTGAGTGTTGAAGACAACGACACGATAATGCCATGCTCGACTCAGCACGGTTCTCATTCTTCTTTACGCAGTTATATATCGCTCTTACTTCTTCCCTTATCCCCTTATACTCGCATCTCTCTCTTTCGCTACTTCGCTATAACGAATATCGCTCAAACAATCTGCGCATCGTCATTCTATCATCATACACGTGTAGATCTCATTATCGGCCTGAAAGCAGCAGCGTGCTATGAGGGATAAAAGAATATGAAGGCAACCAGGACATCAAGCAGGTGCATCGATGGTTGGCGATAAATAAATGAAACGGTGTATAATGGGAGGGAGGATTTTTTTACGCACGTCAAAGCTGATGACAGTGGCGACCGCAAAAGGTCGACCAGAGTGTAGACACACTAGTAGGTCGGTTGAAATTTAGGTTCGGTATGGTTGTGATTCTCAACGATGCATGTCATGAGCTGCCCAGAGTCATTTTTTAAGAAACTGTTTAGCCAATTTTTCTTAGGATAAATCCTTTATCGTGATCTAAATTCAGGCCTTGCAAACTGTTTTACTAGTTGTACAACTGGAACTATAGAATTCCCGAAAAAAATGACGGGTTCAGAACTCAGGAATTGCTAAACAAAATTTGGCGTTCTACTGCGGTGTGTCCTCTGACGATCACAAAGAATTGCATCGTCCAGTTTTGATCCATTCAAGTAAAAGATAACCAATATCTGAAGTATCTTGACTTTTTGTCGCTCATGCCGGTAATTTCTCTGAAATTTGCACATTGGCGAGTCAAATGTGACTACTTAGGGCTGAGTCGTCTAGTGTAATTGTCGCGGGTTCCAAACGGTGTTGAACTCTACCAGTCTCTGATACAACGAACCCCGGTCTCCGTATACACTTTCATATACATACTTTTCCAGCCCGAGGCCACTGAAAGACTAAAGGGTAGGTCGGTGGAAGCGAAGTTCAAAGGGGTGGTAACACTGTCGAGCTCTCTGTGAGGAACGCCCTTCGACATCAGCATCACGATTATCTCTCTGGGTCAGAGCAAAACGCCTGGTCATACGAACTGCTTCCACACGGTACATAAAAGACCATGCGTGAAAAAACATCAGTGTGTTTTCTTTTTGTTTTTATTTTCCCGCCACACTCTGGGGAAAGACAACAAAAGAGCTTGCTTACACCCTTCTCCCTTTTTTCTCTGTCCAAAGTTTTTCAAGCGCCTCTGATTGTTCTCTTTTCTTCGTAGCAAATCCTACCCTCTGCGATTTTCCTAAGCCCATTCACTATCGTTTTCGTCTTTGGCCTCAGTAGCACGAATGTCTGCGTAGCGTTTTTCCTCCCAGTTTTTGCCAATGAAAGCATTCTCGGTCGATACAATCCGTGGCAAGAGCCTTGAACGGCTCTTTTGTTCATGAAAAATAGATGCCGGCTTGCAGCACAACCTACGGTTTCTGGTAGACGATACAATGGAAGAGGTCAAGGGGGATTATTTGATAACAAACTGCAACTGGTAAACTGCAACTTAACTTATGGTCGTAGATTTTGAAGGAAGTAAAATCCCGCTGGGAATTACTTGAGTTTATATCATGCGTTTGATGCATTTCCACAGGATTGAAAGAAGTCGGATGGGTCACTTGGGTCTAGACTGGACAAAAACTGACCTCACGCTGACGTAGAGCTAGAAGAGAATAAGTTGGCAAGAGGTCCTTTGGAGATTTCCCGAGCCTGAACTAACGTATCGGCGACTCGATACATAAATATCGCGATGGTTGGACAATTGCGGAAAAACTCTTAGAAGCGTGAACGCCTGCCGTTCCACCTCAGGACCATCATCTTGGCTCTAGGACGAAAAGAAAAAAAAGACATACAACTTGCTGAACACTGAGAAAGTGAAGGCAAAACATCAAGCCTGCTCTATATATATATCTGTTTCTCGCTCTTTCTTCCGATTGATCGTAAAAGTTTTTCCGAAGAAATAAAACGTCGCGAACTCTTTCTTATGTATCGTCTACATTGAGACAGATAACGCACTCGGAAAGCATCACAGTATGCGATAGGAAAATATAACTCCGCGCATAATATGATCGAAGAATAGCCATGAATATAAGTGAACGGAGGTAGAAAGGAAGACGAAGATAAACGGCGTATCAAGAATGTATTGATACATTATAATAAAATTAAAGTGGAACATGATTAGTCATATCCGTAGTTATATTTGTTCCTTTAAAGCGATTCATGTAATGTAGTTTATAAAAAACAATCATTTTACAAAAAAGTGGTGTGTTTTGGATTATTTTATCGTGTGTTATTTAGACGTGTCACACAGAACCAGAATGATGTAAGACCTCAGAATCGGAACGTTGTGTTTCCGTGAGGTAGGATCTTCCCTAAGTGTAGAGTGCTCTTTAAGTAATAGGGCTGCTTTAGGGATAGGTAGGTTGCCTAGTGTTAGGGGCTTCTTTAGGAGTTGCAGGTTTCTCATGAATAAGGCCTGTGGATAGTGTGGTTCCTTAAGGAACATTCATTTGACGTGTCCCAAACTCGTTTGACAAATCTCCTTAGATTATTTAGGTTCTTTAGGTTCTCCGATTGTGTGGGATTATTAGAGGACAAAAGAAAAAAACGTTATTACATCTTGTGTTAAGCAAGAATTTTCGTGTCACTTTTGGACGGGATTTACGAAAATCCAAAACACTTAAAACAAAATCTTTTAATCTATAATAATACGCTAGTTGCAAATATAGAAGCCAAATGAGAAGGAGGATAGGATTTGAGCTGAGACGAAGAACCGAGAAGCTGTTGAAAGCCTCTTGCTCATTTAAGGGACGAAGTGTGGAAAGACAAGCATTAAGGTTGACTCTCGTCAAAATCTCGTTGCTAGTGATGAGGTTAACGAGAGCGAGCACAAGTTCGGGCCTTGTGCGCCTCCTGCCTCCTATTTCACTGTCGTCTCCGCGATGGAATCGATAATATCCACCTCTTTCTCTCCTCTACCTCAAGGAAGACAAGAAGGTGTGAGTAAGTTTTCGCGATAACGCGTCTCGAGCGGAGAGGAATCCTTCATCCTCAAGTAAGTGCCACTCAGTCATTCTTCACCTTCATTCGTGACGAAATAGAACATAAAAAATGGTATAACTATGCAAATTCATTTTCATAAATTTACTAATCAGAAATATATATTACCAAAAGTTATCAATTACATAAAACCGATATAGTTAAAACAAGTCATACTTTATAATTGCTATGGCAATCAGGTAAATTTATGTAACCCAGTTAATTCTCAACAAAAATTCAATATTGTGGTAATTTTGGTATTGCAGGAGAATTTACAAATTTAAATGCACATATCTCGTAGTAGATTCCTGGCATTACGTGGCAGTTGGAACACATTTTAATCGCGCCAACAGTTAAAATATTCATGAAATTAACGTCGCCCGAATGTTTCATTAGTCAGGTATACTGATATATAAATATACATATATATATACAAGGGCGGCTCCGAACCCCTGCGCGCTTCGCGTGTCAAACCTTCCTCTTCATTACTTATGAAAATATTTTGTCGCTGTCATAAACGGGACATAGTTGATAATAACGACATAGTCTATACTTGAGACAGGACTAACCCTGGTTAACTTAACACTACGCAACCTAGCCCTGGCAAACTTAATCTTACCTAACCTGACCCTATCTAACTTAATTCTTCCTAACTTATTCTCACCTCACTTGATCTTTCTTAACGTAATCCTACCTAACTTAATCCGCGCGCTTGCGTTGCAATAATCGGGTCATTATTGAGACGGTTGCTATGGTAACGGTTGCTGTGGCAGCGGTCGCTATATGAACGGCTCTTATGATAACAGTTACTCTGGTATCGGTTACTATTGCAATGATTGCTATGAACATGGTTGCTATGGCTCAATTATTCTACATGGCCAAATTCAAAGGGCAAGCGGTAGTAAGTTGACCATGGATTCGAAGTGTGAGCAATCTAAAGCTGATTGCCATGGAATACATGGGTCGGCGGTGTCAAGATAGGCATGAAATCGGTGGGCGAACGATATGAAGTTGTATGGAATCGATGAGCGAGCGGTATAAAGATGGTTATGGAGTCGATTAGCAAGCGGTGTGAAGTTCGCCATGGAGTCGATAGACTACCGGTATGAAGTTGGCCGTGGATCTGAACCTATGGTTAAGTTTACATTCCCTCAATTCTTGATACGTCGGTGGCGGCGAGATCTTTATATAATATAGAGAAGAAGATATATGTACAGTATACATACATTATAATTATTTAACTGGTCACTCAAAACTGCTTTTACCAAACTGGGGGACTGGAAAAATCTGTATATTTGGAGAAATCGTTGTAATTCTAGTAACTAAAAGTTAAAACAATTAATTATTAATACGTACGAATGTTCTTAACGATTGTACGTACATTACTAACCAAAAGTTTGCTGCGATTAAAACTTGGATACTTTGAGATAAGAGAATTAAAAAAAAATCAACGTCATTGAAATTTTGAGTAATATTAATGTTAAAAAATTATTATTAAATTAGTGGAGAACATGTATTCAACAAATACGATCCAAACATAATTTTTCTGAATTTGAAATATATCATCTCATATATCCGATTGTTTACGATATTTTAATAGAATTTCTTCTAACCCTGATATTTACGTCATCGAGAATTTAAAAAATCTGGTTGTATGGAATCTGTTCTTTCTATGATCTTAACATTTCTTATGTGTCATATAGAACATATTTACAAAAATACACAATTTACAAAAAAAAATTACGATTTCGAAAAAAATTGTTAGAATCACAGGGGTAATAAAATTTGAAAAAATTCATATGCGTTTGGGAAAATTAGCGAAGTCGTTTTGTTGTAAAAATTATTTTAAAAAATTGTAAAATATTAAATAATCAATCGCATATATTATACTCGAAATATTAGTGTATCCTTATAATTTAGCTCTTAAACTCTATTTTTTAGTCGGAAATTGAACAAAGGATACTTCATAGTTTTTTTTCAACGACGAAAATAGAGCATTTTTTTCACTGAAAATCAACACTCCCACTGTTGACTGTGACCATTTTGTCCCACATAAAAGTGTAGAAAAATTCTTTGATAAAGCACTAGATCGTATATTTAAAAAATTAAAGTCGTTCGATTTTCCATTTTAGATTATTTTTATTTCGGGTGCTACAGAAAAATTTCTTCGAAATTTACGAATATTTTTAAATAACAAAAAACTGTGATAGGTGCTCGAGGACATGCACATCAAAATAGAAAAAAACAATTTTTTTAACTTCACAGGGATACTCACAAAAAATCTCTTGAAAGAGGTTTGGATAAAAGCAAACGCTTCTACGAAGAAACAAAATAAACATCAAAAAGTTTTTCGGATCTCAAAGGTTTATATTGGAAATTCTCAAATAAGGCGTGACCAATTCTTTCCTCAAATATTATATGTATATTCTGCTCTCATGCAGATGTCGACGGCAACATGTCTAATAATAATTGTGTATATGGAAAAGGTCACATTTGCAGTCGTTGGTTGGCCGCATAAGTACCCTTAAATATTTAACAGGATATTCGACTGCTCTAGCATGTTCTCGTGCCGTAAGCCTCTTACACAGCCCTTCGGGACCATGTAACGTCGAAAGGCATGGATAAGGGCGGCTCTGGGGTTATAGGGATTCGGGGGCCTAGGTCGTGAAGCCTAAATTGTGAATTTCCGAATGGAATTTGCATGTAACCGCATAAAATCCACTTTAATACTACAATGTTCTGTGAAAGAATCAATAACCGATAATGCTTGTATCATTCTTTGAGGGCGGAGGTCATATTTGCAGAAGAATTACTCATTTCTCATATATAATATATGTGATCTCCCCTGCCAATTTACCCGACATCTTCGATATTGTTCCATTCATTTATCTATATATTCACGTCAGTGAATGGTGAACATCCAATTTGTCAAACATTTTTTACATCATTTTTGGGATACTTATGAATTCCTTTAAAAACTTAATAGAATTGAAAAAGAAATACCCAGATTTGTCTTTGAATTCGTAATTCATCTTAAAATGATTTGGATAATCTAAAAAAAAATTGAGCATATATGTTTCACTCATATAAAATGAGTGAAACACGTCTAAGATGATTTTAATCGGCCATTCCACCTGGTCTCGACCTGGGTCTGACTCTCGATCCTTCCGAATAGGTCCGCAATTTTTTATATGATTGACATAACTCTAAATAACTCTAATTTAAAAAAAAAAGAAATTCTATACATTCTTAATTATCTACAATTTTTTTAAACAAATTATTGAACGACACATTGTAAACATCTGAATAAGTTCTGAAATACCTTTTTTTGGAAAATAAGCATTTTTGGTAACCGAGCCGAATTATGTCGGCAATTCCTTCAATTTTCTTCGGTCTTTTTTCAACAGAAAAATTGAAAAAAATTTGATAAAATAGTAACTTTGCGATGGACAGCAGCTGGAAAATTTCTGTATGCAACACATGGTTTATCAAATTTCTTTCAGATTGTTCCAATGTATATATATTTTATTTCATAATGAACGTTAAATAACCATTAATAAAAAGGCTTAATTTGAGATTAAGGAAAATCTCAACATTTATTTGGAAAAATGTGAACAAATTCTCCAGTATCATATGTTGCATACAAACATTTTCTAGCTGCTGCCCATCGTAAAGTTACTATTACTATTTTTCTAATTATTCCCATTTTTTTGTTGTTGACAAAAGATCGAAAAAACCAGATGGAATGACCGACTCTGTTTACCTCAGTAACAAAAAAAATGTTTATTTTCGAAAAAAGGTTTTTCAGAACATTTTTAAATTTTAAAAATGTGTAGTTCGATAGTTTGTTTTGAAAAATCGTAGATGCTTCAAAATGTGTACAATTTTCTTTTAGTTAGTACTTTTTAGAGTTATGTCAATCATATAAAAAATTGCAGTCCCAATCGGAAGGGTCAAGGGTCAGAATCAGGTTGAAACCAGATGGAATGCCACTATTACATAAGTACCAAATTCGAGCCATATTTGATCGAAAAATCGTTTATATTTTACAAATTGTTTGTTGAATCAGTAAAATCACAGAAAAGTTGCGAGTTGTTGAATTGCATTTTTTTTAGAAATGGCAAAAATCGTTTTGTAAAATTCTTTTTCTTTCAGAAATGGTAACAAATATTTTTTTAAATCGAACTAGTACTGTTTAGGAACAGTTTTTGTACTTTTTTTTACTTTTTTTTGGTTTAAAAATGAACAAATAAAAGGTGTAGATGATTGTGGACAAAAAATGTTCGTGCAAGTACAACTAGTTTTGTTTCGTTTGGTGTTCTGATAATGTAAACAAATCTACAGACCTGAACATTAAAAAAAAAATTAGGATAAGTACCTTTTGTTAATTATTTCCAGTCGGCAATTTTTATTAATTTACTTGAATGAATGAATAAATTTTGCCTAAATTTAAAAAATATATATACATTAGTATAGAAATCTTTAAAAAAATGGACAATGGGATATAATTCTTTTTAAAATGATACAATTAGCTATAATTTAGAAAAAAGTCACTGTGAGATCTGGGCACTTAGATTTCAAGAAATATTTTTCATGAGTAAACCCCGAAATATGTAAAAATTTTAAAACTTTGAACTTCCCCAAAAAACAGAAAAAACAAAAAATCATCCTAGTAACTGCCTATTCTCAAAATTGTTGTCCTTGCTTGTAGTGTTTTACTGGTTCTTGAAAAAAAAAAAAAAATTGTCGCCTCGGAAAACATCGATTTTTTCATTTTCATACCAAAAACAAGCGCTTCAAAAGATACAAAATAAAAAAGATTATATAAAAGAATATGAATATCGTAAAAAATAAAATCATTCGAATATGGTTGTCAAATTTGTAAATTCGTGAGTTACCCAAAACTCTGTACAAAATCTTCAAAAAAGAATTAGCATACTCCATTCAATCAGACGACTAAATAAAAAAAATATTAAACTGTATTTGGGAGGATCAAGTTACCAGTGAATTAGTATGAAATACCTTATATAAAAGAAATATGAAAAGAAAAGGGACATTATTTTTTATTTTATGTTTCTCTTTCACGATGGTGAAAATTCGCGAAGCTACTAACCCTGCCACCCAGCAGCATTGTAAAATCTCGCAACAAATCCTGACTCATGCTCTCTCTCTCTCTGTCTCTCAACGTGACAACGCACACACAGCGAAGCGCTGCTGCTCAGCCCTCTCGCTTCACCGAGTTCTCGTTTTTTGTCCACCCACTATTTTTTCCACTTTTCACCGGAGCGTATCAACCACGAAAAAAAAAAAATAGCGTCCGACGAAATAAAAAAATAAATATGAAAAATGTTCGGGTACGCGAAGGGTGAAAAATAAAAAAAATCTCGGAAATAGAGGTTGAAAAAAACGAAATAAATGAAAAATTCGCATAGGCTGAGAGAGAGAGAGAGGGAGGAAAAGCGAATGCGTTTCGGAAAAGTCCGTGACACTAAATAACCGTGATTACGAGCAAACAGGCTGTACGATTCGCAGACTGGCAGGCGTTCTCTCTACCACCAACGAGGCGCGGGATGTGCTGGGTAACGGGGCAAACCTCTGCAGTGCCAGGAACCAACGTAGCGTGCATTGCCACAGCCGTATCGGAGTCTACGTTTCGGTTGACAGCTCTCGCGCACTATTTACATACTGATATGAAACATCGCGAGAGCCAGAGTTTGTGTAATCAGAGGGACGCAGTGCACGTGGACTTTGGTATGAAGTTTCGAGGAATTTGTGTGCACCGCTAGAACATCACTGGCTGGTCTGCAACTGGGCGACTTATTCCCCCTCAAGGTTCATGTCGCACTATCATACCGTAAATCATTTTATCAAATCGTAGTGCCAGTTTTCGTAAAAAAAAAAACCACTCTGGTTAATCATAATAAAATTTTTTGTTAACAAAAAAATTATTTGGATTGTACGATCCTTCTTCTTGAAATTATAAAGTTATAAACAAAACATTCAATTTACCTTGACAATTTTTTTGCTAAAGCAGAAAGGTAATAAAAAAATATACACTAGTGATTTTATTTATACGTGTAAAAAAAAAGTGGAATCGGTTTTTTCTTTTGTAGTGACAACAAATATTTTGTTTTTTTTTTTATTTGTACTTTTATCTGTATAACTTTTAACTCAATTGTGTAGAAAATCATATTGTTGAAACTATAAAAGTTAAAGATTCGTTTGGTATTTTGATCATGCAGTGAAATCTTCCGATTATAAAAAATTGTTGTCGCAATTTCATTAACAGTATTTTTTTAAAAATAAAATATCTTCTGCAATTTATATTATATTTTTGGGTTTGGCAACTTTTTATAAATAATTAAAACACCGTTAAAGACAGTCATTAGTGGAGATTTTAATAAATGATAAATGAATCTCTTTTACCGATCAAAATGAAACATGTTTCTTTTTAATTGTAATTTCCGTTCGTATCTACATAAATGGTCGCACTGCCAAACAATTCAAATATGTCGGTCAATGGTAGCCAGAATTATTTTAATACAATATAAGATTCTCTCCGCATAAACTAATGCACCAAGAAAACACTGTTTTGCTGAAACCTAGTGAATTTTATAACTGAGTAAATTTAATTAAGCTTACTAAATACAGTTGGATCAACTTCGCGTAAAGTGAGATATGACGAATTTCACTGTGAGCCTGAATCATGCAGATGTACTAATTTACGCATTTCAATTTACCTAAATTAGATTAAATTAGATTAATTTAAATTTATTCGCACGTAATGTGTCACTATTACAGGTGTGTTAATCATAATTATAAATCCTGTGTTTTATTATACGTCGACTTCTGTATTTCGAAAATTCCGGTGTTATCCATTTAATTTTTCCTCAGCGTAACAAATGTCTCAAATCGTTATTATACAAACACGCTAAAAAATTATTTTTAAGACCGTATGTTTTCGGAAAAGTAACCGTTTGAAGTGTTCAATACCAAAACTACATTTTGAACATGGAAGATCCACAACAAATTTCACGCGAGAATTTTTGAAATCACTTTCAAAAATGATTGTGCTTTCCAATGAGACAGACGGAATGACTGGCAAATAGAAATGAGTGATTTTTTTTGCAATCTAGGACACTTGATACATCTATTTACTTGATGTTGTTCTTGCGGCCGATCTATGAATAAGCAGGTGAGCTTTCTACTGTTGGCGGCCAAGAAGAATTTGCAATTCTTATTTAAACGTTTCGACCCTGGTCTGGGTCCTCTTCAGTAACTTTATTTTAAATAATCAAGGTGTTTTTTCGCTGGTTAATCACCGGACTCTCTGGACCATGTGCTCGTCTTTTTAGGTTAGGTAGATGTTCTAAGCGCTCAAGTGTGGATAATGTTGATGTGCGTAGGTGGTTGTTACTACATTTCAGTTCTGAGACTGTGACAAATTAATTTATGCGAACTGGTAACTTGTTTTCCAATTTTATGTGTTATTTTCACTCACATATCACACACTACATTTTACTTTCTGCGTCAAGGCAGAGAGTCCGGCTAGCAACCTCAGAAAAAACACCTTAATTATTTAAATTAAAGTTACTGAAGAGTACCCAGACCAGGGTTGAAACGTTTAGATAAGAATTGTAAATCCTTCTTGGCCGCAAACAGCCGAAAGCTCACCTACCTATACATCTATTTATACCAAAACCTGGTAGTCGAGTTTTGTCTGGTTTGCAATACTTTCCCTTTTACATCCATCTTATGTGAGAAAAATTTAAAATTCAGTAAAAATATCGTCTACAAAACAAATAGCTCAGCATCACTAATTTTTACTGTCTCATCGCATATAGAGTGTATGTAAAAGAGAAAATATTGAAATCCAAAAACGTTTCGATTTCCAGATTTTTATAGAAATTGATGTTTTGAGTCTCCTAAATTCCAAAACACACATTCACTCTATTCCGTCCGTCCGTCCGTCCGTCCGTCCGTCCGTCCGTCTGTCTGTCTGTCTGTCTGTGTCGCCGGAAAGCAAAATAACTTTTGAAAGAAATTGCAGTCTGAATTAAAATGAACTCTGTATTTTCTATGAATTAAATGTAATTTTGGAGTTGAAATATTCACCCATTGCTTTTAGTACTTTACCTTTAATGTAAAAAAAACTGATTTTCACATTTCAGGTATATTACTAAAAGAGATTGTTGTTTTGTTTTCAACTTTAATACCAAAACTATATATTGTTAATCGAAGATACACAACAAATGTTGTTGCGATCCGTACAGTCTCTATCAAAAGTTATTACTTTCGATATTCAAAAAAAAAAAAAATGCAAAATGTCATAAAATTTGAACCGCTCGACCAATTTGAGTCAAATTTTTACTTAAACCCTTTTCGATGGTAGTCCATATGTGAACTATAATTAAGTCAAATCTGTAAAAAAATTCGATTTTTTTTTCGTGACGGATATTTTTTCTGTTTTATTGACCACAATCGAAATTTACCGACATATCGACAGTTCCTTTTACTAAATTCATCATGGATAGTCAATAATCGTGAAACCATGTGGAAAATTGCAGCCGAATATCTCAGAAATTACAAAAATTGAAGTCTTTGCAGACATTCAAAAAATATTGAAATTGCAATAAAATTAGAACTACTCTATTGATTCTCGCCAAATTTGGTACACATCATCGATTGATGGTAGTCCATTTACGTACAAAATAACGTTCCAAGCGTTGTTATATGACAGCCCACTTGCGTGCCAAATTTGAAGAAGATACAGCTACAATTACGACAGTTATCCTGCTTACAAGGAAATGTGTACATACACACAAACACACATACACGCACATACGGACATTTCGTACAAATTACTTTTCTCGACGTTAAATACAAATAGACGCAAATTTACGGAACAGATTTAATGTTGAGGTTATAAACACATGGCTGTGGTTATGTACTAGTTATTAATCCTGAGATGCCATTTCACAAAAATCAAGAATCTTCGCACCTTAACTTTCGACAACTTTTATATAAATAGCATCGAGAATAAAACAAATCCTGTTAAAACTATTGCAAAAGGCATCAATACATTCTGCAAGGCGCCTTTGACAATACACTACTGAAGTATCTATGACGCAAACACCGCACTGTGGCTGAATGACCTGAATGTCGAAATAGCAGATCAGGGTTTTAAATCTCGCGTTCTGTGAGGATCAACTACTTTCAGATTTACTATTACCGTTTCCATACAAATCATCAATATTAATAATAACTATTTTCAATTTAAATAGAATGAAGAAAACTGCAAATATCTGAAGCATTCTAGTATGTTCTTAATCAATTACACTTGATGAAAATGTATGTACATATGAACACTATATATCAGAAACTAAAATCACATTATTTCATGAATTTCATTACAAATAACTTAACAATTTGAAGTCTTTTTTAGTTTTGCATAACTTTATTCTCAATACCAAGTATCATTACAATAGCATTATCATGCCAGTATCAATCGTGATGAGAAAATCATGTGTCGCGATCATGCCATGATAAACTTTTTTACATTACTAGGCTAATCACACGCGCTGGCACGCTTGTGTGGAAGGCTTTTGCGCTGCTGCGCTCTTATAACACTTTACAATGTTACTGCTGTAGCGCCCGTCCTCTTATGTCAAATTTGACACCAAACTGAAGTTGTTTATCACATATTTTCCTGGCTACCAATCACAGGACGACTAATGATGACAATGGTTTCCGTTACCCATGAACTTTTTAAAAGAGGATTCGGAGTAGTCAACAACGGGATCGTATTATAACGATAGTACTCAATCAACATCGCTAAAATTTTGATTCAATGTGTATAAAGTGTGTGATATTTAAATCACCAGGAAATAAAATTGAAAGACCAAACTTCAGTCTCGACCATTGAGCGAACCTCTTTATGAGTTGCCACATTTCCTCTTATAGAATATAAGTTTGGATCAGGAGACAAAAAGCTTGTGTATTTCTTTGATTTACAATCTCCGTCAATTTACTCGACAGTGATTGATGGTAATTGATAGTAATGGGGACCCCGTTTTTCTTATGGTACCAAATTTATAACGCACAGTTAGATTCAACGCAGGGGTGGTTTTCCTTAATATATTTTATTGTGAATTAGTACACCTTCCACAGAATTCACCCTCGTGCTATATAGTATTTTTATCATTTACCACATTAATACATAGGATGAAAAGACCATTAACCCTGAGTAGATCGCGACGCATAATCGGGAGGGAGGGCGAGTGAAAATTTTTCGCAGAACGAATCGTTTCCAACAGCAACGGCGTGAACACGTTCTGAATGCGGGCGCCGCTGGTGAAACCGCACAAAAAACCAAAGACTGAGAAAGAGAAAGCGAGGATGAAAGGGCGGAAGGAGGACGTTCCATACAGATCCTGAGTGTAAGCGTATCCAACAACCACTACTCCGTCGAGGGTTCGTTCAGAGATTAAGGTAATCCCACGTAACTGATGACGCTGGTTCGAAAGCCTTCTACAGATTAATTGCCTCATTGATCGCCGGACACTTTTGCGAAATTCCGCAAAACCGTGATAGTTCGCGGCCGAGTTTTTCTACCTCGGTCTTTTACATTGGTTTTCTTTTTCTTTCCTTTTCTTTCCGTGTACCAGATCAGTCGTTTTCTCAATTCAAGACGTGATCAATGGAGACGACACTTGTGATCCCAGTTCTTGTAGTCGTAAAAAGCTTTCTTCAAACTGACCTCTTTTCTCTTCTTTTTTCTTTTTCTATTCGATTCTTTTAGGAAGTGATATCACGATTTGTTAACATCATCGTTAAGGGCAATTTGTCATCAATAAAATGCATGATAAAACTTTTGTGTTTGTGTCAGTAGCGGTGAAATGCAAGTATCTGGGAACGAAAAATATATATTCGACCCGGGACATTATACGCCAGAATTTCAAAAGTGGATCTTTTCGGCACGAACTTTATACACAAAAATTACAAATACGAACTTTTTACGTACATGTCCTATACTTTTCGGCACTAACTTTATCCCCAAGAATTTCAAATATGGACTTATCACGTACTTTTCGTGCATTTGCTAGCTGCTGCGAACCTTGAACCCAACCATTTCAAATGTGTAATTCTCATGTACTTTTCGTGTATTTCATTGTTGAATTTCCGTCGTACGACGAATTTTTCACGTACTTTCCGTATGGAAGTGGAAGTACGAGAAATCAATCAAGCACTGTCTTATTGTCGGAACTTTTTGACGTACATCTCATGGATTTCGTCTGCATCTGGGATGCACTTATTTTTTTTTACACAAGTATGTATGGCATTTCAGGTTTAATAGACTACTAATACTTTTTCTCAATCCATTTAGTAATGATGAAGATTACTACATTTTTTAAGGAAGTCAACATAAGAATCATCATCTTTAAAAAAAAGCTAATGTCGAAAACATTTCGCAAGTGCAATATTTATTTCAATCACTTTTTTTTAGTTAAGCACAAATAGTAGGCAAACCTTCTTAACTGAGAACGATTAATTTTTAGCTCATATGAATATTTTTTGTAATAATCACTATACTAATTCCAGCTATTAAGGCTTTTTTGGTTGCTTATATTGTTATGTCTTTGACAAAGTTTTTTATTTATGAAGCTTCCTCTATGAGGAAGCCAAAATTCATCAACATAATTTCTCGTAGAGGTTGCTTTGTAAAAAAAAAACCTTTGTCAAAGATACAAAATAGTGAGGTAGCAATTTGCAAGCTTCTACTTTGCAGACTTGTTAAGTACTTTTTCCTTGCCAATATCACGTTTTTTTCTGAATACACGTCAACGAATATTTATCGGGACTCTTTTGTCATCAAAACCTTAAAAAATTCCGGTGAAAAATAGGAGAAGAACACCTACTCGCTTGAGAAGCATGGTGAAAGTTGACTGCAAAGTCAGCGACGTCGATCGATAGAACATAATCGTCGAGCACGATACACAGAGACTGCTGTAGTGCGTTCGCAGACTAACCTTTTATAGAAGCTACACATTCCGGGCATATTTACATAAGAAATATTGCCTTTACCTTGTAAGGTTTAAAATGAAGTGGATCGAGTCTCAAAAAAATGTATATATAAAAATAAAAATATGTTGCGCATGCATTTTTGCAACGTGAGAAAAAATAGAAATTGACAAGAACTACAAGAACTAAAGCATTTTTATTCAGTGGAACATTTTCTTTTTTTTCTTTGTACGAATTCTCTGCCTGGTTCGCGTATATAAATTTATGTTTGAAGTTCTCTGACATTTCTTAGGGAAAACTTTCCTCACATTTTTCACCAAATTTCCTTACTTCTGCATAGAAACTTCAAATGGAAATTCTTATATTAAACACTATAATTCTGCAATTTTCTATTCATATAGTGTATTCTATATAGTGCACCAAGACTCCTGTGACATGAAGTACAATATTTTTCAAGCTGATCGATGAATTTTTATTTAAAACAATTATAGGATTTTTAAATTTTTTATATGGGGGATTGTACATCGATTCGACCTGGGCCTGACCTCGACCTCACGGATGTCGTCTGCGACATTTTGTGATATTCTCGAACTCTACGAAGCATTAAAAACATTATTTTATTTTTAAAAAATTAATTACGATTCTTTATGTGAAAATATTGTTAGCGCAATTTGAAAAATATGAAATATGCTTAAAAATCTCGTGTCAGATATAAACATTTTTAAGCTTAGACCCAGAGTTGGCTGATATTAGCTTCTATTTTGTTATATCTTTAAATATCTTTGCATATTTTAAACGTTTTTGTATGTTTAAAAAAATTGATTTTTTTTTCTAAAAATAAAAACTCCGAAAAGAAATAAAAGCAAATGTCTAGACTTAAGAATGTTTATATCTGATACGGGATATTTGAGAATTTTTTCAGATTTTTCAATGTGGACTAATAAAATATTTAAATATAAAAAATCGTAATTAATTTAAAAAGAATGAAATTCTTTTTGAGTGCTCCGTAGAGTTCGGAGAATATCATAAAAAATCGCGGACGAAATTCAAGCGGTCGAGGGTGAGACCCAGGTCGAATAGTTGTAGAATCTTCCATACATAAAATGCGGATATTCTGATTGATTTTTGAAGGGCCAATCATTGCGGCCCATATTTTTTTAAATTTACTCCCAATATAACTGATTGATACTCTAAGTGGGGGAAATGTTTTTTCGTAATTATTCCATTGCATCGGCATCAGTCACAGCAAAGCACTTCAAGGAAGTGATTTCGAGGAGTTGAGAGTTCATGGCAACAAGGCTCAAACCCTGTCGAGTATACCTAACCTATAAAAAAATGATATTCCATATATCAATATACTTGACCTACTCTAAACATATACAAACATAATGTACTTGAAGCGGCATGCATGCTCTGCAGAGTATAATTATGGGTACCATTCTCTTCTAATATATAAGGTTGGTGTGTAACGCGGTATCGTTTTCGATTCATTCAGCCTGTGATTCGTCGCGGTTGTCGTCAGATACACGGGGCCGAGTTCACGTATCGAATCTTTCTGGACCACCTAACCCTAGTCCTCTTCTAAAAAGTTGGTGGTAATCAGCTGTGTTCATGTAAAGCTGTTTTATTCGTGCTGTGATTAATCGTGATCAGACATCAACACCAGGACAATGTTCGTGCTTTTAAAACAAAATTTTGACAATTTGTCAACGCGCTTTGAAGGTTCAGTAAAACAGCGTTGCAGCGCCCATTGAAAAATGATGAAGCGATGAATGATGATGAAATTACAACGATTTTATAAGTAATAAAAAACATTTTGAGTTGTTCATATCATTTTCCGATTAAACGTTACTCAATATATTTCGATACTTTACTTTGGCATTTGCAGAAGTAACTTTTAATATAATGCAATATCTTTATTTTTGCAAGGCCTCCTCATATTTGCCAATTATTCACAAAGCCACTTTTACGTAATCTATCAACTTGAGTTTCCTTATGAGCAAGTTTTGTGTATAATAGAAACGAATGAAGAATCAGTATTTCAGTTTTATTAGCAAAATCGTTTCAAATAGTTTCACTTTGCTGTTCTTCGATTATCATACGTCGACATAATTTTTTGAAGAATTGAAAGTTAATGCTCCTCTCTTTTAAAAACTATTACATTTTTAGAGATTTTCGAAGGACATTAAAAGATCTTACAAAAGTGTGTATTGTCGATGTAGCCTACTGACTTCTTGCACTATTTAATATTCATCAAGGTTGTGGTTGCTGCATATCTACATACATATTTCTAAAGACCAAAGTTCACGACCAACTTGAACTCTCACGAATCAAATTAGTGGTCTCACGATCCTTGAGGCACCTGATAAAAAAGGGTCACTTTAATCTAGCTATAGATACTTCGGTCCCAGAATTAATAAATATCCAAGCGTATGCAATGCTTGGCTTCTGGAAGCTACTTGACCTGCTGTTCACTGGATATATTTGAATGGAAAACTAATAATTCCGAATTGATTGAGACAAATCATGCTGAAAAAATGTATAGGATTTTTGCGCTAGCCGAGAAATCCTACTGTTAGTTACTTGGTGGTATGGACGGCCACAAGCCGGAAAAAAAACTTTTTTAATCAAAGCTCTCTCTCACAAGAAGTTATCTTCTATTAAGCGCGCAAGACGGTGGTTACGCTCATCGAACCGCAAGGCACCAACGTGCATGGTGTATGCCAAGTATTGCAAATTTTCCGTAGCACGGAATTAGCGATTGGTACCATGAAGTGAGGGGTCTTAAAGAATGAAACAGAATAATCAATAGAACTGGAAATCTGTTCATTATGTATTCATTATTTCATGTGCGTGCCTGGTGCCTTGAATTATAGTATCACACATACTATCTGTGAGCATGATTGAAGCCTTTTATCTTACATCTTCAAAATCGTACAGTTGAATTTCATCCCAGGGCCATTAATATTTTTTAGTTTTATTTCTTCAATTCCTTCGATAGTTATTAATTGTCAATGTAGTCTCGCTAGGAATTGTTAGTGCCCAGCAGTATTAGTCTGTATATTTCTAGAAACAATGATATTTCGTCTGCCATTAATAACAGTAATCTACAATCACAATTATTCATGTTAACCCAGTGGTATGTATGGTTCTCGAATCAGGGTTAAATTCCCACGAGTTAAGATATAGGAGTTCCAAAAGAGAGCGTCCCCTCCCCCAGTTATGGTTTATTCTATGTCCCCCTAGAATCTTAAAAATCTAAAAATTTCAGGGTTGAATTTTAAGGTTACCCGTTTACGAGTAACCTCCCATGAGTTAAGTAATAAAATTTCCAAATTAAGGATTTCGCTCAGCCCCGAAGTATTTCACGTCTCTCTAGAACCTGTAGAACAAAGATTCGTAGGCCCGATTATTCTAAGTTCCCCGGAAAGTCCGCCACAGGTTCTAGATTTTTGAAAGGTTTTAATTTCCCGTATTCCAGCGAACCCTCTCGAGTTTCTACGACCCTTCCTACTCTTCCTCCTATCACTCCCTACCCGCACTTCGCTAAGCTAACATAACTTCCGATGCGTCCGCAGTCGACTTAGCTATGCGCATTCACAGTGGGCATGCGGAAACTGCGGAAAACCCGGGCCGGTACAGACGGCACTATATTTCTCTGATTCTTTATTGAATGCACGAAAATAACAATGTTAATTAACTGTAAACACCAGAGGCCCAGAAAAAATGCCCCCCGTTCACTCGTTGATGTACCAGTCGATGCATGGCTAAACGGTCACCCATCCGAGTAATGTCAGCATGAAATGCTGCCTAACTCGGGGGACCGCGGAAACCGCACACCGACCACACAACCATCCGTGTCGGTCGCCACAGGTTCTAATTACTTTACATAATAGAGACCTTCTCGCATATTGAAAGCTCCGCGCCGTCATAAGACTTCTGGACCACTTATGACTTGCTATTTATATTTAAAATTTCTGACAGTCCCCATATCCACTGTTCTACCAAAAATGGGCTGTGACCAATCAATTGCAAACGTCTAGACTAAAGGTAGTGCCAAGATGTGCAACCGAGCCACTTACAGGTCGAACATCCTGGATATTTTTTGGGATAACTTACTGGGGCAAAAGAGCTGGTGACTCCACATTAACGGGACCTTCGCTGAATAACGGACCCGGGAATTCAGAGGGGTATGGATGCCCCTCTATCGCTGGATCGGCTAAGAGATTTTCCATATGCCTAATTTTATTGTCTTTCTAGTCCTATCAAATGATGAATATAATGAATTTAAGAAAATAGGGAAACAGGATATAGTTTAGCGATTGAAGCTGTTCAAAGGACCTCTCGTGGCTGTCCTCCAACTTACATCCTCATAGAGTTCGGAATTGTTGAATCTTTGGAAATGACAGAAAATACTGAAAATGCAATGTGCAAACTTCTACTTTGCAGAACTGTTTTAACATCTTATTGCCAAGCTTGAATTATCCGTTGAAGAAGGTGAATAGTACGACGTTCACCCGAAGTGAGAGAACATCATAAATACGTGCTTAGTAATTTGGAATGCGCATTGAAATCTCCAGAATACGTCAATTCCCATGTCAGTCGCACCGTTGAGTGACGTATTGGTATTCGTATATGCAGAGGAATAGTGTAGGGATTGGGTTAGCGTGACGAGGCCATCGAAAACCGCTGTTTCTCTACTCCACATACGTGACACTCACCAACCCCTCCCCAAACCAAAGCTCGAGTCCCCAACGTTGGCCCAGCTTGGCAACGAAATGGCTGTAAATCTGCCCACGGGAGTCATTAACGCGACGGTGACACGCGGCGGGTAGAGCGCGCTCACAGTGTGGTTCGTTGAGTCACGACGGAAATTCTTGGTTAAATCGTTCCACAGCGAACCGTGATATCACATTCGTACAACAAAGTCCAGTGAAAATACGACACTCATGTAGTAAAAAATTCCCGGAATCACGTAACTTAATCATTTTATTCAATAAAACAATCAATGACGCGTTAAAGCTCGTTCATAAAACTTATGGTAAACGTAATGGACAATTTCCAAGAAGCAAACCTTAACTTTCGTGCATCTGGTACGATATTTTAACTGCAAATGTTTCTGGTCTGGTTTCAGTGCAATTAACGATAGACGGTACAGTTTCGCGAGACTCGGTTTTCCCTCCTTGTTTCACTCCGCTGATTGCCGGAAAGAAAATTAAGCACTCCCGGGACGTTCTTCGCTTTTTAGCTGGCTGAACAAGAAACGTTGGCTGGTTAGCTGAAATGAGAGGAGAAATACGAAATACGAGCAAGAAACAACGAAAAGAAACTGCAGATGCAGGAGTAAATTACAGGCTAATATACCAACAGAGACAAAATTCAAGGATTATAGTAATACTGGCTGTATATATCCGAAATGTCGTTTGTTCTCAGTACGAGACTGTCTAACTGGCAAGCGTGTGACCTACAAAAAAGGTCTGTGGATCATATTCGCGGATTTATTTAAATTTCCGCCAGTTTGTACTGCACAAGCATACGTTGTTATAGTGATGGTATGTATATGTATAGTACAGTATTGAAGTTGCCGCTTCTGTTGGGAACTAGATCCTTGTGAACATTCCATCTGGCATGAGGTTTGCAGTCTAGGATTTCGTAGCTGGCAATGGCGCTAACGGTTGCCCGAGCGCACACACGCTCGACGATTAATCCCAGTAGATGAACTGGAGCTCGGTCACAAGCCGGAATTCGTGGGTTACGGGATGACAGAGAGAGAGAGAGAGAGAGAGAGAGAGAGAGAGAGAGAGAGAGAGAGAGAGAGAGAGAGAGAGAGAGAGAGAGAGAGAGAGAGAGAGAGAGAGAGAAAGGCAGAGACAGAGAAAGATTGAATGTAGGGACGTTTTGCCAGTGGCCCAAGCAGCCCCTTTAGTAGAAATGGAGAGCGTTTGTCGTGTCTATGTCCCGTTCACGAAGCGTCTCCGGCTCTCGCTCCCCCTTCGCATACCGAGACAGTGTCTCGGGGGAGGGTTGCAAGGGTTGAATGCAGGGAGAGATATGGAGGTGGGAAAGCCTGACATGAATTCCTTGAGGTCAGAGGGTAGCTTTAGCATCGCATCAAGGGCTCCCGGTATGAATAGCAGCATGCTGTGAGACGTACAGGATTTCCTAACATCCATGAATACGCGCATAGGCAACACGTATGCACACCTTTTCTTCTATGTTTCTACGGAACAGAGATGAATTTTTTGAAGTCTGTACGTGGCACATGACACATATGAAAAATTGAAGCAAAGGGATGCTCAGAGTCATTTGGGATCATGGATAACGTGACCATGCGATCGTTGTTCGAGGGCTTTGAGGGAAAAAAGAAAATAGAGACACTCTGTAATTTTTCAGGGATTTTTTTTTAACGAATATCAAAGGTTTATGTCTCGGAAATCAAACAAGAGCCAGCAGTCAGCCTGAACGGTTTTGATCAATTATATCCTCCAACCTTATTCCAACTGGTTGGTGTGTGCTAAAAACTAAGTTATAACTAACTGAGATGTAATTATAGAATAGTGAGGCCAATATTGGATTCACATTTAGTTTTATGCAAACTAACTGAGTTTCAACTACCGCACTACAAAGCTGACCACAGTAGGGCAAATGCTTGGTTCATCAACAACAGAAACAACCAAGTTCCAATCATTACATATTAGCGCGTTTAAAGTTACATCGCCGCCAGTATAATAGTTGATTTCTCTGAAACCAATCGTCAATCCCACTTTAGAATCGCTATTTAATGATTGGAGCACCGATGGGCTTTGAGGTTAATAAGAAAACAGAGCAACTCTGTGGTTTTTTTTCAGAAAGATTTTATAACTGGAAACCAGATAGTCGACCTTCGCAGGCTTGAACAACTACCGACCTGATTCTAACTGGTTGGCTTGTGCAAAAAAACTGCTATACAATTAGTGAAATGACGGTTTGTTTTATGCAAATCAATTGACTTTCAGTCACGACACTGCAGGTCTAATCACAGTAGGACAGAGGATTGGTTTTACAAAATAAAATAAAAACAACTGAGTTTTAACCATTTTATGCCAAGTTGCATCGACGGTTTTTGTAAAATCGTACGATCAATCAAACTTTAGGATCGGAATTTAGTCATTGAAATACGGTAGCGTACGGATTGGTTTTTTTAAACAAAACAGCCAGTTGGAATCAGGTTGATACTAAACAATAGACGCATGTACATTGTTACGTGTTCTACGACATGTATAACACACAGAGATCTCTGTCGTGCAAACCAACTATCAACATCAGCATTATCGTAATTTTCTTCATAAACATACGTATTACATTCATCGTCTAGATACCTCCACACACGGTATAGCAGAAAGTGTATGAAAACGGGAAAGAAAAATGGTGGATGTCCGAGTACGATCAGTCGGAGCATTTGCAGGATACAATGAAATTGCGACACATAAGGCTTAGCCGAAATCGCGGTTTGGCCGAGATTCGCCGACCACCGAGGCGGCGGTTACTCGAGGATTACTGTTCCCCTTCCTCAGAAAGTAATATCTACCAACGGCGAATCTGTCCTGGGCACGTACACCTTGTCACGCGGATTTCAGGTCGACGTTCTCAGCGTTACGGGGGAGGGGGGACGAGTTTATTATGGCTTATCCGTCTTTCGCCCTCTTTCCTATTTCTCCACCTCCACACATTCTAGGAGCTCATATCGAAACGTAGCTCCCGACATAGCACAAGGAAAAAGAATGTTTTATCGTTAGTATATATATCCGGAATCTAGATTGCTTCTGGTGGATACAATAATCAGCTTGCTCGAGATACAATATTGCTTTTTTTCCCTTCTAACCATATGCGGTTAATACCACTTATTTTATCATTAATTTCTGTTAAGGTACCGTGTATATTCGGTACTGTTGACCGTGTTTTTCAAAGTAATTACAGATTTCTGAAATTGACACAACTTGTTGATTGAATGTTTTTGCGTCGCCTTGAAAACATTGATTCCAATTATAATCTTCTTTTTCGAGATATTAAATGCATAGGTTAAAAACAATCGTGAGGAAAATGCATGGGTTATACGGCACGAGAAATTATCGCTAAAATTTACTTATATTTTCCGTGTGAATGATGACAGCATTACGAAAAACACATATTATATACAATAGAGTATGAGAATCCTTATTAAGCTAAAACATTTATGGTTATAACGAAAATTGTAGAGAAATCACGATAGATGCGAGACAAATCATTTGAAAAAATGAGGCGAGGAGAGATGACTCCCTAGAAATCTGGCAACGCCGCATTTCTTCGAGAGCAGCGGAAGTGTGAACATGTATACAGTATTCATACTTTTTTATTCTCTCGGACCATACAATTTATCAACCGATAACATTTTTAAATTAATGTTTTATAAACATTCATCCTTTGGCTCAAGTCTCTCGGCCATTCGAAGTGCCGCGCGATTTCACAGCGAGCTACTGATGCCCGTGGGTTCCAACCTCGAAACACGAATTCACAAAACATTGAGGTATATAAGTCAGTTGGTAGTGGTGACGTCACGCAATGCAAAAGCATAGGGGCCTCGATCCTCCCTGCTACCCGGCGAAAACATTGCCAACACACCAACTTTAAAACACTAATTGAATTACATCACCAACTTTAAAACACTAATTCAATTTGTGCACAATAGTACTGAATGAATTACTACGAAAGTAATGCAGTATATAGCTCATTGATGATACTTTTTCATTTATATTTATGGAATTCGATTAAATTTAGCACGAGTTTAATTTTTCAGTAGCTGAACTATTTGCTGTGTGCGCATCCCGCGCAGAGACTCCCGAAGATCCCGGACTACTTTCCGGACTCCGGGACTCCATCCCGGACTTCGGGACTCCATCCCGGACTTCGGGACTCCATCCCGGACTACTTCTCGGACTTCGGGACTCCATCCCGCACTACTTCCCGGACTTCGGGACTCCATCCCGGACTACTTCCCGGACTTCGGGACTCCATTCGGAACTCCATTTGGGACTCCATTCGGGACTCCATTCGTGACTCCATTCGGGACTTCATTCGGGACTCTATCCGAGACTTCATCTCGGACTACTTTTTTGTCTGCACGGGCAGTCACACCAGTCTCATATCTAAGTATGTATTTCAGTGTACGTATAAGCGACAACTTCAGTGCGATTTTCTCTTCGGCTAGTAATGTGGCACTGATAGTATCCACGTGCATAACAATACATCCATACAAATCGGATCCGTGAGTAAGACTGCTCGTAGCGAAAAACAATCTTTTGTCGGCCATGAAAAAGTGTTTTCATTTCATGGAAATCAGTTAGTTTTTAAAAAATGTATAGTGATATTCTCAAATTAATACAATGAGCAGTCGTATAAGCATGTGTTATTAAAAGAGCCTCCACATAGATAAATAAATAGAGTTTCAATGTAGCAAAAAAAGTATTCCTCACGACAAAACATACATTTTGCGTAAAACAATATATTGCCTATCAATAGTAGGGTCATCGTTTTTATTTTTATCTTTATTCATTAAAGAATGACTGAAAACTAGTCTACATTTAGGTTTAATCTTTACCCTTTCCTAAAATTCTTCTATGGGAAAAATGTGTCAATCCGTAAAATTAAAATATAAGGTTTTCCTCACATTCGATTTTTATTATCTTTTTAAGTTATATTTATTATTATTTTATTTTTATTATGTTTATTATACGATCTTTTCTTCGTTTCTTCTGCCACATTGACGATTTTTTGTGTGCACCACTTTTGGCCGGTCGTGCGTGGAATTCTGTGTACATGTGTCAACTTGCCGAGGGCCTTTCTAGGATTTCAGGCCACTCGCAGTATACAAAAATACTATGAGGCTGTATACGCAACTAGGCGTAGGGAATGGGACATAGTATAAAACTCAGCTAACGAGCTGGCTCAAAGGTGGTATTCGTTCACGTCGCATCAGCGGACAAATATCGTCCGCACGACTGAACATACCGCACCTCGGGCCACACAACGCTATTGATGACGCACGCCATACACTGTGTACTGTTTTCTGCTTTTTTCCTCTCTTTTCGACTGGATAGTCCTGCAATTAGTACGATTGGTACACGGAACCATTTTTTTTTTTGCGTATTTTTCATGGACAAGCGTTTCGAAATAACAAAATGTGCTGAATATACTGCCAGATTTAAGTAAATATTGGTGTAACCGTAATTAAAAAATTGTTGGACTTCACTTCTTGATTTTGTTACGTCTCTTTAACACATTGTCTGAACAAAGACTTTAAAAAGAAAATGGAGTACAAAATTCGTCAAACACATTTATGCTTGTGTAAACAAAATGCGAGGAGGGATTTTTTAAAAAACATACCATGTTGTTATCCCAAATGCAACTTTTAACACAGTTAAAAGTTTCCAAGACACCAACAAAAAATACAAAACGTGTAGATTAATTTTTTCCCTGCACTAGGCCTGGCGTAAAAATAAAAGCAGTATATTTTATTTCGCGTCTGTCATAACTTGAAACATAAGTATTGGATTTAATAATGACCGTGTCAAAACTTGGGATCCTTCGGATAATTTTCAGTGGTCGCGCATCAAGTCACAATATTAAAATATTTGCTATTTCTTTAACATTTTTTCTTAAATGGCATAACATTTTTTAAATCAGCTTTGAAGAATAAAATTAGTTACTTTTTACGTGTTAATCAAATAGGAAATATTCAAACTCGATGCGTGAGCACTGAAAATTATCCAACAGAGCCTAAATTTTGCCAGACTCATTATTAGATCCAATACTAATGTTTCAAGATGTGAGAGACGAAAAAATATATATTTTTCTTTTTTGGGCCAGGCCTACTGCATATCATGTATCATCATCTTTTGTCCTAATAAAACTTTTTGCAAAATTGTAAACTTCTGTGGAACAATGTTGAGTATTGAACTAACTCTTCAATACAGGAAATATTTTGTTATAAAAAAATGCCGATATTTCACTGCACATGCATAACTGCATTAGCTCAATTTATTTCACGGCACATGCGATAAAAAAAACTGTACAGGTACATTTATTACTTGATATAATGTTATCACCGCAATACTGCATTTGCGTTCATAGTACTGTCGCTATGTAAACGGTGGCGCTGACGTAGTATTAATACGTCCAAATGGATTATCGGTAAAAACGGTAAAAAATGCTATCTTCCGCTAAAATCATCATTCTATAGGCATAAATACAATATAACGTTCTGTAAACTGTAATACTATGGATTGTGAATCTAATATTAACTTTTTCAAGTTCTGAATATTGAGCAGCCCCCCCCCTGCCGGGGGGGGGGGCTGCTCAATAAGAGTAGAAAATTATTTAAAAAATGTAACAATGTAAAAATGTTATATTTAAAAATAATATTTGTAGTATATTAGTTCACAATTGTACTGGATAAAAAAATCTTAATCTTTTTTTATCTATTTTTGGCAAACTGCGAAGACAAAATTTTGTATGAAGGTTCTGGTGTGTCGTTTAAATCATGTTTTATTTCTTCGTTAATGATTTCACAAACTAAAACTACTATAAAATACGGTAGAAGGCTATTATGCAAATTCGTTATCGATCGCTCTACGTAATGCGTGATAAGTCGGAGGTTTCGGGGTGAGCAAGAGATGCGGAGGTGTGCTGTACGCTAGAAAGTTAATAATTCCTGGCAGGGTGAGAGAGTCTTAATAGCAGTGATTACCGGCACCGATAACCATCGGCGCAATTGCCCTCGCCGTCCCGGAGAATGGATTGCCATGTACCTTTATATAGCCTTATAACTTTACAGTATCTAGCCTCTTGTTCTCTGAGCTCTTTGCACTGTGATACAAGCGCAACCTTGAAACCGAGAAAATTAATTAATTTACAAAGAATAAAGTACAGGACAAAGCAGGGGGTATGTTACGCCAAGATTAAATGGAAATTGTATAGCAAAGGTTATGTATTTTATAGACTTCTACGTTTATGTTTGAATGGAACAGTTTATCCTTCATTTCAATAACTGTAATCTCTTATATAAGGCATTCTATGAAAAGTAAGACACCCAATTTTTACAAGGTACAAAAAAAAGTTTGTATATTTTTGCTTCCTCATAAAGGAAGCTTTGTTTTCGTGAAAAATCTGTTTTTTTTCGAGATTTTTATGTCAGTACACTCGGAATGGTCCAAAACGTCGAGAAAAGTGGTTTTCGTATGCATGTGCGTGTGTCTGTGTGCGTGTGTTCATTAATTCAAATTCAATCAACTATTACTCAGTAACCGTTCGAGTGATCATACTGAAATTCTGCACGCAAGTGAGGTAGTTATCCCTCTTTAAGTATCGCGATTTTTTTAAGGATATATGCAGCCATTCAGATTTTATGTAATTTTTTATTTTTAGATACAATCGGCGTGGTCACCCTAACTAACTTTCGTAAAAGTTCGACGATTTAGCTAAATAGTTCTTTATAACTGAAGATACTTTCAATGTTGTTTGGTATCGAATTTCGACAAGATCTGTAAATCGGTTCGGATTTTGTGAAGTTTTGAAATTTCTGTTGTTTCTTTTTTGTAAATGTTTTTTGAAACTCGAGGACGGTTCAAGTAACTGATCTAGAATTTTGCATAAAAATTAAATACAGTGTAGTAGTGGCGTGTGTCAATGTTTAAGATTTTATAAAGATTTGGATTTTCGGAATTTTTTTGAATCCACTATAACTCGAGAACGATTCAAGTAACTGATTCAAAATTTTGCATACGATTTGAATAGAATGTGTCAGTGTTTGATACTGAATGTGGTGAGAATCCAACAACACGGAGAAAACGGATTAGTTGAGAAAACTTAACATTTAAAAGCTTGGAGCGTTACATGTAGCTTGGTTGGCATTATAAATCGGTCGGTTGGCGTTACCAATTGGTTGGTTCTGACTCTCAATAACTTGCTAATACCAGATAACGCTTTAAAGCGTTCATATTTAGTATTTAATTGGAAATATTCAAAGATAATAATTAAATACAATTCTAATTTTTTTTTAAATATTTTAAGTGCAGCTTATATAGACAGTATATAAAGAAGCTTGCAAAGTAGAACCGTGCAAATTGCTTCCTCATTATTTCGTATATTTTACAAAGCTTCCTTTATGAGGAAGCTGAAATTGATCAACATGCTTCCTCATAGGCTTTATCGAAGATGCAAAATAATGAAGAAGCAATTTGCAAGTTTCTTCTTAGCAGACTTCTTGACAGCTTTTTAGAGTGTCAAGCGTAAAAAGTAAGTACTAGCGATCTGGCATTTCATGCCTATCCACGTCTATGGTCAAAATAGCAAAATATTTTTTAAACCTCTTTAATCTGCATTTTTTTCTCGATATTATGTATTTGGTAGCAGTCAAACGGCGATATTCGTAATGCATCCGCTTGGGCGCACTCGAAAACGCAACAAAAGAAAAATCGGGAACGCGGATGTCGGAGTTTTAAGAATTATATATACTTTTAATTATATATAATAAAAATACTGATAATAAACTTTTAGATTCGTTTTCTTATTTCATTTCGTTGTTTATTAAGAATGATCCCTTGTACAAAAAAAGGTAGCAAAACGTTTTTTTCATTTCTATAATTATATTATACATTGAAAAATGTTGCAACTGTTTGAAATATCTATTTCTCTTTACTTACGATTTACTTGAAATTTGGTGCACCGGTGCTTAGCGAGGTCGCCAACGAATCTGAAATAAAAATTCAGAATATCAAAATGCACGAAGTTATTTAATTTGAATGAAACTCGATATCTGAAGCTTTCATGTTCGGTAATGAAGAACTTGAAATAAAAAATGCCATTTTTGCGTTCAGATTTGTAATTAGCGATCATGAAAAGTCACGAGTAGAAAATTCGTATGGTTCCAAAATATTCGTGGTAAAAAAATATGACAAATACTTTTTCTTTTACAATCTCATTTTACGATATAAAAATATTAGTTTTAATCCTTCCTTATGCTTTATTATTATGGACTACTATACTTTCCATTTAGATAAATGAATTTAAGACGAAAATAAATCACAAAATGTCAAAAATGTTCATCTTTCGCAAAAATTGCTTTAAAAATATAAAGAAAAAATATAATTTTCTTTATGATCATGTCAACATTTGTGCAAAGTTTCAACAAAATAATAAATAGTGAAAATATTAGTCTAAAAGGAGCATTCGACCTTAGTCTGACGCGTTGAAGCTTCTGATTCGTCCCGCAATTTTTTATATGATTGGCATAACTCGATAAAGCATTAATTTAAAAAAAATGTACACATTTTTAGTTATCTACAATTTTTTGAACAAATTATAGAACAACACATTTTAAAAATTCTGAAAAACCTTTTTTCGAAAATAAACATTTTCGATAACTAAGGCGAAGTTGGTCGACCGAGAAATTTTTTTTTTTAAATAGATCTGATTTTTTTAATAGATTTTTTAATAGTAACTTTACGATTGGTAGCAGCTAAAAAAGTTTTGTACAACACATGATTTTTGTGAATTTTTAAGATCTTTCCAAATAAATGTTGGGATTTTATTTAAATAATCTTAAATTAGGCTAGGCTTTTTACGAATGGTCTGAAAAAAGTTCTAAAAATCATATGTCTCATGGAAATATATTCTAGCTGCTGCTCATCGTAAAGTTACTATTTTTCTAATGTTCTCCATCTTCGTTATTATTGAAAAAAAGCCGAAAAAAATAGAAGGAACCTTTTTGTTTTTCACTTTTTTTTGTTTTCCAAATAAGGTTTTTCACAATTTTTTCAGATTTTCAAAATGTGTAAAGAAAATAAATAAAAAATTAGTGCTTTTTAGAGTTATGTCAATCATATAAAAAATTGCGAACCCAATCGGTAGGGTGAAGGATCAGACCCAGGTTGAAACAAGGTGGAATGCCCCAAAAACGCAAAACTGGGTTGTCACCCTTTTTGAGACCACTTTAAATTGAAGTGCTTCTCTTCTCATACCTCCCGTATATAACCCTCGTTAAATATGCTTATCCTTATCACACCATCATCGTATACACACTAGATTTTAGGCGGTATGTTGATCTGGTGTTGGTCCACGGTTGGCTGTCATTTCACATATATGAATTTGCATATTAATCGAGACACGGTGTATCTATGATTAAGATAGGTGTGCGCAAGAAACAAACGACATGGTAGATTATGTAGCTTAATAATTACACAAAAAAAATTGCGTTGTTTTTAATTCGAATTACTCGAACGAATTTTTATATCAAATATAACAAATAAAAATTATTTAACTAGCCCCTGAAACCCCTACATAGAAATTTGGGATTGCCTGAATGACGGTAAAACTCCGCTAGGAAAGGTATTACTGAGTTACTTTAGTGTGAGGCGAATTAAGAGAGGTTTAGTGTGAGGCGCTTAAGTATTTCTACAAACCCTCACATCTCAAGTCCGAATCCGGTGCGGCCACTTTCAGTCAGTGACGCACAACCACTCTTCTCGAGAAAACACTTTCCTTCTGTGCCTTCGTTCCCAATTTTTTACACACCGTCGCGTAAGTACATACAAAATGCCACGACTGTATCACGAGGTTGCGATAACACCTCGACTTTCCGCATCCAATAAATATGATTGAGTTATATACTCCGGTAACGTGCGAGAGGTCACCAGTTCGCGTAGTCCCCTCTTGTCCCTTTGCCCTGTCCTCTGACAGCACCCATCTACCCCGTAATTATTAATCTTTTATCGCTCAAATTACGAGCCGCACCCCTGCTGCCGTTGAAGACGGCGGTTGGCAGTAGCTAAATTGATTTACGTATGGTTCGTGCTCAGTTTCAACCCTCTACGCTTAGAAGCTTCACACTAGGACCAAGTTCGAATTTTATTTTGAGGTATAAAGATCAACCTGATAACACAAGAAAAAGTTGCAAAGTAGAACTTTGCACATTGCTTCCTTGCTAATGTTGATTTTTCACAAAGCCGCTTCTATGAGGAAGCTTATTTAGTTATTTTGTCTTCCACATTCGTGAAAAATCGATGAATGATTAATTTTTATTCAATTTTCAGATTTCACTCGTAAACCCTGAACATGGGTCGTTCGTGTTGGTCGCTTATTTGATTATGTTATTGTGTAAGAAAAATCGCTAAAAATGCATAGGTCTTCTTTGGACTCTTAACTATACGATAAAATTGTTGCCATCCCTGAAAATCCCTTTTTCAATAAACATTTTCATCAAAATTCGGAGATATGTAGGCTGTTTACACTAAAATGTACGGACATAAACGACCCACTTTCAGGGTTTTAGGGTTAATGAACCAGAACAATAAAAAACTGTGCACGTGTTCACAGCTCCAGTCCGTTTAATGATACCTTTTTAAACTATAATCTGTTAAACCGCCACCAAGTTTGGTACATACCAACGGTGAAAAATTTTCATCTATATTTTTCATTCATAAAAATATTCAGTTCAATCATTGTCAGTTGACTTGAGTTATAATATAACCTTTTCTTTTTATAAATTCAAACTCACGTAAAATTAGAACTGCTTGACCGATCATCACCAAATTTGGTATGTAGCAGCGCTTAATGTTACTTTTCGTCTGTAGAAAATTTCAGTTCATTTGGTAAGATCTGATGTGAGTTAGAGCAAAATGATTTTTTTTTAAATTCTATAAAAATCGAACCTATTTCTTGATTCATTCAGAATTCAATATCGATCCTGCTTTAATAAAGCTTTATTTGTAAAAAATTATTCAGATCGATAGCTAAAAATTTGCGGCAACAAGAGCGCGTACAGACATTTTTCCAAAATTGCAAATTTAAATATAATTTGAACATATTTTTAAATGTTTTGAAAATTATTATAACCAAAGGTGCCTACGTGCGTGTTAAATTCAAGCCCGATTATTAAAGCCGTTCTAGAGATATGTAGGTTTGAATTCTGAATGCTGGCCGGACTCACGCATACACATTCATCAAGACTTTTTTTCTAAACCACGTTCCACGACATTTCGGACCATACTGAGTGCACTGATATGACAATCTCGAAAAAAAAAATTTCATGTAATCAAAGCTTCCTCAATAAAGAAGCAAAATTAAATGCGTGAAACACGATTTTTATAAAATTTATATCAAGTGAAGATTGGCCAACACTCTACATGGCATTAACTTTTTAACTAATTCTGTCGAATAGTTCACGAGTTATGTTAATATGAATTTTAGTCCAAATTGATCGACACACATTCTCGTATACGCAACTTTGTGAAAATTCAAAAATAATGAGTAAGCAATGTGCAAAGTTCTACTTTGCAGCCTTTTTTTAAATTACCACTTCTCACGAAACGTGGCTTAAAAAGTGTAACTTTAATTTTACTGTTCTTTAGTGTACTAAAGAACAGTAAAACTGTTCAGTTTTTCAGAACAGTAAAATTAAAGTTACGCTTCTGCTTAAAGTTTGAAATGTATTTCCAACTTTAAGCTGGACTGCATAACCTGCGAAAATATACATACGCATAAAGTATGTACAAACGAAATACGTAATACGTGTTATATCTACACGCTGTTACCCGAGTGTGAGACAATGTACAGAAAATCCGTGAAAAAAAGAGAATGCGAGATTTACATATGTGAAGTGTTATTAAAAAAAGAAGCTCACTTGCTTTTTATAAATCTCAGTATGCCGGATATTTTGTATAAATATAACAATAATACAGCATCAATGAGATTAAATGATTGTTTACAAGAATGACATGATCGAAAGTTTCATAATTTTATGTGAACATATCAATGGTTAAGTATCAATTTGTATTTCAATGAAAGGGTCAATAATTCTTGAGATCTACATGAATATACAATTTGATGGTAAACCTGATGACTGGAAATGTAAAGTTATGCACTAACTTACAAGCTCCTATAAGCATGGTTTCTCTGTTGCATCTATACTTCAAAGTTAGCTGAATATTAGTTGGGCCACTCCAACTTCGACAGACCAATCGTTACTTTTGCCAAGTATCAAAATCAGCTTCAAGCACCTTCCTCATATTTAATTGGCCTTTCGAATTAGATATTGACTCGGGTGTTCGGAATTGGTTCGACTGTTAATTAACTTAACATTTTATCGAAATTCCTGCGAATAGCAGAAATTGCAGAGTTGATAGTCAACGAAGAAGAGGGTAGATTAATACTATATTCTACAACTAACAGTTCTGTGGAACGAAACCAAGTTTTAAATGTTTTGTTAAAACTACAGTAGTGATATTACTTTAACGTATTTTGAACTCAACGTAGGGTATTTGAATAATCGACGTGCACCAAAATAGGAAATTAGGAGATACTTGATTACCAGGGTGGTCCATTTTAGATCAATATTCTTTTTGTCGTTTAGCACCCCCTCAGAGTTTTTACTTCGATGAAAGAAGAATCGTGAATTGTTTTCAGAATTATACAAATATATTTAGAGATGTTTCAAGGCCATTTAAGGTAAAATAACAACTGTATTTATAACCCCATTTTGTCTTTGGCGAATTCGATTACAATCACGTAAGTTGTATTCTACAATTGTCATTTAGTGCAAGCTCTTAAAGAATATCGACTTTTTAATAAAATAAGAACATTTTTGTCGGTGCTAATGTACAAATTGCAACATATGGTGCATCTGATTTTAATTTTTGGTCATCAATCTATTGTGTTCCCCAATCAATGCAACTTCTCTTTCAGCAACGTCGTTTACGACTTGCAATCTCTTCAGAATTGTTGCGTACATCCCATATAGGACTGTACCATCGGCCCAGTACTGGCGAAGTAATGGTGGCTATTCTCCCTGTAATGGCGCGGATGTGGCACCCGGCACTGGCTCGTTGCTGGTATAGCACTGGATGATAACTTCGGTCCAGTACTGGTAGTTGTATATCGGCCGAGTTCTGGAGGCCAATGCTGGCCAGTAATGGTAGTTGCATATTGGTCGAGTACTGGGGACCAGTGCTGGTCAATAATGATACGAAACACGGCCAGTATTGGGTAAGCAACGGCCGTAAATATTCAGTATAATTAATTTGGTAATTAATTATCAATTTAAAAAAATCAATTTCATAATGGACCGTGCTACAGTTATTTTAATAATATTGTTCTATTTTTGTTAAAAAAAAATCTAAAAAAACTATTGAAAAAGTTTACAGACTTCTTCAATAGTTCTCGGAAAAGTGATGTTGGTTGGATTTGAACTAACCTAACTACCTAACGAGCACGCTAACCACGAGACCAAACCGACTACATGGCTTTCTTATACTTTAGGTCCATAATAGTTGCATCGAGATAACGGACACAGAGATATTAGATGGATTAGGATAAAATTTGGTACACGGAAGTTTTTGAGGCCGCTGATTTTAAAACTCAACTCTGAATTCAGAAATTCAAAATGGAGGATCCAATATGGCGATCGACTGCAAAAAGTTATATAATTCGGATAAATCTCGAAACTGAGAGCCTTTTCAGATCTGTGGTTACGAATCTGAATTAAGAATTCAGAAATGAAAAAATGGCAAGTCCAATATAATCAGTAACGGCTTCAAACTGGTTAACTATACTTGGCCAGTTATTGGTAGCCATGTGCTGGCCAATTGTTGAGGTTGTAAAGTCAACCATAAGTCATGAAAGTGTCACGGAATCCGGGGGCTTATCGGTGACGGCCCAAATCTGGTCAACCATGCTTGGCCGATTATTGGCTCCATGTAATGGCCAAGCTTTGGGGCTTTATTGGAAACCATAAGTCATGTGAGAATCACGGTATTCAAGCGTTAACCAGTGACGACCCAGAACTGGTTAACCATATTTGGTCGACTATTGGCATCCATGTACAGGCCATCCGTTGGGACTTTAATAGGAATCATAAGTCATGAGAGAATCATGGCATCCACAGGTTAACCACTGCCGGTCCAGAACTGGTTAACCATATTTGGCCTATTATTGGCAACCATGTACTGGTCAACCATTGGAACTTTAATGGCAATCATAAGTCATGAGAGAATTTCGGCATCCACAAGTTAACCGATGACGGCCCAGAACTGATTAACCATACTTGGCCGACTATTGCTAGCCATGCACTGACGTAGAACTAGGCCTGTTGTAAGGTCTGGCAATTCCTACATGGGATACCGTGCAATGCCGTATACATTAATTCTCTATCGATAGTTATTCGTAAAACGCTGATACGTTATACATAATATTAATAAATTATATACGTCGCACGCACTTGAATCGTCCCACAACGGTTCGTCAGGCCAGAGCACCTCTCTCCGATCTGACGGCCATAAAAAAGGTACTATAAGCCTACACGCGGGCTCGCTGGACGTACCGCACGTTCAACAGGCCATGTGCATAGTTATTTAACATTTGGCAAGCAGCCGCGACTTTCTCTGCTTTTAAGCCTCTACATTTTTTCTCTACAGTTCTCTTGAAGACTCTTTAGACAATAGAAACGAATTTTCAGAAACATCACGTACTGCGTCAAAGTACCAGCATACACTCATAAAAAGATTAAGATCCTCGCTCGACTCTCGAGTCAAACGGAAAAAACTTTTCTTTTTTAAGATTAACAGAGTGCGTCATGGGAAATTGCTCGATGTTCAAGCCTCGTATTCATCATGGGTTTCTTCCAGAAATTGTAACCCCTACTATCTATTTCGTGATTGGTGAAAAGTAAATTCCGCCTACGGGGTCTTTTAACTCCTGTCACCAATAATATTCGTCGTTACAAACAACGAAAAGTGTCGTCGCCATTGACTTGACGCCAATATCAACAGATCAGCAGCAACTGACTCTTCCAGTTCAGATTGCAAAACACTTAGAATATTTCTTTCACTTTGCGATACATAAAATTTATATTTTGTCACTAACCTTAAATTAACTAAGTACGAATCAACTTTAATACTGTTTTGTTATTGTTTGTATTTTGTTTGAAAATATATTCTATTAATCAAGTCAATATTTACCCTTTAATTAAATTAACCGCACAATATTAAGTTGGCGTGCAGTGAAAGGTAACGTCTCTAATTTCGCGTGCCGGGATTTACAACCCCGTAGATTCTTACGTGAATCGCGGTACTGACGATACAACAATGCTTTGTCCTTTCTGGTAATCTTCTCTCTGATCCCAAGTTGCAGTATCCTGGTCGAGAGATTTCTTTCGAACTTCGAGTTGAGCTTGGATTACCGCTCCATTGCTGGTATCGGCGCCGTACAACGACCTTACACGTTTGAAGTGGCTACACAAGTTTCAGGAATTCCACGTACCAATATCAAAAGTAACAGCCTCTAAATTACGACAGCATCTATGGTATCTTAGCGAAGAGGGTAACACTGGTATTTTTCGATGAAGCGGTTCACATTGAGACGAAACGAAAAATGGTACTTGCTGTAAGAAATCGAGATGGCTCATTGGATCCACAAGAACAATTATCACCGCAAAGGGAAATCTTCAAGAAATAATTACGACAGATCTTGATGCGTTCGTAACGAAAACAACGCAATGATTCTTTGCTCAACTCGAAATTCAAGCAAAATTTCTCGATCAGGATCTGGCAACTTGGGATCAGAGTGAAGATTACGGGAAAGGACAGCATTGTGAACGGATTGCAGGTCGCAAACGACGTTGCTGGAAAAGGAGTTGCGTTGATCGAGGACTCCAATAGATTGATGATAAAAAATGAAAACACGAGACGATCTCGTGTTGTGATCGATGTGGAGACTTGAAATTATTAAGTTATTTGCAATTAAATTCATGAAATAACGTGATTTTAGTTTCTGATGTATACATAAATTTTCATCAAGTGTAATTGATTGAGAACATATATTAGACAATTCGTGCTTCAGGTATTTGCAGTTTTCTTCATTCCATATTCAAAGTAGTTTTTAATAATGTTAACGATTTGTATGGAAGCGGTAAGTAATAAACCTGAAAGCAGTCGGCCCTCACAGAGCGCGAAATTTTAAAGCCTAACTTGCAATTTTGAAATTCGTCCACAAGTGTCCCTTTATGAAGAAGAAGTGATAAAGTGATGAAGAAGAAGAAGTAGTGAGCCGTTCATCGAGTTAGAGTTGTATTGTCGTCTCGGGTGCCCTGCTGAATGTGAGGAACAAAAATAATCCACACATTTTTTCTTTTCCAACCCGAAAAAATAATTCGGTTCAGCAGAAATGTGAAATATATTTTCGGTAAGAAGTATTAATAGCCTCTAATTAATAGTTGGGAAACGTTTATGTAACTCCTAAAACGGTTGCCGTAATTAACATTAAAAGGTTGTCACTTTTTGTCAGCGGGTGGAAAAATCTTTTTGCTTTTTTCAACAATCAAAATTTTGGTTCAACAATACTATAGCAAAGTGGATGCTGACATACCTATAAAAAAAGTTAGAAAAGCGGATAACGTTCTGGAAACGCCTGTAACAGACGTATCCACATTTCCGTCGTCATGCGAAAACACATATCTCCTATCTATATGACGAAATGTTCGGTATTAATGGTAAATTTGCAATAGCCAGCAGGCCAACTACCAGCACTTTGTGAAATTCGTTGCCACCGTTAACGAGTCAAAGGGTGCATGTACGCTTTTACGCTACATTGCACATTCCGATATATGTTAATATACCAACGATACGTTGTGTGTTCGAAAATTCGAGCAGTTGCTGATTGCCTCTACCACAATTATCTTCCTTCCGTTAAAAATGTCTATATATTTTTTGGCTGCCAATATATTATTTAGGAGCTCTATACATGGCTAATCAATATACTTCCAGCAAAACTGCAATCGCACGAGTTCACAAACGTAAACGTCGGTTAATCCGTTCGACCTTTTTATTCTAGTTTCCACATTGACCTGTGCAGTCAGCAACAGCCACGAACGTGACAAAATTCGCTTTTTCCCGACTTGAGGCTAATCCACACTTCAACTTAGTTTAAATCTGCAGAATTTAATAAATGATGAAGTGAGTACATGTAAAAAAAACCTACAAATTTAAACCTTGCACCTTCCTCATTATTTTCTACGTCTCGCTTTTTAACGAGTTAGTAGATTTATTAACAATTATTACAAATAAAGGAGCGTAACTGACACATTCATCCAGATATTTTCAACTTTCTCATATCACAGAGTATGTAAAGTATTGCAATCCAAAAACTGTCGGATTCCAGATTTTTATGGAAATAGACGTTACGTTCTGAGTGTCCTAGATTCCAAAAAACTCATTCACTTATTTCAATCTGTCTGTCTGCCTTTGCCGTCCGAATGCAGAATAACTTTTGAAAGAACTGCAGCCTGCACTAAGATGAACTGATCTTCTAGAAATTAAAGGTAGTTTTGGTATTAAAGTTGAAAACAAACCAGCCATTGCTTATTTTACCTTAAATGTAAAAAAAAATGAAAGCAGAACTGATTTTTCACATTTCAGGCAAAGTAAAGGCATTAGTGTTTCTTTAACATTAATATCAAAACAACATTTTATTCATCAAAGATACGCAACACAAAATTTGATTCACGGAGAAAAAACCCCGGAAAAATTAACTTCAGAAAAAAAGGGAGTTTTTTCCGGGTTCGTGAAAAAAGATGCAAGTAAAAATCGTAACATTGCGAAAACAAAGCTTCCTTTAAAAGGAAGCAAATTTCACCAGAACGCAATATAAGAAAGTATATTTGTGCAACGGGGGAGGGGGGCTCCGCTCTCCCAATCCCCACCAGGACTTCACCCCTGGACCTAGAGAAGTAATTAGTTTAACCGCCCGACCGATGTCCGTCAAATTTTTACGCATACCTTGTTCTATGGTAGTCCATATATTATGAACCAAATAGAATCTAAATATGCAAAAAAATTCAAAAAACTCTCACTACAGCAATTTGTTTCTTTCTTATCAAGCTTTCCTAAATTTTTATCAAATCGAAATTTACCAACATTGCGACCGTTCCTTTGTCTAAAGTCATTATTGATAATAAATAATCGTAAGATCACGTGGAAAATTGCAACTAGATATTTCAGAATTTACAGAAGTTGAAGTGTTTACAAGCATTAAAAAAAATTAAAAACTGCGATAACATTAGAACGACTCTATCAATTTTGGCACCAAACATGGTTCACTGCTAGGTCATTGATGTACAAAATTTCAGCCAGATATCTCGTAATTTACGAAAGTTATAGCGTAAAATGACTTTTTTCAAAATATTTAAAATGCTGTAAAATTTGAACCTCTCAAACAATTCACGCCAAGTACATCAATCCCAAACGTTGTTGTTTATTAGCCCACTTCCGTAACAAATTTGAAGAAGATTCATTAAAAATGACGACTGTATCGCGCTAACAAGGAAATCTGCACGCACACGTACACACACACACACACACACACACACACACACATATTTTTTCTAAACATTGAGAAAAGTCAATGGTTGTAACCATTCTAAGTGTATTGAAAACTTGAAAACAAATTTCACGAAAAATTTTTCAATTAAATCCTAAGTTGTACTATTAAATGTCTTCACCTATACTGGCTACAAGTGCTTTTTTATGCAGAAGTTATTTACAAACGTTACACGATTTAGAAGAATCGATTCACTGGAGCACTCATAGAATTTTAGAACTGTTTTGAATTAACACCGGAGTTCCATATAGTTTGATGTATAATAACGCGTGACATGTGGAAATATCTGCGTCAAACTACAAACTGTTGCAGCTTGTTCCATTGAATATTTTCGAGAGTAGGGGCATATGTAACTGGATGCAGAATGGAAGTGCGCGCACGATGCAAGTGCGAGGAGAAACACGTGTAAAGGTACACGGTACACGTAGCACAAATTGATATCCCAATGATATAGAGTAGTAGAGCGTTGGCTCAAGCGAGAATGACTATACCTCCGCATTATATACCGTGTGGACCATGAAGCTGGAAATTGCCTGAACGTGGATCGCCGGCGAAATGTTACTCCGCGTTGACCAACTGAAATTTCAATTGTGAAGAGAGAAATACATGTCCTCATCGCTGACGCTGCGCTATATAGGCAGTCGCTTTTGGATGCGTATACTGGAGAGCGAGATACATCATTAACGTTTCCAGTTGCAACCCGGTGCTTTGGCTCTCGGTCGAACAGCAACGATGTTCGTAAGCACCCCCATTGGTGAGCATCAACTTTAACTACCGACACGAATGAATCAACAGTGGTGAATGCAAATAGCAAATAACGCGAAAATACAACCGGTTTTGTCGCCAGCTCCAATAAACAGAAGAAATAAAAGCTCTCGTATTAAAGTGTGGAACTGGTTTGTAAAACCAGTGTAATACTTTTCTTTTTTATGGCTCATTTCTCTCCGTCAATATAGAAGGTGATGATGATATCTAGAAAAGTTTCATTTTTGTAAACTTAAAAAGTTATAAATCTTTGTGTCATACAAAGGTCTATTTAAATGTCGCGGCGCTAACCCGCAGCGAGGATTTCTGCGGATCAGCGAGGATCTCTGCAGATTAGCGCAAGCATATGTCAAAACTGGTTTATCCGGTTGAAATTTTTGTAAAATATGAATAAGTGGTGAATAAACTGCAAACAATAGCAAAAAGTATATAACCTCTAACGTTTACTATACACTTGACGACAAGAAGTTTCAACCAAAGACACCAGTTATATTCTTTAAAAATTTCCCCCTTAAGGACTACATCAGTTTTTTCTTGAATGAAAAAGGAGATTATAAAGGTGGTCCCCGAAAATACTTATTTTTCCTAGTTGACACTCCTTGAATATCTTCATTTTGAAGACAGGAGCAATTCAGAATTTTCTCAGATTAAAAAAAAAATATGTAGAAGGTGCCCACAGCCATTTAAGGGAGGGAGGGGTCAACGACTTTTTTAGATATATAAAGTACCACTGAAAAAAAATCGATAATTTTTTTTCAATGCATTGTTTTGCTTATAAAAGGATCCCAAACAATCGAAATTGAAATCGAAGAAATTAAGAGGGCCCAATTTTCTAAATCGTTGAAAGAGATTTAATTTAAAAAACCGGTACGCTCGATTGTTGAGAGTGACAAAAGTTAAGTGGATACTAATTTTCAGCAAAAATATATAAAAACATGTATGTTTCTCGACTTTAAAAATATCGATGTCACGAAAAATCATATTACGAAAGTTGTTTTTCGTCGATTATTCATTTTCGAAACAATTTTTTTTTTCAAGTAAAGATCTTCGGTATTTGGAGACCAGTTCAGCAGTGTTTTTTTTCTAATTTCTAAGCTATTTTTTAGTATCATAATTTGTTTCTTTTTTTAATTTCATGATAGATGAAAATACCATCAAATTTCTTTATACTGGAAGTAATCGACGTGATCCGTCGTACACAGAACGATTTTTGTTTTCCAACTGTCGCGGAATATTTTCAAATTCAAACAGTCGGGAAATTCCGTAGAACCAATCATTTTCAATAGTTTCCAAAGAAAACTTTATCAAAAACTCCCATCATTTTAACTTGCGCCCACCGTATCAGTTTATCTTACATTCTTAACTAAAAAATGAATAAGCGGCGAAAAAACAATTCTCATAAATGATTGTTCGCAATATCGATATTTTTAAAGTCGAATAACTCCTAGGTTTTTAAATATTTTTTGCTGAAAATTGGTATACATTTAAGTTTTGTAGCTTCCAGCAATCAAGCGTGCCAATTTTAAAAATTAAATTATTCTGATTGATTTGGAAAATTGGACCCCCTTCATTTTTTAAATTTCGATTTCGACTGTATGGCATACCTTTTTAAACATAAAAATTCGCATAAAAAAAATTACCGATTTTTTCCAGTGGTAATTTCATGTAGCTAGAAAAGACGTTGGACACCTGCCCTTATAATTCCATGGACTTGGTTAAATCCTAAATATAAATTTATTAACCTGAAAAAATTCTGAGGTGCTTTTTTTTAGTTGAATGAACAAACGTAAGGGGTACCAGGAATGATTTTGTCGGAGGACCTCCCTAATGTCAAATATATGAGATTTTGACTTAATTTCGTGCCTTTACAGACTGTGGGCACCTCCTAAATATAGTTTTTAAAATCTGAAAATATTCTAAGGTGTTTTATCGGTGAAATAAATAAACGTAAGGGCTGTCAGGGATATATTTTCTTTTTGAGGACCACCCTAGAGATTATAAACAAAAGAGTCTTAGAGCTTTATTTCCAAGAAAAAAAATAAGCTCTCAGTGAGATACGTGTGAGATACACTGTGGCTTATGCGCGCATTGACAATGCTGGCACGATAAGCCTCTCATCATTAGTCCGGATTCCAAATTTAGGCCCAAGGGTCCTTTGAGGATCTTAGAAAAATTCAGGCCTGAAGGTCCCATGAGAGACTAAGAAAAAGACAAGCTTGGATGTGTCATTTAACCCCGCACAAACTCGATTCTTGTTCTTGTAAAATAGAAAGATAATTTCTGAAGAGGACTAGACTCGAAACGTTAAGAAAATATAAAAAATTCCTTTTCCTCGTCTGTTATATTGCCGCTGTCATCCCCTCTATGTATTAATCCCGATCTGAGCCGATATTTGCACATTTTATATCTGAGGAGAATAATACGATGAGAGCTTAGACACGTTACTTATTTTCATATTTTTAAATTTAAGTACCAACTTCTTTTAACATTTTTTTTGTCCTTCTTAACTCTTTCTCCTAAAGTTAAATTATGATTGAGGTTTGGAAATCCAACTGAAATTCGAGCAGTTTATTTTAAACGATGGGATTTTGGTTGACTATCTAAGAACTGATCGTAAACGCAAACTTGACCAAAAAACGTTGACTTAAAATATACTTGGTTTTAATCAATGTAACCGAAAATTATCAGAAAATCTTAGTGTCACTTAAGTTAAAAATGACCATGAAGAAGATTTCTGTATTATTTAAAATAGAAAAATATTTTCAGTCCGGAAACTTCTTAAAATTGTTTTCACAAATGATAATCGATAATATCAGATAATATCAGTTGCTAATTGGCAAGTGCCTGACAGTCTGATAATTAGTAAGTATTTGTTGTCTAACATTGTCTTACAATAAACGCCCAAACTTGAGTGAGATGTTCTTAAATAAGTTAACACATGAGAAATGATGTACCTTGGAGTCAATTGTCACTAAAAGCCGTTCCCATTTAATTCGTAATACTCCAATTTCGTCGTAATCCATTACCACCTTAAGACTCGACAAGCTCGTTCAGTAGAAACGTTCAGATATCTCGTTATAGTACAATACGACATCTTGCAAGATTAATGCGTTTTATAATTGCGATAATCGTGTAGCGAGATATCGTCCACTATATCATTCTTGTTGATGTTCGCTACACCATCTGTATCGGACATATGTATCACTTTTTTATCGAAATTCTTTAGCGTTATATTGGCCATTCGTTTTTTTTCTTCTCTTTCTTTTACTTTTATTTCGGCGTTCTTTTTACAATATACGGAAATAAATCACGGGGCTCCCTTGCTGTTTTACCGTTGACTTTATCGTCGTTGACGTTGTTCTTACACGCGGCACTGCTCTGCCTTGGCACGTGCGCTAGTTTAACTCAGTCGACAATGATGACGACGACGACGACGACGACGACAGTGGAATATGAGTGAGACGTAGTATCTGTGTACATGAGAGACGGAACAGGGAATGTTAAGAGAGAGAGAGAGAGAGAGAGAGAGAGAGAGAGAGAGAGAGAGAGAGAGAGAGAGAATGATACGACTGGCACAGTTTGGGACGTCCTGCAGGGGCTTGACCGAGGTACAAACGATATTGAACAACTATACCACATTGCAAACCCCACCAATACCAAACTTCATGAGCAAGCTAACGTGCACGACATCAGCTCCCCAGGATAGAGAATGTGTTTTATTGCCTGCCTGATACTGCGAAAATGGGGTGGGTTTCGAACTAGCGCGATGCGAGGTTGGAGACCGTGACGGCGCACAAAGGTCTCGGTAACTCGGGTCTCCCTCACTCCGCACACGCAGTCCGTACAGGCGTTATTAATCATAACTCCTGCACAGCAATAGTCTACATTTTCCAGTGCAATATGTAGGAACATATGTATGCCCGTTCTGGTCCGTCGTCTCTTTACCGTAATCACCAATATCTTATCCTTTGTTTTCGAGATGATCATCACACGTGATGAAAGAAATAGGTGAACAAACAACTTTAAGTGAACTGATGAAAAGTCGAACTTTCGGTCACAAGTTCTGTCCTATGAACTTTAATATTGAAATTAAGACTTAACATTGTAGAATTAAGATTGATCTTAACATCGAAATTCAATGGCCGGTTTTGAACAGGTGGTGTCAATTTTTATTATAACCTCAAATCTTTTGTCACATTTTACTTGGACATAGATGAATGAAATTCACTAATATTTATATAGATTTTAGAGATTTATGCATCGATTGCTTGCGCCTTATTGATTTTTATCTACTTAACCCGGATATGAATGTGGGTTTAAAGTTTTGAGGTGGAGGCCTAATAATTTTAACACACTCACTTGTGTGAATTTAAAACTGTGTGTTACTGCCAACACTCGTCAAAAGTCCACCCTAATCATCTTTAACACATTGGAAAATTTCTACTGATACGGAGATTCTCGGAAATTTTCTATCAAACAAAGAATTTTTAGTAGGTTCTCATATGTATAAATTGGTTAGTTACATTAACGCTTCGGACATAATTACTTATTTATAGTTTAAGAGTGCCTTGAACCGTAATCTGTTCTGTAGATATTCAAATAAAACATTGTTTTAAATGTGTCATGTTATGTTTTTTCTAGAATAATCCTGACCGGGAAAAGGGGTATATTGTGAGACTTATAGCAATACTCGTTCGGAGGACAGTTCATAGAGGGGATCTTAAACATCCTGGCCCGGAGGGGGGGCTCATAAGGACGATTTACAAAAACCCTGGGACTTAAAAAAATCCTGACCTGGGGGAGGGATGTATCGTGGGACTTGGAATAATCCGGGCCTACAGGTGATTGGCTCATAGGGAGGATTTAAGTCTCACAATATCCCTCTCCTCCAGGCCACAAAGTCGTGGAACTTAGAGAAATTCCGGCATGCGGGTGTGCTCATAAGGGGGCCTTAGAAAATACGGACCTGGATGAAGTTTATATGGTAGAATATTGATTTTTCTAAGTCCCTCATGAGATCCCCTCTAAAGAAAAGATCCAATTTACAATATTTACAAAACTCTAAATGTCATTTCATCTAAATGATAATCCGCCACAACACATTTAACTTTTATACTTTCGTCTGTACTTTTTATTTTTTTTTCAGTTTGTTGACTACAGCGGATATATCTACAGTTTTTAAGCTAGAGCGGGAATATCTATAGAGTTTTTTTAACTTCAGTGGGCAATATCCACAATTTGTTTTTACTATAGCAGAAATTATGTATGGAGCTTGTCAACTATAGCGGAAATGTGTAGAGAGTTTTTCAAATATTGCGGGAAACACCCGCACAGTTTTTTCTTAATATAGCGGAACTTATGCAAGGAGTTTGTCAACTACAAAGAAAACATCCATACAATTTGTTAACTATATCGGAAATATCTGTAGAGTTTTTTTTAATTATTGGGGGAGATATCTGTAGTTTTATAGTTGTAGCGGGCAATATCCATAGAGCTTGTCATCGCTAACAGAAAATGTCTATCGATTTCTGTACCCGTACCGACTGCGAAGACGCAGACACGACGTTTATTTTTCTTCTTTTTTTTTAACAACAAAACAAAAAAATAAAAAGAAAACAAAAAATTAAAAAAAAATGAATTCAGGTAACCGCCACGTCTTTGATCGTCGACTCTGGGTTCGGCAAAGAGCGGAGATTTATCAAAACAAAGAATATTAAATTATTTTTCAATAAACAATTATCAGACGAATTGCTTTAGACAAATTGTTATTAGACGAATTGTCTTTTAGCTGAATTGTTTTAGATAAATTGTTTTCGAAGAATTTTCCGCAGAAGAAATTTTGTTGTATAAATTACCGATTTAATCGGAAATTTAGACATGAAATAAAAATGTAAGGGCATGTATTTATGGGAAGAATATCTTGCTTTCTTTTAGTGGACTCTTTTTACGTAATTTGGGGATTTTTTTGGAATTTTTCTGGGCAATGTTTCTCCTCGAATTATGTGGTAATTAATACTTAATTCCTTCAGTAAAAAGTTCATGACCAACAAATGAGGAAATTCATTCTTAACGATCTATTCGTGCTCTGACAGGTCGCCGGTTGACGCATTGAAATCGTTTGTTTAAGTGTCAAAACCGGACACAAAGAGACCCGGGCGTTAAAACGCCCGTGTCCGACTAACCCTAGTGTACCTCTTTTAAAATGTTGGTGGCAATCAGCAATGCTCATGTGAAGTAATTTTATTCGTGCTATGATTGGTCGTGGTCAGACACCGGGACCGTGATCAATTTCGTAGATTGAATCTGTTTGTTTTTGTCAAATGTTAAAACTGACAGAACGTGTGACCGTTTAGTTAAAAGTGCGCTGCAGCGCCCATATAAAAATGGCGAAGACGCGCGGCAGTGCGTTCGGTCTGGCTAGTAAAGTAAAAGATAAATTAACGCAATACAAGAAATGTTCAATTTATTATGATTTCAGTAAAACCAACGAAAGTTTAGAAATTTTTAGGGGTATTTTTTCTCAGTAGCCTTCTCTCTATTGGTTGTACGAGAAAAATCGGAAGAAAATTTATAAAATGGCGTTTAAAAAGAAAAAAAATTCAAATTCGGGTTATTCGTTAATATGAAGATGTAAATTTTTTTCAATTTTATTTCAGGTATAATTAATGCATTATATTATTGCAGAGCTCCTGTAAAAGTTTCAAATAATGAAAAATGTAGTTTCACAAAATTTCAATTTGCCGAAAAAAGAAAAAGCCAACGGAAAAATATTCTTAAATGATCACGCTATTGGAATATATAAAAACCAAATATAAAATTTTAAAAAAGTTCAAACCTTACAATTTCCCATAAATTAATAATAATCGACAGTCATTAAATTGTTATGAGAATTTATATTTTCCAGAATGTAGAACGAGGTTGACACCTGTGAGCTCGTCTAAATTTCAAACTATCGAACTGAAAGCTTCTACAAAAACGACATGATAATCAAGGTTTGTTCACATTAAAATTTTTGTTGTGTAAATAAATAATGAGCATGAGCATTTATGAAATTAATATCTTAAGAATTGTTAATTATCTAAGTTTTCTTAATTTCGACAAGAAAATGGCTTCCTCATTATTTTGCACCTTTAATAAAGCTTCTTTTATGAAGAAGTGAAAATTGATCAACGTCCTTTGTCGTAAACGTCCTTTTAATTATTATTATTATTAAATGCATTAATCCTTTGTAAAAGGTGGGAAATAACGATAGCTATGAAATCGACACTTTTTCCTCTGAAACATCTGAGCTTGCAACTTCCTTAACATGGCCGCATACATTCAACCTCATTATTCATCCGTCTGTGAAATTTTAACTTGATTATGGGATTTCCTATATCTTGTTGCCATCGTTTATCTGTATATATATATATATATATATATATATATATATCCGCTACGTAATAATCTTGTATTCGCTTCAGTTCCGACCATTTCTATCGAATATCCTAAACCGATTACCTCTGGATTATTATCATGAATTATCATTAACGAAGTCTCTAGCTTTACTCGCAAACATTGAAAGCAAAATCCTGAATATATTTCTCAATTAAACACATATATACCCAAATATTTCAATTATTCATAATAACTTTACTGGGTTATCGAAATTATGACTTTTGACATCTCCTTCTCCCTAGATTTTGTGATCGTATTCTGCCAAAACGGGAAAATTACTTTATGTTAAAGAACTGTCTTCAGAAATTAATAAGATAACACGATTCTCGTACACACGAAAAGCAAGTTGCTACTAATTTTAAGCGAAGATAATTATTCAGCATCACACGAAAGTAGGGAGAGGGAAATGAGGAAAAGTTCACAAGCATGGTAACCGTTGTTAGCTGAGTAACCTGAGCTAACTCAAGAAGAGAGAGATCTAAACTGAAGATAATTAAACGGCAGAAACGTGAGAGGAGTTATCAGGAAAATACGCACGATAGTCAGTCACGTTCTTAAGAACCATGCATGCAAAATGAGTAGAAATTTGGCAGTTCTGTATGGAGAGAATATAGGGAAGAACAAATGGAGACATGCTTTTCTGGCTCGAATCAAAACGTTGAGTAAGTGAAAGGATCTCAAATATTTAACTCCGGAACGAGAAATCACGAAATTTTACAATTTTTCATGAAAATTCATACTAGTTACATTATTATTAATATGAACTACATTCATTCATTACTATGAAGAGGATATTATAGTACCTTTTCAACAAATGTTTCCACTTTTATTTATGTTAAAACTTCGTTCCATTTTGCTCAATATTATGTTTTAAAGATTTAACCCTTTGAGACCATACCGGGTCATTTTGATCCATACCTCAACTTTGATGAAATATTTACGTATTTAAGACGAAGTAAATTACACTTTTCTATTGAGATACGTTATTTTTATCCTTCAAAAACAGTTTACGTCATTCTGCAGAATAACTAGCTTTTTTGAAAACTGCACCATGTGAGCATTTTTTTTTTCAATTTGAGACATATCTCAAGAGTATTCATTTAAATTTTTAGGTAGAAATATCGAAAAACGAAAAAATAGGAATTCTTTTTCGAAACACATGACTTTTCAAAAATGTTTTATTTTTTAGAATGTGTTTTCGTCTTTATGATTAACTACCACAATTCCACACTATACCATCACATTTAAGAATATCAAAAGTATATATCTGTACATTTTTACAACACAATTGAACGCGTTCATTTGAATTGGTAACACATATAAAATGATACAGGGTGAATTTGAACCGGTATTGTCTTAAAAAAAAAAGAACCAAGAAAACAAGGTTTTCTCTTTTATTTATTTGCTTTGTAGATTTTTAATCATATAATTATTACTGTGTACAAAAATGACTCGGTTGCATATAAAACTAGAATAATTCGGTGTCTTTACCACACGCTATAATGAAAATCCATTTTTATTGATTTCTGACATCTTCAAATAACAAAAAATATATTCTGCTACGATTCCGTCAGTCGATAAATAAAACACTTCACAATTCATTACCGTAGCAAGAAACGTATATTCTGTATACTCTAGAATTTTAACGCAGCAACTCCGTAATGCACATCATTCCATCCTGACGGTTTGTTTTATGAATATATAGTGTCGACGATAAAAATACACGAGCACCTGTGAGTGCGAGAAGAAGGAAAAAAAAGTGCAGGGAAAAGAAAAAACCCTTTTGCGTTTTCATGCATGCCGAAGCTGTTGTGCAAACAGATCGATAGGATCTTGTATACATACAGTGCCCAGTGCTCTACCGCTCAGCTTTAAATTATACGTTGTTATTCCGCAAACTTTTATTAAAAGAAACAAAGGAATGACGTATCGTCATGTTTCCACAGCAAAAGTTGTCAGAAAAATACTTTTCAATCCCACGGGCTATATGGGAATAGAATTGTTAACTTAATTTAAAAAAGTAAAATACGACAAGGCTTAAAGACGTCGTAAGGGGTTTTTATAAAAATGTCAAAAGTGTCGTAAAGTGAAGCCCTCAGAAATTATAATAATACTCAACGGAATTTTCGTGGCTCTTCTCTCTCTGTCTCTTTCTCCTTCTCTCTCAGTTTGTCCCAGAGGAGCTTCTTACTTCAACTCTCTGAGCCAATATCTCACGGCGGATCAGACTGTTCCGCAAGATAAGACCTCTTCTACTTGGAAAACAAGAGGGGGACCTCTCTTCCCACGTTCCGGATCCTGGAGAACCCGAATTGAAACGAGACCGAGAATCGCTACGCCCAAGCTCTCTCATCCCGATGTGGTCGATTCGCTATCCCTATGCCAAGATACCCCACCAAAAGGATCTCGACGTTATTCGCTATCACCGAAAACGTTCCGTTTATCAGTTACGTCGATTCTACTCAGGGGCGCTTTTGCTATCTGATGAATATACGTTTAAAAAATCAAAGATATCGTGGGAACCACGTGACTAGGAATAAAAACGTTTCCCATCGAATTAAGGAGGGTTAACTGTTATCTCTGAGTAAGATCAAGATCTGGAAATGCTTATGGCATGTTTATTACTAATGTCTTTGTCGAAATACTAAAATACGATCAGATTCGATTATTACGGCAGCCATTTTTTTTAAGCTCTACTGTTTAAATGTTTGTGATTTATGAATCACAACAGCTTTATGAATGAATTTGCTATAAGTATTTACATTGGCATAATAAAATAAAGAATTATATCAGAATTTGATGTACTTCATTGTTCTACAAGAATCTACATCCAGTTTAAATTCCAAAAGTCCGAATACCATTCTTACAATAAAATTTTTGTTGAAATGCAATTTTTCTGAACAGGAGGTCAAATGTCAGGACACTTTTTTGGGGGGTGAAGCCCCAATCGCTGGAGGTCTAAGCCTCCGCGGAACTACAAGAATCTTAAATCCAGTTTAAAATCCAACAGACCAAAACTATTTTTACGATAAAATTTCCTTAAACAAATAATTTGATGTCAAACAAGATTCCGGGATCTCTAAGCGCCGGGGGCCAAGCCACAACGGGACTCCAAGAGTTTGGACGCCAAGATGTTATAAACTGTTTCCACATAGAAACCTTATCGAAAATAAGGCAAAGTAAAGTAAAGAAAAAGTATATTTTTCTGAGCGTGAAGCAAGTCAGGGCAGACAAGTTTGGGAGGGGGGGGGGGGGGGGGGCGAAGGAGGCTACAAAATGTTGAACTCCAGTTTGGAATCAAGAGTTCAAAACCACTTTCACAATAGAATGTTGTTGAAAAAATAATTTTCCCTTTGTGCTAAAGGACGGCGTAAACATCATTTTGGGGGCGAAGCCCCCAACCACGAAACTAATTATTCACTTACAATGGACAAAAAGATATAATATGCAAATTAGCTTGTTATACAACGTACAATAGACTTTTCTTATTTTCTCTATTATCCTCTCTCTCTCTCCGCAGAGTCTACTACTCTACCAGCAGACAACTCTCTCAGATCGATCCGTGACCTGGGCGGCGACTCTCAGCAAGATAGTAAGCCGACGACTACGAGGACATCGAATCTAGTAACGCTGGCACGCGAGAAAGGGATGAACCCATCGATCAGATATTAGGATTAGCCTAATCCCATTTGACTGGGGCATGCCATACCCACTTCGCGGTGGAAGGGCTTATCTCGATTTTGTGTGGTTTCTCGCGACCCGAACGACGAGATAGCCAGAGAAGACATAAAGCTAGGTGCGCGCGGGCCAACCCCATCCTTGCGACGTTACCATAAGTCCTCGGGTTAACGCGCGGGCTCAGACTTTTTCGTATGACCTGCCACTGGCATTCGTTCTGACTTGAATTGCCGCACCAACCCAGAAGGTCATGGAATAAAAATCACGAGTAAGAGACGTAAAAAGCCACGACAAACGTCTTTTTTTGTCGTTTAATAATTTTAGCCGTCAGACTATGAAAAACTGAGCGGATTTTACATTTGACTTTGAGATGAAGTGAGTGTTGTTTTTTAAAGGTATTTACCTATCGTGTGGACGAATCGTTCAGAATTGTCTCTTCTTACATCCGAATGTGTGAAATTGTTTATGGGACTCGACTTTCAACTGGCAAAAAAAGTCTTTTCTTGTTTTGTTCTTATTTGTGGTATTTTGATCATCTTAATAAATCCCCGGTCCAAATATGATCAAAATACACGCGTTTCATTTTGTCATAAATGGAAAATATTTGAAAAAATATATTGATAATGTAGAAAATGCTTCGAACAATGTAGGTACGTCTCATATATCAACACCGGCAAAAACAAGAAGTAAATGGAAGAGGATGCTGAAAATATGCGAAGAGAAGAGGCGTAGTAAAGACAGCAAAATGAAAAGACGAAACAATCTATGCTGGTGTGTTTCGTCACACTGAATATGAAACTCGCGTCTCAAAATGTTTTTCATGAAACGAAACGTCTTTCAATTTCTTTAATTTCGTTCACATTGCCCGAGGAGCATCATTCATCGTCTTCGCCTACTCTCAGCAAACGTTAACAGCGCGTCGCATAAAATTCACTGAATACATTTTAGAGAGAAAAAGGAGCGAAGCAGCAACAAGCTTTTTCTGCGTTGCCGAAAATTCTAATTCCCTTCCCTGTTTCACTTGTGCTGGAGGTAAACTAGAGAATCGCAGTCATGATACTGCGAGAGAGGGTAATAGTAATAAAATATAATAGGATACTATAGTAACATAAAAAAAAATGTTAAAAAATATTCGCCCACGTCGTTTGGCGCTTTTTCTGGTGCACCGCACATGGACCGCAAATAGAGAAACGAGACTCGTCTTTTTAGGCGGAAATACGCGATGACTGTACAACAGCGACGAGCACAACTCTGCGATTAAGGTGACGAGTGGGGAACGAAGCTTTTCCCCAGCGGAATATCGATGAGTATTTTTTTTTCCTTTCTATGCGACTCTTAGTCGCCCTTTTCTTCTCCTCTCATGCACTCTCGTCATACCGTCGCTCGTCGTTTCAGTGCAGTGAAAAACACACCTCCGAAGTAGCCCTGCATTTTTTTTCTCTCTTTTTCCACAAGCCTCTACTTTTATTCGCACTTTACTGCAAAGCGTACTCTGGTAGTGCCAAAAAATGAACATAAATGCATGGTCGATGTATTTAATGTGACAAAAAATTAATAATGTTGAAGATGAAGAATTATCATCGATTAATAACTTTTTGGAATTATTCTTATTCAAAATCAATGTCATTGGTAACTTTCGACACCTTACTTTTGTCTGATTTTTCTTTCGTTCCAAACGTAGGGTGAAAGTGGATAATCGTGTTAGAAAATATTTAGATAAATTTCGCAAAAAAAAAAGTGTCTTTTATATCGAAGCAGAGAGTTACTATTAATTTGAATGTTCGACTGAAAGATTTCGTAAATTAGAAAGAGAAAAATAGTAAATAGGCAGCACCAAATCAAAGATTCAAATTCGTATTGTATTGGACAAGTATTAGATGTTTGTACAGTTGAAATTCCTACCAAATGTTTATTTATGATCCTGTCTTTTGGTTCAAATTATCACTCATTTTTACACTGACCACTATTTCCAGTATTGAGACACACTTTAGACAAGCGAAGTTTTCATAATGTTTATAATATTGGCTTGCACATTCAATCATATAGGAATTTAAATATTTCACACTGATCATATAGAATGCAAGAACTTTGTCTCATCACAAATGCAAAGCACTCCTATTTTCGAGTCGGAGGATTATAATCTACAGTATACTAAAATTCACATTCGCAGATAAAACAATAATACAATATGATTTATTGCCATAAGTCGACAGTTATATCGATTATCCTCAATGCATTAAATCCGATATGATCTAAGATCAAACTTAAGATCCGATGCTATCTAACGATCCATCAAGTATAGAACGAGGGTGAATGACCCCGTGTAAAGTATTACCTAAGCAGTACTTCCAATCCTCCCTCTCACATTTTACGATACAAAATCTCTATGTGGCTTGTATAGGATATGAGTTGATTCACGATAAAAAAAAAAGATAACTCGATGACTACCACGAAAACTATCTATGTAGAAGTGGTATTGCCGCGATAAATCGTAATTACACATTATGAGACTCAGGATATGTGAAGACGGTGTCGCATCCCCTTGGCAGCATCAGTGAACAGATTGGTTTTTCAACGAGGGGGGCGACAACGAGTCAGAGCTCTACGATAACATAAATTACCCATAAATCACCGATGCGTTCTGGCAGGGGCTGAACAAAGATACACGTATCTATACACTCGGGTTTTCGGGATGAAAACCTATAAATGCCAGCTAAAGCGTAGATTCTAAGACTTGTCTGTTTGGAAATGTATTGTCGCCTGATGTTCAAACGTTGCTCAATTTTTGCTTTTGCCATTGAGATACTTTTGGGGACTGTGAATTAAAAAATATAAGGAATACACGGAGAAAAATAGTGAGCTGCCAGAACACATTATATCTATTTCTTGCGCGAGAAAATAGAATGAGTTGGGTTAACTAACTTATTTGTTGGGCCAGTGACTTGGCTGTCCCAAAACGTAAGTTGGTTAACCCAACTCATTTCAGTTTCCTGATGCAGGAGTAAGAGATAATGAGTTTTGACAACTCACTATTTTTCTCAGTGTTTCGTGATACAAAAAAAAACGTTTCTTTTTGGAAAAAAACTGGTTAGGTAGTTACTTTGGTGCAAACAAAAGAAAGCTCACCAAAGGAGAGCTCTAAACAATAATATTCAGAGGTGACTCACGCAATTTGTAATTTGCCATTTAAACAACATGGGAAATACGTTTCTACGTATTTAGACTTTTAAATCTCCTTAACGAGTAATATTACAGCATGTCTCTATAGCTAATTTAACGGTATACCAAAAAGGTCGTTTGCGAAAAATTTCAAAATCCAACCATTTAAAAGTTTTTAATTTTTAAAGTTATGTTTATAGAAAATTTTGCCGTTTTTCAACTATTACGGCAAAATTATTAGTTTTTCCACAGCATTTCTCAAAACTATTTTTGTGCAGCACTCAATTCTCAACAAATCGGCACTTGAGAAGAATTTACCATAAATTGGAAATTGTAGGGCTATGAAAAAAAAATTATTACATAAAAACTTATACACCGAATGACTTTGCACTAATTTATTGTGGTTGGAAAACACATAAATGACAACCAAAGTCCAGATATGCGAGAGAGTTTCGCGACTTTGCTTCGAGATGCGTCGCTGCCTCTCGTGAAGTAACATTTGAAAGTTGTTGCAGTAGAAAATTCAGTCTCCAGAGGTGGCAGCACTAACGTTTGATCTCTCTCACACGGCTCGAAAAGCTCGTAAAGCCCAGCGACCTGCATTCGTTTTGCTCGACTTGTTCGCATTTCTCCCCAAGCTTTTCCAGCTCCGAAACCCTGACGAAACTAGCCGGTCACTTTGCACATGTATACTTTCACGTCCTGTGCGCGGATTTTCCCAACGACGATGTCAAAGGGAATAATTCACAAGGCACCTAGTTTCACTGAGAGTGACACGAAGACGCGACGAAGTGAGGACACTTTACGCCACTCGGGACCGCGAGTGAGAGAGAGAGAGAGAGCTAGAGACAGAGATTTACGTAATATTTTTCGGAAAGTTGAGCCTGGTGAGACAGATGTAGATCGAGCTAAAGATACATATTTAAATAAGCTTCAAATTGGCTTGAAATACACATTGAACAAAAAAAAAGTCGTTTGATATCTTGAGTAATATATATTTATAATGGGATATGAATAAAATGTAGTGTCTCGTTAGCAAATTTACTTCAACTTCATATGATATTAATATATACAGTATGATTATGAAAATGTTGCTTTGATAGATCAACTAATATTAGGTATGCATACAGACTACAGACAATCCCGATAGTATACTAAATATGAACATTCAAGACTGGTTATTTTATTCATCTTGACGTCAAGTTCTATAGATGGCTTTGTATATCTATAGATATAATAAATTGTATTTGAGAAGCAGAGCAGGTTCTGATATTTGGACAGAGTATGTTATTATTTCCATTGAAAAGTGTCAATTTTTCATGTTTTAAATGAAAATACTGTAACGACCGAGCAAGATAATAACAGCAAGCTTTATAAAATAAACGGAATGGAACGTTTATTTAAGATCTCGCCGACAGCGTTCGTTGCACGTCAGCCTCGTTCGCACGTCTGTTTGATTCGTTGTATCAACCGGAACTGTTTCTTTTTAATCAAAGATCTTTGTGCAGTTAGGACCGAATTTTTAGTCATATGTTCGATCTTAAGATCGAACTTAAGTTTGAAACTTGATTCATGCTTAAGTTCCAACGTGATTTATGCTTAAATTCGATCTTAAGTTCGAACTTGATGCATGATTAAGTTCGATCTTAGGTTGGAATCTTGATTCACGCTTAAGTTCGATCTTCAGATCATGGGATAGCTATTAGTTGTTTTTTTTTCCTATAGAATAATCAGTAACTGACAAAATATTTTTATATTTGTTGAAGAAGTATCGGGATGTAATCGAGAACAAGAAGATGTATGCAGTTTATTCTGAAGACAAAATTGGTAGTCACAATTAATAATCAGATAATCTCGTCGAAGTACCTCCGTGAAAATGGAAAACCAATGTACAAAGCTCGACTTTACACGGTTCTTATTTTGGTGTAGAATATTTTTGATTATGTTATATATATATACAGAGATCAAAACAGATACATTTACATATCAGCTCACGAAGTTTGGCCAAATTTAAACTATTTACACTTCGATCTTGAATTAATCATGAGTGTTAAAATATCGTTGTCAATTTTTGGAAATTCATGTATGCATTTTACATAAATAAGAATCAATTGAAATATAACCTTAATTTCGAAATTGCGACTATAATTTGAACCCTAGTATATTCCACCTTTATCACCATTACCATTGTCTACAAGAAATAACGCAAAAATAGTAATAAACGACGATAACCAGCATGCTCTTCATATCTACATTTTCATATTATATGGATCAGAAAATTCCAGTCCACCATGTAATTCTACAAATAGCCAAAATGCCATCAGCGAGGCAATAGCACTTCTGTTCGTCCCCTATTTTCTCGCTAGCATATTTTGCTCTCTACCATCGAGGATACGGTCTCTCTCATTGCACCCTCTGTTCGTTATCAGGAATTCGGCACGGTTCTCTCGCTCTCCCTACCACGCAAAGAGCTTTGACCATTAAATGCATACCGTTCCTTTGCAGAATGCGCGGCGTGGCTGCAGCAGTCGCACTTGCACAAGGCAAACAGTAGGGACCGAAGAGGAAGAAGAGGAAGAAAAAATAAAAGTGGATAAAGCAAGAGAATCCACAAGGGATGATATGTGAGCTTTAGGGAACGAACCGAAGGGAACGTATAGACATTAGTCCACAGCACATCTGTCGAGGTTTCGGCGACAAGTACACACGTCACGATGTTAGAATGCGACAGAGGGAGATTTTCAATGAAGGGGAATGCCTAAAATAACATGCGGGGGATGAATGAAGGACGAAAATGACAGAGATAGCCACTGTATAAAATAAAAGAAGCCTGGATGGCGGTCCAATCAGCGAATAATCTGTTTAGGTTTCCCATTCGACATGCGTGACTAACCACGGGTCGATTTCCACCTCCGTTTTCTATGTCCGGCGAGTTAGAGGCAGGCAATTGGAACACTCGGGGGTGTTAACAACACATTGCACAGAATGAGAAAGAAACTTTTGCCTAGGGCGACACGTAACATGGAAAACCCAACGCGAATACATTTCTCGGAGACCACATATAACATACGTAGATATATAACACCAGCTGTATACATATCTATATGTAATAAGATTCAACAGATGCGGATTATCCCCCTTTTTTGCAACGAAGGGCGGTGTGAACCCAGGGCGGGACCGAGGGCTTGCATATTTTAGTTTCACGTGATGTAACGTCAAGCCAATGACACATTTTCTTCTTTCTTGCTGAAAGCTTGGTACAATAGACTGTAGCTATAGTGGGATTGTTACTCATGTGAGGATTACGTAGACACCACAAACAGACTTGATTATGGCTGTACCGCCGTACCAGTGTCATCATTCTCGCGAGCTTATTGTTGGTAATTTAGGGGTTGGCGGCGAATTAGCTATGATTTGCGCGACACGCGTGACTCACGCGCTGAATGGCCGTACGGAATAAACAAACTTTGACTAGGTTTGAAAACATGGTACCACCCTTATATATAGTAATAAGGGTATAATGGAGTAGAAAAATGCACAATTTTCGTATTGTTTTCTATATGCAAAAAAAGGGTATGCGGAGAAAAAGGTTTGGATAGGACAACCAAACGGTTGGTTATATATGCTTCAGACGATTGATTGGTAAAACTCAACCAAGTATACCAAGTATACTTTTGTAATGACGAATAATTTAATTAGTCCTACCAATTTATCGTCTCATGCATATATAACCAACCACTTGGTTATACTAAGTCTTTTTTGAGTGTTGTTGACAGAACCACTGGATTGATACATGCCAACCAATGGAAATGGTAGCATATAGTATAAACAAGTTCAGTAAATCAACAGATTGCAATCATTCATCACCTTGGGCCGTACAGTAACCCTAACCTACCGATTGGTGACGCCAATTAAATAGATTGGCGATACTAACTAACTGCAAATAGTTCAGAAAAGCAATCATAGATATCTGCTAGTAAAAAATTTGAAGTGCTCCGCAATTTACATGTAATTGGCATGCTAATATGATTATTGCGTATCTCAGACTTTGGGCATATTTATTTTTAATGGAATTCTCTCTTTAATGATTCTGCTTTGATCAAGAGTTTCATCAGAAAGTGTATTTTAGTTTGTGAAAGTTGGAATTTAAAGTTCCATGAACCCTTCATTGGATTAATCGTCAACTATATTAATGTTTATATATATATATAACGAGAGTCATGTAACGGACATTGGTGTCGGGCTTTTCAGTAACTCTCGATTATATAAATTGAATCATTCTACAATCACTCATATGCTCATACACATCATCACTTAACCGAATCTCATAACCTCAATTTTACAACGAATGGCCGGCGAGACTAGCCAAATATGTTCCATATTTACAAATTCATTAATTCCTGGGATAATTGGTAATAATCGAGGATTAATTCAACACAAAATTACAACGCTCAGTAAACTAAAATGCATTTTCTGATGAGCTTTCACTTTTTTTTGTATTTTAATGACTATTTTTTAAATAAATAAATAATGAAAAGGTATATTTTCGTCGAACTTCCTTTTTGTTACATCAGAAGTGATTACAAAAATTCGTCAAATTTACAATTTTATTTGCTTGTAAAAATGTCAATATATATGCACAGTATAAAAAGGTATCAATTGTTTTTTATTGCAAAAAATATTTTGAAACATTTAAATACAAATTTAAAAAAAAAATGTTTTTTCTATGTAGAATTTATACGAACTTACTTTTAGAGAATTAGCAATAAAAACAAAACAATTTTAATTTCATAACACGAATGGAAGGGAATAATTTGATTTCATTTCATTCACCTATTTTTCCGGTAGAATTTGTTGAAAGTGCACCTGCTATTGAACCTTGGGACACATTCGTTTGTATGGGTTTTTTCGTTTTTTTTTTCACATTGAACATTGACACATTCGTCGATATGGGCTCATATGAACAACCGCTTACGGGTGATTTTTAACATCGGATTTTTAACCGTGTAATAACGAATATCTCTTCACCCTCGCGCTCTTTTAAACCCTGTGGGGTTTCAAAAAACCCGAAGAGAGAGAGAGAGAGAGGGGGGGAAAGAGAGAGAGAGAGAGAGAGAGAGAGAGAGAGAGAGAGAGAGAGAGAGAGAGTCGAGTAGTCATTCGACTATCATCTGGTGCTCGTTTACCAATGTGCTATAATGACACAGCAGCATCGGCTACATCTGTTACGAAGAGACCATTATTATTTTACGAGTCCCTATACCCTCTCCGGCTTCATTTCTGATGCAAATAAAAAATGTTACGGGACTAATCGGCTTTTATGGCCAATCGCGCTCGTCCTGTTTCCCTCTCCCTTCAATTTTTTTGTACAACCAGGGAGACCGGGGTCTAGTGAATCACTTTTTTGTTTTGGAATTTAATCATATAATTAAATTTAAATTACAGTATTAATGAATTAATTAATAATGTACTTAGTAATTAGAGCAAAGTATTCATGAAAATGAACTCTGGCCGGAGTTATTTTTCCAAAATATTAAAATCACATAAAATCTACAAAATCTTTATAAATTTGGCTCAAATTTCATATCGATTATTGAAAAACTTTACTTTTCTTGTAAAGAACGTAAATAATATAAATCACTTAGATATTTTTGAACTAGACTCAAATTGTAGGCAAAGAACGAAGTTTCTATATGAAAAAAACTTCAACTACCCACGCTTAATATTCGCCTTTCGAGAATTTTTTTACTACTATTCCAAAACTATACATTCCGACTCAAGAATCGGTTCTTGACGTACAACTCTTGGAATTTAAGTCGCTCATGACTGCTAACTTGATTGAAAGAAGAACATTAGCCATACAAATATTGGCTTTTAGTAAACCCACCAATTTTTAAACAATCTTGAGTCTATTTGCCCGTGATACAATTGACCCCGCTCTGTCGTATAAAACGTTTAAGTGACTTGAATTTCATGTTAGTGAAGTCTCGTTGGATGTGATCGTTGTAGAGGGTCGGTGAATTCGTTTTTTCTATGACGCCCGTGGGGCTTAATAAAATGCTCGGCCTCCCTTATTGGGTTCAACAGAGAGAGCGCCCCACTGGCCACATCATGTGCCTCACTAAACCCGCAGGGATCATCGGATCACCGCGAAGCGAAACAAATTAGTTAAGGCAAACAGAAGGGGGTGGAGGGTGTATATATAATACGTGGCTGTATCTGCGGGTAAGATGATTCACAGTCAAAAGAACGGGTGATGGAAATAACGATACCAACCGCCCTTCTGGTGTTATGACGGCCGACAGGATCGCAGCACCCCTTTTTTTACATATAATTCCCGCTGCGCTTGGTACCCCGTCTCGCATACAGTGACCTTCTCATCTCTCTAGGCATCCCTTGTCTCTCGTTCATGGTAATTTCGGTCCTGTTTTATTCTCGGCGCTTGAAAAATCGGCGAACACGAGCGTACATTGGCATGCCAGCATGCCGAGGTCGCACACCAACTCAGCGTGCTCCTGCATGGAAGTGAATAATTTACCGCAAACGTTCCCATGTACTCTTATTCGCGGCGACTATATGTGGGGCATTCCACGTCAAATTTATAGCCTATGACCCTCACCAGTTCGTATTTTGATAATTTGTTACAATAATGTTGTTTCCGATCCAAAACGGTCTCGGATTTTTTTCAGAATTTTTCAACCATCATTTGAATTTTTTCAAGGCTCGAAAGGCTGATTCTGAAAATGCCACTTTTAAAAATCTGAACAAATTCACACTGTTTCTATGATATAAAATAAGATTTTTAAGCACCTTAAGATAAAGGAATCCCAATATTTACTATTTTTTCGTAAGTTTCCAGTTCTTTTTATCGTGTCAGAACTGAAATATCTATTTTTTTGATCGATCATAAACTTTCTTAAATATCAATGAATTTCTATTTTTGTGCAGCTTATAGAAATACCAGAAGGCCCGAACACCATTTTTTTAAATTTTCGAATTAGACGAACAAAAACTCCGTAAATTATGAACCGAAAGAATTCTGAAAAAATGGAAAAGTTGTTTTCTTTTTGTTCATAAAATCGTTTCTTGTGAACAAAACTGCGGGAAATTTGAAATGGAAGACTGCAACTAGAATCGTATTGTTTTTATGAGTCCGCAATCGATTTGGATAAAGGAACCGAAAAAATCCGAATAATCTATCACTTTAAACAGTAAATTATTATTTCATGTAAAAAAGAGGTGAAAAATCATTTAAATATAACTGAAATTATCTCAGACATACTCATAGTGATTTTGTAAATCGAATTGAATATCTCTCCGAAAGTGTTTTGAAGGATTATTAATTCGGGAAAGATGAGAATTTTATTGCCATGTAACAAAAAGAAATGAATTATAATAATACTAATTGAGTTTTCTGGTATTTCTATAAACTGCACAAAAATTTAAATCTGTTGATATTTGCGAAAGTTATGACCAATCAAACAAATAAAAATTTCAATTCTGACATAAAAAAACTAAAAACTTACGAAAAAAAGAATAAATATTGAGATCCCATTATCTTATGGTACTTTAAAATAATATTTTAAATCATAGAATCAGTGTGAATTCTTTCAAATTTAAAAAAATGTCATTTTGATAATGGGCTTTTCGAGCCTTGGCAAAATTCAAATTATGTTGAAAACAATTGAAAATATATCCGAGAACCGCTTGGATCGGAAAAAACATTACTGTAACAAATTATCAAAATCCGACGTGGTGAGAGTCATAGGCTATAAATTTGACGTGAAATGTCCTATATATTGTCATACCGCGACCTGTCTGTAGAGTGGGACGCATAAATGGCGAGCTTGATAATTCCAACTTAAAGTGGGATGTGACAGACTGTGTAAAAAATATTCGCGGATGTCTTATGGATCTATAAAAAAAAATCGAATGAAATAACCCGTGCAGAAATCTTTTCGGAAGTCTCCGTTTTCTATCGGGTCCTAGTTGGGTTTCGCTCGGGACTAAATGCATGGGTCATCCTACGCAGAATCTGAACGGATCCCAGATCGTGTTCCCGCTTTGCGCCAACACTACGTTTTCAATGTTCGGGTTTTGCTAGGGTTTCCTTAAAAGGATAATCCCTCTTGGAATCTCAACGCTTTACGGTTCCTGTCGCAGTTATCGACTGTGAACAATATTCTGCCGATCAGAATATGTTAGGCACATTCTAAGAGGAGCATCCTGTTTAGAAACCGAACGGAGCCCCGTAAATCGTCCCATTTTTCCAGTGGAACTTCATCGAGTGCTGTTCTGATCCATCTCCCGTCTAGTTTTGACATTTATGTATGGAAATATGTTATTTGCCTTGTAACTATCATATACATATAGATTGGGAAAATACCGTATTTCATTGTCTGTTGCTGTGTATAAAATGACAACCAAAAAGAGAACATTTCGTTTTATCGTTAGATATAAATACAAGTTTGTGAACCTTTGTTGATGGAGGGAACTGTGAAATTCACCTTACTACCTAACATTACGGATACCAATCTGTTTTCTACTTGAAATCTTCGGTAACACGATCGGATTCAGTCCGGGATTCCGATCGTAATCCAGTCCAAGATCCGGATCAGAATCCAGTGAAAAAGCGTTAAATCTCATGTCTGGAATCCAATCAGATGTCCGACTGGTTCCCGACCATAAGGCGGGATTTACAGACAGGATTCAGCGAAAATAACCACATCCATTGTGACGACTCTGCATCGTAAGTAGATTTTCAAAACTGATAATCAATGATGAAAGTATGCACTTATGCTGTATTTGACTAACTAAATAAGGAGAAGATCACACTTTTGCCTTGATGTGAGTTTTGAAATTTTACGTACAGTACAGAACCGTTTATTTCGTAGGCTGCTTTTTATCTGCATTTCCTATATGAATTATTAAGACATCTATGATGGATTAAAAAGTTTTTCATGAGAGTGAACTAAGAGGAAACCCCTTGCATGGAGTCAAGCGAAATTATTCTGAACCATACCAATTGTTTTTTATTAAATTTCGTTAATCTTTAGATTGCACCTTTTTAAAAGCACATTATGCAAATTAAGACATTGTTCTTTGTTTTCGCATTATCTTCTATCTTTCAGAACGCTTTCTCTTTGAGGGAGCGATAATAAATCAACATATTTTTTCGTAAAGGTGGCTTTGGGAATTTACTAAGTAATTTGGTAATTTGGTTTGTTTCACTTTCCAATTAGGAAAAAAGATTTGTAATCTCTGTAGCTATTGATTTAAAAAAGAACAAACATCTATAATTTAAAAATAATGAATATTATCAAAAACATTTGAAGTACTTCACACAGAAATTTGTCGAGTAGTAATTTATTTCACTTGGTGCGTAAGACTCCCCTTTCATACATTGTGAAGTGAAAATTTTGTACATTATTCGTGCGAAAAACGTTTTCTTAACTCGTGTGATTGCAACGTTCTCAACTTCAGCTCGGCGTGCTCCAAACTCGCACTCGTCAGAAAAAGCTTTGTCGCACTAGTGTTATAATATACTATTTTGTCAAGATAAAAGTATTTATATGTGCACCATTAAATGTTTATGTTTTTTGTATGGCTCGATTCCCTTAAAACACCAGAATTTGTAGAAACATTGTAAAAATTGTACCACCGATTTGACCGGTATAAAGCTCTTCAATCTCCTCAAGTCAGCATGCAGTGCGTCAGAAGCTGCTCGTAAAAGACCAGGGATGTGCATGAGCACGCCCGATCTCGCTCGAACCGTAATTGCGATGCTCGAGCGTGTTCAAGCGTAGTATGAGCGGCCATTTTGTTCAAACGCTCATTTGGCTCGATCGCTCAGTCAATACGAGCTGCTCGAGCGCTTAGTCGAGATAATTACTTCATTTCTGAAGTTTGAAGTTGAATGAAAATAAATCGCTAACTCTTCTGGAAATAGGATTTATATACGAATTTCATAAACAGTTATATAAATGTTTTATGCTGGAATGTGGAAGTGAAATTCACATTACACTGGAACGTGGAATGAAGCAGAATGAAAATTCGAGATGATTCTAACGCTCAATATTTCTCGTGAGTAGCAGCGCGCTGGGTATACAATGATCCGTTCAATAAATGTTGAATCAATTTTTATCGTATCGATTTGATCGGGATTGATTCGTTACTTGTTTCTTTTTACATTCGCATACATTTATCGCGGCCTTAAATCTATTTTGAAGTCAATATTTAGTGTGGAGTAAAAGAAGTCAATATTTGATCATTTAAAAAATATATTTAATACTGGAAACATTTAATCCAAGGACCTTGAGAATTATATTTGAACGCGCGTTAAATAAACGTCCGACCCGGTCGTGTCGACTAAGCGCTCAAATCGCTTGTTGCGATTGAGCGTTCGAGCTCCTTGTTGCGATTGAGTGTTCGAGCTACTTGTTGCGACTGATGATCGTTCCAAACGCTTGGTTATAATTGGACACTCGAGCCGAATAAGCGTTTGAGCGGAACAAGCGCTTATATTAGGCTCGAGTGTGCTCGCGCATTAATTTTCCGACCTGAGCAGTGAGCGCTCAAGCATCTTAGCGCTCTTGTATAGGGACAAAAAAAAACTGTATATGCTACGGTAGTAAGCCAAAAAAGGGTTCGATTCTAACTGTTGTCCAATATTCAGATAATTGCATCTAATACATTTTCCATGTACATTTCAAGTAACGAGAAAAGAATATATACAGAGAAATGACAAAACTAGATAGCACGTTCACTTTATTCTCTTCCCTGGCGCACGTATAGCGTGCTAAAAGGCAAACGCACAGGGGGTTTCATCCGAGTTTCGGCTTATTACACTTCCTTCCACTTTCTGCAATACCGTCCTCACCATGCTATCCGCCACCGCCGTATAACAGCTATCTTCCTCTTCATCTTATACTCACACACGAGAGGCATTGCGCCTCTTTCTTTCGTTTTGGCTTGTTCTGATTTTCGCACCCCCTGAGTTGTGCAAAGAGACAGAAAGTTTCTAACACTTTAACCTAGTCGCTATAGCTTGCTATACCAGACACCGTTGCTTTCTGTTCTCCTTTTCATTAAATTTCCTTTGCTCTTCGCCACACTTTTTCCTCTCGATTATTTTCAAAGTGTTTCTTTTTCGTTCCGCTTGGCTACTGGCTTCTTGTCTTTCATATCACGCCACCAAAGCCTTTTTCCGCTCTCTTTCTTTTTCCCTTCTGTACACGGCCAACCACATCGTACCTACGTGCTGGGGTTAATTTTTTTTTTTCTTCTTTTTATTATTTTTATTCAACCGCATAGACTCTCTGCACTCATCCTGGTGTTGTATTTGCGGTGCACTTGTATCTTTTCTATTGCAAGGATATGAACTAACTCCGCATAATAAATCGTACTCGCGTCTACGCCCACTTTTTTTTCCACCTTCCTTTCGTGTATGACAAGTATATATTTTTCTGTACACGTGGGTTGTATTGTATCTCTCACCATGCAAAAGTGACTTTCTATAATTAAAACTGAAAACGATAATTTAAAAATTTCATTCTAGCTAATGAATTGTTTATAATATTGAAATATTGCGGGAATTTTGAACACTTCGCAAAAACATTGCATTTATAATATCTTAACAACATTGCTGAATAACGATACAATAATATACTTTCGAAATGCAGATATAAAAACTTAATCAATATGTAGGGGATCTACACCGATACGACCTAAGTTAGACCCTCGACCTCTCGAATTTCGTCTGCGATTATTTGTAATATTCTTCCAACTCTACGGACCACTAACAAATGTTCAATAACTATTTTTTTAATAATTACGATTTTTTATATGAAAATATTGTTGCCTCGAATTGAAAAATTTTCAAAAATTATCAAAAATCCCGCATCAGATATAAACATTTTTAAGTGTAGGCCCAAAGTGGGCTTACATGAGCTTCGATTTTTTGTTCGTTTCGTTTTGTTGTTAAATTTTTCTAAAAAAAACCCAACAAAAAAACGTTTGAAAATATGAAAAATGTATATATTGTAAAAGGAAGATAACACATAATTTTGTTGTGAAACTGGAAATTGACCTAAAAATGTGTTAAAACCACACAAATTTTTATTTAGTTTTATTGTATATTTTTACAATATGCTTAAAGAACTTACAAATGATGAAAAATGTTGTTTTCCATCAAAATTATCGTCGAATTTTGTGTGTCATAAACCTTTGGAAATATTAAGCGAGAAATAATGATTCAAACTTTTGCAATATTCGACGATTTTTCAATAATGAAGTATTGGAATATTGGAAACATTTCTGTCATGTTCTATGTGGAAAGTTATCGTGGTAGTATATTCATTAAAAATCGCTATGTCATGCACAAGACAGAACGCACGTCATTAAATTATAAATAACCAGCGACATAGAATATGCGGTGTTCATTC